>CM060364.1:11200000-11560652 GCA_030545235.1 Helianthus tuberosus
GACATAAAGAAGTTCACAAACATCTAAATAGTACCAACCAACATTTTCAAAAGATATAAAACAAGTTCAAAAGACATATGATGGAGAGTGCAAAGCAATAGCGTTAAGTGTACTAAATTACATATTTTATTGTGTTTTAAGTGATTACGCGTCGCGAGTATGATAACTACGGGTATAATTGATTTTACAGAGGAAACGCGTAATATGGTGAAATAGAGAGATTAGTGATGAAACGGAATAAGCACGGATGATTATCAAAGAGATACACAAAGAGGGATTGTTTTGGATTGGAACATATAATTAATCCATCTATCCACGCATAATATATGAAAAACCTTTACAACAATTTTAGAGCTCTTGAATCACTCACTAACAGCAACATCATCCATCATGCACAAGCCAAACTTTTCAGGGAAAAGAAAAAGGGCAGCAAGTCACGTGAGAGGATACACAAAATTCAACAACCTTAATAATCAACATTATTTTAATATGGGCAGCCATATTGGACGATGACATGCAGACTTTTGTGGAGGGGTTTTATTGATATATTGGCCAACATAGTGGGGAACATTGAAAAAGAAACATCAACATCGATTTGTGGGTTACGGTTCAAGATGTGGCCTACGGTTTTGATTATGGCTTCACACAAATGAACAGAAACAAAGAGTTGAGGCTTACGGTTTATGATTAAGGCTTACGGCTCATGTACGGTGGATTAAGGGAGGTGCACGTGCTTATTGTTTTGTATGGATTTAGAAGGGTTATTAAAACCTTAGTTGGGCCACCTTCATTATTTATGGGCTTCTTCTCGGTGGACTATTGGCAGCACATCATGAAGTATTGGATCAATTTTACAACACGTTTTGGTGAGCAGCCCATTATCACGATTAATCATTGGCAGCCGCAAACAACTTTTGGGGGAGATTATCACACGATCTCATCATTAATCATCATCTCTACAATCTTGAATCATCACCAACCATCAAAATCCCCAATTCACCATCCTAAACCCTAGTTCTCCATCCTTCACTCACACTCACCATTTTCACTCACAAACACCAATCATCCATCAATTCTCCGTCCAAGCAAGCTTCAAGATGAATCCTTCCGCATTCCAAACATCCGGTGATCAAGCTTTTTCAACCATGAGCGGCTAATCATCTCGGTTTCACCCCGGTGTAGGTAGTTGTTAATTCTAGGGTTTCGAATTGTGCTTGTTTTAACTTAGTGACAATTTGTATTTGATTTTTGAAACTCTTGATAATAGTGTTACATTTGTTGCGAATTCGTGAATTGTCGAGCGATGTTAAAAGTTATGACTTCACGAAACGGTGATATGTAATTGTGCATTATCATTGTTAGGATTTACTTGTGTTGATTACAAAGTGTCTTTTTGTCCGTTCTTCGGAGCGTTGATAGTTAGTAGCACCTAAGTCACGGTACACTAAATCCGTTAATCAAATGCATTTGAGTTGAAACTAAAACTTGTAGAAATCCTAGGTTAATAATTACCGAAACCGGGTGTGATTCCTTTTTATTATTATCGTTCTAGTAATCCTTTTTCTTGCAATCGTTAATTAGTAGTTGTTAATCATTTGCATCAATTCAATTAGTTAAAAATCATATCTCTCCATTAAACAAAAATACAAAAACACTTTAGCAAGCTTCATAATTGTGACAAGTCTTTATAATTCAGTCAAATCCATACACAAACCACATACTCTTCGTGGATCGACCCCTTACTACCACTAACACATTGTTAAGGGTAATTTGGGCTTATAAATATTATCTTTGACCGGAGCGCGACACTCCGATCAAATTTTGGCGCCGTTGCCGGGGAGTTAGTGCGCTTAGTTTTGGTTTTTAGTTTAGTTTAGTTTCTTTCAAAAAAAAAAAAAAAAAACCTAAATTTTTTTTTTTCTTGTTCAGTATTACACGAGGTTGTGTTACTTGTGCAGGCTATCATGGACATGAATTATGATGATGGCCAGGATTATTATGAGCCGTGTTCGTGTTGTGGTGAATTTGGTCACTGGGCTCAAGATTGCCAAAATAAGTACAGGATGAATCAAAACATTCAGTGCAATAATCAACGAGGGGGTTATTCAAACATCTGCCAGAATCAAATCGGTCGACAAGTGGATCAGTCTGAATTGGATGACATCCGGGTAGCTATCAAAGAGCTAACAAGCATAGTCAAAGAGGTCATGTATCGACAAGAGATCCTAGAGGCTAGGCATCAATTGTTGTTGGAACAAACTGAACAGATAGTTACACATGTACGTGGGGTAGTTGCAGTAATCGCAGATTCAGGTACGTCATCTAATCATAATCAAGTCGACCCAACACATCAGTTTTCCAGTTCACAAAACACAGACAGTGCACACATTGATACGGTAAGTTTTCAACTATCATCTGAGCTTTATGTGAATGAACAGACTCCATCATCAAGGGTTGAGAAAGTGGTGGAGCGTAGTGAGTATGACATTGATCAGGATTTGATTTCACAAATTAAATTAGAAACTAAAAATGTGGAAAAATCCTTTAACGTTCCATTTCCTTCTGCGTTAATAGCCCCGGTGTCAACTAAACCAAAAGTGGATCCAACACACGATGAAAAATGGGAAAAATTCGAAAAGCGAAATATTAATTTACCCTTTTTGAAAATAATTAAAGAAAATCTCGATAATGTTGAGTGTTTAAAAGAATTAAGTTCCAGAAAACGACGTCACAAAATTCCAAAAGAATTAGATTTAACTAATAATGTGAATGCCGTTTTGTTGGGTACTCTTCCCACGAAACTCCAAGATCCGGGAGCATCTATTATTTCTATACAAGTGGGTAATTTTAAAATAGACCGGGCTTTATTGGATCTTGGAGCGAGTGTTAGTATTTTACCGGGGAGTTTATTTGATCAGTATGATTTTGGTTCATTAGAAAAAGCTGACACAACTGTGGTTTTAGCTGATCAAACTCCTACGAGTCCTAGGGGGATTGTGCGAGATGTGATAATTAAAGTTGGTGATTTTTATTATCCGGTAGATTTTCTTGTTCTTGATTGTGTTAAAAATTATCAACCAACAGTTATTTTGGGAAGACCGTTCTTAGCCACCGCTCATGCTAATATTAATTGTGTTGAAGGAACGGTCAAGTTTAGGTTTGGGTCTCAAAAGATGACAATTAAAATATTTTCCAATTTGACTAAACCTAAAGCTAATGACAAAAGTGGACCTTCTGAAGAGAAGAGTCAGAAAGAGTGTTTTATGGTTAACGGGTTAGACGAAAATAAAAGGAAGAGACAGAGAAAAAGAACAAAGAAGAGGAAAAGGAAAGGATCATACCCGTCGAATGAGGAGGAGGCATACATGTTATTCCTTGACAAATATTGGGGAATGGGCGCTGATGATAGTGATGATACGATGAAGAAGGCGTGCAAGCATCCCACTCAACCACCATGAGGGAACATCAGGTACGGTCTGGCTGAAGACCTATAAACTTAGCGCTCTCGGGAGGCAGCCCGAGGATGTAGAGTAGTGTATAGTTGTTTTGTTTTTGCGTTAGTATTTTTTGCAAGTTATCAGGTTATTTATCTCTACTGATGCAATGGTCCAAGTGTGGGGATGTTTGGTGAAGTCCCAGTACGTTCTAGTTGCAGTTGCGGACAATGCACGGATTAGAGTTCAGTCAGAACCGTCCATACTCAATCTCCATTTGGACGGGGATGATCTGAACATTAATTTTAGAGATTGACCTGAGTACTTGTAGACACGGCCGCAAATGAAATGCTATACGGTCGTGGAGGAACATGACACATGAGGATTCTACACTTCAAACCAGGGGAGTCTGTTCCACTTTTATTATCGCACGTTTATTATTGCATTTTTATTCGTGTTCTTGGTGGTGTTAAACTTTATGTGTTAGGGAATGTGTTAATTTAATTGTGTTAGGAACGGTCGCTCATGAGGTTTGTTAGTTGGTATTCCCGGGTTTTGTTTTAAAAGCACTATACATTGGGGACAATGTCGCCCAAGTGTGGGGATATGGGAACCCGGGAAGGGAAAGGCTTGGGACAGAGTTTGAAAGAGGTTGAAAGTGATTGAAAACGATGAAAAGTGAAAAAAAATTGAATTTTTTTAAAATTTTAAAGAATTTCATCACCTTAAGTGAACTAAATGGATATGAAAACCGAATGTTTCAATCACTAATGGGTTCCTTGCCGGTAGTAAACTAATGTAGTCCCTTGTCATGGTCGTTCCTTTAAGTTTCATGAGAGTAGGTCCGACATGTGTTTTTAGGATAAAAGAATTGAGAAGAGATGTCTATTTGGGGGTAACATGCTTTAGATTGCATATGCTATGTGTCGGCAGCCTTTTTACCCTTCTTTGGTGAGAATTTTGAGCCTGTAGAGTGATAGAATGATTTACATATTGAATTCATTTGTTGAGAGCAGGCCGCATGTTATTCTGTGTTAGAACTTGTATGATTTGATACATGCTGAGACTGTGGTTTGATATGTGCACGTAAATGATAAAGGCATTAGGATATCCCGTACACCCGTTGTGTTTGTTTTTATGTTTACCTAACCATTACCCTGTTGAGCCTATTTACCCTTTCGTTTGTCCACCTAATGTGAATTGTTTGATACCAACCGTGAACGACAAATTATGAATAATTGAAAAAAAAAACAAAAAAAAAATATATAGAAAAGAAAAAAGAAAAAAAAAGAAAGTGTTGTGAATATCGTTTATGTCGTGGGTAGAAACCAACCCAAAAGTATGAGTCGGGTTATGTGTTTGCAAATAAAGTTGTCACGGTTTGGTCATTTGTTTGTTCGCCATATAAAAATATAAATATAAGCCAAAAAGTTCCCACCTTTAGCCTAAGCCCAAAACCGAAAGTCCTTTTGATATGTGTCGTGTTATATGATATAGTGGAGGTGTGATTGTCATACAAGCCTATGATTACATAATTTCATGTTTGGTTTTGAGTGTTATAAATGCTAGCACATTACATGCTAGTTCATATATTAAACCGAGAGGAGAGTTTATTGTGAGGGGCGTGTAGCATGTGTTATAATCCTAAGCATGTTAGTTTTGAATAAACAAGTCTTAAGTTTTAGAAATTGCACCAATTGCTTGTCGGGCTGTCAATCTTGATTGTGTTAGTCTATGGAACGGGTATGACTTGGGACTTAACTTGTTGCGTCGGTATAGGGGTTTAGAGGTGTTGTTTCTATGGTAAGTAGTTCCATATTGGTTTGCTTGAGGACAATCAAAGGTAAGTGTGGGGATGTGATGGAGAGTGCAAAGCAATAGCGTTAAGTGTACTAAATTACATATTTTATTGTGTTTTAAGTGATTACGCGTCGCGAGTATGATAACTACGGGTATAATTGATTTTACAGAGGAAACGCGTAATATGGTGAAATAGAGAGATTAGTGATGAAACGGAATAAGCACGGATGATTATCAAAGAGATACACAAAGAGGGATTGTTTTGGATTGGAACATATAATTAATCCATCTATCCACGCATAATATATGAAAAACCTTTACAACAATTTTAGA
Source organism: Helianthus tuberosus (assembly GCA_030545235.1). NCBI lineage: Eukaryota > Viridiplantae > Streptophyta > Magnoliopsida > Asterales > Asteraceae > Helianthus > Helianthus tuberosus. Next base: position 11,205,568 of record CM060364.1, read on the forward strand.
GCTCTTGAATCACTCACTAACAGCAACATCATCCATCATGCACAAGCCAAACTTTTGAGGGAAAAGAAAAAGGGCAGCAAGTCACGTGAGAGGATACACAAAATTCAACAACCTTAATAATCAACATTATTTTAATATGGGCAGCCATATTGGACGATGACATGCAGACTTTTGTGGAGGGGTTTTATTGATATATTGGCCAACATAGTGGGGAACATTGAAAAAGAAACATCAACATCGATTTGTGGGTTACGGTTCAAGATGTGGCCTACGGTTTTGATTATGGCTTCACACAAATGAACAGAAACAAAGAGTTGAGGCTTACGGTTTATGATTAAGGCTTACGGCTCATGTACGGTGGATTAAGGGAGGTGCACGTGCTTATTGTTTTGTATGGATTTAGAAGGGTTATTAAAACCTTAGTTGGGCCACCTTCATTATTTATGGGCTTCTTCTCGGTGGACTATTGGCAGCACATCATGAAGTATTGGATCAATTTTACAACACGTTTTGGTGAGCAGCCCATTATCACGATTAATCATTGGCAGCCGCAAACAACTTTTGGGGGAGATTATCACACGATCTCATCATTAATCATCATCTCTACAATCTTGAATCATCACCAACCATCAAAATCCCCAATTCACCATCCTAAACCCTAGTTCTCCATCCTTCACTCACACTCACCATTTTCACTCACAAACACCAATCATCCATCAATTCTCCGTCCAAGCAAGCTTCAAGATGAATCCTTCCGCATTCCAAACATCCGGTGATCAAGCTTTTTCAACCATGAGCGGCTAATCATCTCGGTTTCACCCCGGTGTAGGTAGTTGTTAATTCTAGGGTTTCGAATTGTGCTTGTTTTAACTTAGTGACAATTTGTATTTGATTTTTGAAACTCTTGATAATAGTGTTACATTTGTTGCGAATTCGTGAATTGTCGAGCGATGTTAAAAGTTATGACTTCACGAAACGGTGATATGTAATTGTGCATTATCATTGTTAGGATTTACTTGTGTTGATTACAAAGTGTCTTTTTGTCCGTTCTTCGGAGCGTTGATAGTTAGTAGCACCTAAGTCACGGTACACTAAATCCGTTAATCAAATGCATTTGAGTTGAAACTAAAACTTGTAGAAATCCTAGGTTAATAATTACCGAAACCGGGTGTGATTCCTTTTTATTATTATCGTTCTAGTAATCCTTTTTCTTGCAATCGTTAATTAGTAGTTGTTAATCATTTGCATCAATTCAATTAGTTAAAAATCATATCTCTCCATTAAACAAAAATACAAAAACACTTTAGCAAGCTTCATAATTGTGACAAGTCTTTATAATTCAGTCAAATCCATACACAAACCACATACTCTTCGTGGATCGACCCCTTACTACCACTAACACATTGTTAAGGGTAATTTGGGCTTATAAATATTATCTTTGACCGGAGCGCGACACTCCGATCAAATTTTGGCGCCGTTGCCGGGGAGTTAGTGCGCTTAGTTTTGGTTTTTAGTTTAGTTTAGTTTCTTTCAAAAAAAAAAAAAAAAAACCTAAATTTTTTTTTTCTTGTTCAGTATTACACGAGGTTGTGTTACTTGTGCAGGCTATCATGGACATGAATTATGATGATGGCCAGGATTATTATGAGCCGTGTTCGTGTTGTGGTGAATTTGGTCACTGGGCTCAAGATTGCCAAAATAAGTACAGGATGAATCAAAACATTCAGTGCAATAATCAACGAGGGGGTTATTCAAACATCTGCCAGAATCAAATCGGTCGACAAGTGGATCAGTCTGAATTGGATGACATCCGGGTAGCTATCAAAGAGCTAACAAGCATAGTCAAAGAGGTCATGTATCGACAAGAGATCCTAGAGGCTAGGCATCAATTGTTGTTGGAACAAACTGAACAGATAGTTACACATGTACGTGGGGTAGTTGCAGTAATCGCAGATTCAGGTACGTCATCTAATCATAATCAAGTCGACCCAACACATCAGTTTTCCAGTTCACAAAACACAGACAGTGCACACATTGATACGGTAAGTTTTCAACTATCATCTGAGCTTTATGTGAATGAACAGACTCCATCATCAAGGGTTGAGAAAGTGGTGGAGCGTAGTGAGTATGACATTGATCAGGATTTGATTTCACAAATTAAATTAGAAACTAAAAATGTGGAAAAATCCTTTAACGTTCCATTTCCTTCTGCGTTAATAGCCCCGGTGTCAACTAAACCAAAAGTGGATCCAACACACGATGAAAAATGGGAAAAATTCGAAAAGCGAAATATTAATTTACCCTTTTTGAAAATAATTAAAGAAAATCTCGATAATGTTGAGTGTTTAAAAGAATTAAGTTCCAGAAAACGACGTCACAAAATTCCAAAAGAATTAGATTTAACTAATAATGTGAATGCCGTTTTGTTGGGTACTCTTCCCACGAAACTCCAAGATCCGGGAGCATCTATTATTTCTATACAAGTGGGTAATTTTAAAATAGACCGGGCTTTATTGGATCTTGGAGCGAGTGTTAGTATTTTACCGGGGAGTTTATTTGATCAGTATGATTTTGGTTCATTAGAAAAAGCTGACACAACTGTGGTTTTAGCTGATCAAACTCCTACGAGTCCTAGGGGGATTGTGCGAGATGTGATAATTAAAGTTGGTGATTTTTATTATCCGGTAGATTTTCTTGTTCTTGATTGTGTTAAAAATTATCAACCAACAGTTATTTTGGGAAGACCGTTCTTAGCCACCGCTCATGCTAATATTAATTGTGTTGAAGGAACGGTCAAGTTTAGGTTTGGGTCTCAAAAGATGACAATTAAAATATTTTCCAATTTGACTAAACCTAAAGCTAATGACAAAAGTGGACCTTCTGAAGAGAAGAGTCAGAAAGAGTGTTTTATGGTTAACGGGTTAGACGAAAATAAAAGGAAGAGACAGAGAAAAAGAACAAAGAAGAGGAAAAGGAAAGGATCATACCCGTCGAATGAGGAGGAGGCATACATGTTATTCCTTGACAAATATTAGGGAATGGGCGCTGATGATAGTGATGATACGATGAAGAAGGCGTGCAAGCATCCCACTCAACCACCATGAGGGAACATCAGGTACGGTCTGGCTGAAGACCTATAAACTTAGCGCTCTCGGGAGGCAGCCCGAGGATGTAGAGTAGTGTATAGTTGTTTTGTTTTTGCGTTAGTATTTTTTGCAAGTTATCAGGTTATTTATCTCTACTGATGCAATGGTCCAAGTGTGGGGATGTTTGGTGAAGTCCCAGTACGTTCTAGTTGCAGTTGCGGACAATGCACGGATTAGAGTTCAGTCAGAACCGTCCATACTCAATCTCCATTTGGACGGGGATGATCTGAACATTAATTTTAGAGATTGACCTGAGTACTTGTAGACACGGCCGCAAATGAAATGCTATACGGTCGTGGAGGAACATGACACATGAGGATTCTACACTTCAAACCAGGGGAGTCTGTTCCACTTTTATTATCGCACGTTTATTATTGCATTTTTATTCGTGTTCTTGGTGGTGTTAAACTTTATGTGTTAGGGAATGTGTTAATTTAATTGTGTTAGGAACGGTCGCTCATGAGGTTTGTTAGTTGGTATTCCCGGGTTTTGTTTTAAAAGCACTATACATTGGGGACAATGTCGCCCAAGTGTGGGGATATGGGAACCCGGGAAGGGAAAGGCTTGGGACAGAGTTTGAAAGAGGTTGAAAGTGATTGAAAACGATGAAAAGTGAAAAAAAATTGAATTTTTTTAAAATTTTAAAGAATTTCATCACCTTAAGTGAACTAAATGGATATGAAAACCGAATGTTTCAATCACTAATGGGTTCCTTGCCGGTAGTAAACTAATGTAGTCCCTTGTCATGGTCGTTCCTTTAAGTTTCATGAGAGTAGGTCCGACATGTGTTTTTAGGATAAAAGAATTGAGAAGAGATGTCTATTTGGGGGTAACATGCTTTAGATTGCATATGCTATGTGTCGGCAGCCTTTTTACCCTTCTTTGGTGAGAATTTTGAGCCTGTAGAGTGATAGAATGATTTACATATTGAATTCATTTGTTGAGAGCAGGCCGCATGTTATTCTGTGTTAGAACTTGTATGATTTGATACATGCTGAGACTGTGGTTTGATATGTGCACGTAAATGATAAAGGCATTAGGATATCCCGTACACCCGTTGTGTTTGTTTTTATGTTTACCTAACCATTACCCTGTTGAGCCTATTTACCCTTTCGTTTGTCCACCTAATGTGAATTGTTTGATACCAACCGTGAACGACAAATTATGAATAATTGAAAAAAAAAACAAAAAAAAAATATATAGAAAAGAAAAAAGAAAAAAAAAGAAAGTGTTGTGAATATCGTTTATGTCGTGGGTAGAAACCAACCCAAAAGTATGAGTCGGGTTATGTGTTTGCAAATAAAGTTGTCACGGTTTGGTCATTTGTTTGTTCGCCATATAAAAATATAAATATAAGCCAAAAAGTTCCCACCTTTAGCCTAAGCCCAAAACCGAAAGTCCTTTTGATATGTGTCGTGTTATATGATATAGTGGAGGTGTGATTGTCATACAAGCCTATGATTACATAATTTCATGTTTGGTTTTGAGTGTTATAAATGCTAGCACATTACATGCTAGTTCATATATTAAACCGAGAGGAGAGTTTATTGTGAGGGGCGTGTAGCATGTGTTATAATCCTAAGCATGTTAGTTTTGAATAAACAAGTCTTAAGTTTTAGAAATTGCACCAATTGCTTGTCGGGCTGTCAATCTTGATTGTGTTAGTCTATGGAACGGGTATGACTTGGGACTTAACTTGTTGCGTCGGTATAGGGGTTTAGAGGTGTTGTTTCTATGGTAAGTAGTTCCATATTGGTTTGCTTGAGGACAATCAAAGGTAGGTGTGGGGATGTGATGGAGAGTGCAAAGCAATAGCGTTAAGTGTACTAAATTACATATTTTATTGTGTTTTAAGTGATTACGCGTCGCGAGTATGATAACTACGGGTATAATTGATTTTACAGAGGAAACGCGTAATATGGTGAAATAGAGAGATTAGTGATGAAACGGAATAAGCACGGATGATTATCAAAGAGATACACAAAGAGGGATTGTTTTGGATTGGAACATATAATTAATCCATCTATCCACGCATAATATATGAAAAACCTTTACAACAATTTTAGAGCTCTTGAATCACTCACTAACAGCAACATCATCCATCATGCACAAGCCAAACTTTTGAGGGAAAAGAAAAAGGGCAGCAAGTCACGTGAGAGGATACACAAAATTCAACAACCTTAATAATCAACATTATTTTAATATGGGCAGCCATATTGGACGATGACATGCAGACTTTTGTGGAGGGGTTTTATTGATATATTGGCCAACATAGTGGGGAACATTGAAAAAGAAACATCAACATCGATTTGTGGGTTACGGTTCAAGATGTGGCCTACGGTTTTGATTATGGCTTCACACAAATGAACAGAAACAAAGAGTTGAGGCTTACGGTTTATGATTAAGGCTTACGGCTCATGTACGGTGGATTAAGGGAGGTGCACGTGCTTATTGTTTTGTATGGATTTAGAAGGGTTATTAAAACCTTAGTTGGGCCACCTTCATTATTTATGGGCTTCTTCTCGGTGGACTATTGGCAGCACATCATGAAGTATTGGATCAATTTTACAACACGTTTTGGTGAGCAGCCCATTATCACGATTAATCATTGGCAGCCGCAAACAACTTTTGGGGGAGATTATCACACGATCTCATCATTAATCATCATCTCTACAATCTTGAATCATCACCAACCATCAAAATCCCCAATTCACCATCCTAAACCCTAGTTCTCCATCCTTCACTCACACTCACCATTTTCACTCACAAACACCAATCATCCATCAATTCTCCGTCCAAGCAAGCTTCAAGATGAATCCTTCCGCATTCCAAACATCCGGTGATCAAGCTTTTTCAACCATGAGCGGCTAATCATCTCGGTTTCACCCCGGTGTAGGTAGTTGTTAATTCTAGGGTTTCGAATTGTGCTTGTTTTAACTTAGTGACAATTTGTATTTGATTTTTGAAACTCTTGATAATAGTGTTACATTTGTTGCGAATTCGTGAATTGTCGAGCGATGTTAAAAGTTATGACTTCACGAAACGGTGATATGTAATTGTGCATTATCATTGTTAGGATTTACTTGTGTTGATTACAAAGTGTCTTTTTGTCCGTTCTTCGGAGCGTTGATAGTTAGTAGCACCTAAGTCACGGTACACTAAATCCGTTAATCAAATGCATTTGAGTTGAAACTAAAACTTGTAGAAATCCTAGGTTAATAATTACCGAAACCGGGTGTGATTCCTTTTTATTATTATCGTTCTAGTAATCCTTTTTCTTGCAATCGTTAATTAGTAGTTGTTAATCATTTGCATCAATTCAATTAGTTAAAAATCATATCTCTCCATTAAACAAAAATACAAAAACACTTTAGCAAGCTTCATAATTGTGACAAGTCTTTATAATTCAGTCAAATCCATACACAAACCACATACTCTTCGTGGATCGACCCCTTACTACCACTAACACATTGTTAAGGGTAATTTGGGCTTATAAATATTATCTTTGACCAGAGCGCGACACTCCGATCAACATAAAAGAGGTTCAGTTTGCTGCTGCCTTTCTTTTCTTCCCTGCCTTGCCACTCTTCCCTGATTTGCCAGTGTTGACAGGTTCACCTTGACCCTTGCAAGTCCTGGAATTATGTCCAGTCTTCTTACACTTTGAACATGCTCCTTTAGTGTGCTTTTTGGACAACCTTCCTGACTGGGTCATCTCTTCAGCTCCACAACAGATCTTTTCCTCAATTTCTTGGGTCTTCCAACCTGGGTGTGATGTTTTGGGGGTGCAATCGTTGTAGGAGCATGTACCCTTGTCCATAAACTCCTACCATTGATAGGGTTCACCCTAAAAGAGTATACATGTTTCCACCTCTCCATTGTATGAACCGGATGTACCCAACTCTCCAAAGCACCCACCCTGCCCCCATTAGCAGCTTTCTCCCAAATTGCAGCCACAACATGTCTGCATGGCATTCCTATAAAACATATGCAACCTTTAGACAAACATCCAGTTAACAACTTCAAAAAATGAAGAGTGAGTTACCTGTTATCTCCCAGGCTCTGCAACTACATGTCCTTGCAGTCAAATTCATTACACGAGCATGATTTGGCTTTCCACTAACCTGATACAAATCCCCCCCATTCCACTGAACATGGTAAGCAGCTGCATCTCTTTTGATCCCTTCAAAAAGTTCTGTTGCCTTGGGTGTAAGCAAGCCTTCACTTCTCTCAATTACGTTCAACACAGTTACTATTCTCCTCATTAGATACTCCCTTATGTATTCAAGGGCTGATATGATAGGCTTGTCCCTGCCTTCTACTATCTTTCCATTGAAAACCTCACACATGTTATTAAGCAGTATATCAGAAACAGCCCTCCCTATGACAAAAGTAGGAACAAATGAATACATAAGTGAACAAATGAATACATAAGTGATAGTGAAAAAAAAAAAACCCCTTCCCCTTTTTTTCTTACCTTTTTTCCCCTTGTCTTCACTTTTATCCATCTCAACAGTTTTTTCTTTACCTTTGGCTTGGCTGACATGTACCCCATTATCATCTACCTCAAAGTCAGGTTTTGAGCCTTGACACACTGCCCTAACCCTGCTGTGATCATCTTTGATAATCTTTATAATCCTTCTACTTTCAACAACATGTTTTTTGATTAGCTTTTTAGCTTGTTGCTTGCTGGCAAACACCTGCCCAAGGTAAAAGTTTACAATATTCTCATTTGATCTTCTTATTTGGTGCAGCAAATGTTTCCTAGTGCCTGTATGATTATCATCAGATTCAGAACCACTGTTAAACTTGTCATTATCTAATACATCCCCTTCCATGTCTTCATCAACATTCCTGTGTTCATTAATGTTGTCCTCAACTTCCATATCAACATTAGCCCTATATAGTCACTCATGTCCACTTCATGATCACTCATAGTATTCTTTTCATCCACTATGTAATCACTATCATTATCACTCCTACCTTCACTACCATCCCTATCCTTACTACCATCCCTATCATCAGTAACATCCCTACCCTCAGTAACATCCCTACCATCACTAACATCCCTATCCTCATTGACATTCACTTCAGTCTCAACAAATGCTGGACTAGCTGCCACCTTACTGCTGGATTCACCATAGTCAATATTATGTCCAACATTTACATTTCCACTCATAGGATTAGGAACTATGGCATATGGTCCAATTTCATCTATTTCTTCAATGGTGATGCTAGGTCTAGGAGGTTTACTAGGTGAGCTAAACAGTTCCTTCATGTTTTTCAAGCCATGAGTGGTATATACATGGATCATCTTGTGCATTTCAACATACCTAGCCAAGTTGAGACAGTCTTGATCACTGGTTAAGTGTTCAAGACCATCATCTAGGGTCTTTTCAGGATTCAAAAACTGGTAATACATTGGGTTCAAGCTATTATACCCTAACTGATCAAGCATAAGATCGACTTCATGAATGGAAAACTTATAAATATCTATCAAGTCAACATAACTGATCTTGCCTCCTACATATGTGCGTCCAGGAGGTGATGTAAGCCTACCACCATGATGAATGCAAATGCTAAAGAAATTGGGAAAACCATCTGCAAATTTTCAACATTTATGTTATTAATCAACTGATGATCAACAAAAACCACAACATTATATCCTAAAATCGAAGCTAGGGTTTGTAACTTACCATACAGTTCAACGACACTTTCAGTGTCAAGATTATCCCTGACATACCAGCCTTCTTCAGTCTGCGACATCGGAATCTTGATCGTCGTTTTTTACAGGGTGCAAAACCCTAGAAATGAAAGATGAGGGATGATCAATGTGAAGCAGGTGAATGAATGAGGGCAGTTCTTGTTATAATTAAGAGGGAAAGACAAATGGCAGTTCAAATTACATTTCTACCCTCATGTGCCATGCACATGCCTTCATTTAACCAAAAAATCTAACTGGGTTTGGCCTAAAGGACATAACGTGCAAGATTTGCAAACATTAAGGACAAAACTCATCAATTTTAAAGACAAATGACAGCGCCTGCAATTTTGGACATACATAAAAGACAAAACTTGTAATTTACTAAAAAAAAAAATTATGTATAGAATGAGCTAAGTAGATCTCATTTGATATTTAATTTTCCTTTTTTTTCTATTGTTTTGTTTGCCTATTTGTTTCTAATGAAAGCCAACGTTAAAAAAAATAACGTCAGCTAATTAGTTTTATATCAAGACAACTAACTATGGACGAAGAATATATCAAAATAACAATATTGACTTGCAACATCAGTGTAACTTCAATTTTGATAGTATTCCAAAGAGATATGTACATTGCTTCTAGCTCCTTGCTAAAGGATATTAGTAGTTATTTTTTTATTTGAAGGATTATTGGATTTTATCACCCTCAATTATTCGCTATTGGCCGCTGACACCCTCAACTATCACTTTGACGTCCGTCACCCCCCAACTTAACACTTATTCTGTCACCACGTCGTTAACTGATCACTAACTTTTGATCTTGTTACTATACTTTTGAGGGTGTGATAAGGATCTTAGGACACCCAAAAGCATAGTAACAAAATCAAAAGTTAGTGATTAGTTAACGATGCGGTGACAGAACACACTAAGTGTTAAGTTGCGGGGTGACGGACGTCAACGTGATAGTTGAGGGTGGCAACGGCCAATAGCCAACAGTTGGGGATGATAAAATCCAATAACCCTTTTTTGAATAGTATTTTAAGAAAATTAATTAGTTTTATATCATTTATTGTGAAGAAAAACTAAAATCACATTTTCTTTTTAGTTCATTTTACTTGTTATTACGTTTACTAATGTAGTATGTCTTTTTAGTTCATTTTACTTGTTATTACGTTTACTAATGTAGTATGGCAAATGCCCAAATAATTTAGTATTTATCTAATAAATTTAATAATTAGATTTCATCAAAACATAAAATCAACCAAACATACTACCATCTTAAATTGAATCCACATCAAGTCTCCTAATCCTAGCCCTTATCCATAATAGACTTAAAAGATTTAATGTCTCCCACTACATTTTAGAGATCACATTGCTTCTTCTGCTTAAACACCAATTGCATATAACGTCTTTTTAGCCTTCGCTGATCCACCCATATATGTATGTTGCTCCAATAAGGCTCAAATTCCGAAAGCAAAGATGGATGTTAGCTTGCACCATTGCGACACCACTTGCACGCAACCACATGTTACAAACAAATGGTTGGTAACCTTGACTCCCCGCACAACAGGCATAACTTGACTCCACGTTTATGTTTCTCCTAATCAAGAAACACATGGTTGGTAACTTTCCCAATTCAGTCCTCCGTGCCAAAATTTCCACATTTTTTGGAACCCGGTTAATTTTTTTATTGAGGATACCAATGAAACTCTATCTCCCGTTTTTCAGCCAAGAGTGAGGGCCTGTTTGGCAACTCCTGAATGGTTAAGTGCTGAACCAGTAAGAAGTCTGAACCATTAAGTGCTAAACCAGTAAGATGTCTGAACCACTAAGAGACAGTATAATGCTTAACCCTTCAAAGACATATGTCTGACCAATTCAGATTAGAATAATGCTTAACCCTTCAGAGGCATATGTCTGACCAATTCAGATTAGAGGCCTTAACCATTCAGACTCTTTATAAAACTTAACAATTCAGAGGCACTTGTCCGAACCATTAAAACATCTGCTCATGAAACAAACAGTCTGAACCAAGAAGTGCTGAACTAGTAAGAGGTCTGAACCATTAAGAGTCCCTTTAAGAGATAAACATGAAGGTGCTGTTTGTTTTTTCAGAGGTAAAATGTCTGCAGTCTGCGGACCACATCTGCAGACGTCTGCAGCAGAAGAGGTGGACCAAACCTCTGCAGTCTGCAAGAAAAAGACTGTTTGTTTTTTTAACTTCTGCACGTAAAACAATTAACATAAACCTAAACGTATAATTTATCAATTAACAGGCATCTTAATCCAAATATCATATATTCATATTCTAATTTCTAACAACTTTTTATAGCAATAAAATAATCAATAATCAATATGCAGAGACATCAAACCTACCATAGTAATTTCCCTTTCAGATTTTACATTATTTTGTAGGGTTTTGTCATTAATAGCTTTAATCATCCTGGGCGACAAACTTTTGATGTCGATTCCGTAAAAAACTTGAAGAGCAGCATCGAAATTGCCCTTCTTGTACTCAAATCTACCCAACAAAGCTCTGCCTTCCTTCAGTTCATACACATATGTATATACACCTTTTATTCAATGCCACAAAAATATACAAAAACAAGCAAACAAATATTATATCAAGAACTCCAAACATGAAATAAAACAGTTAATTTTCACCTCATAGTTCAAAGAAAGGGCTTCTTTTAGAGTGGATTCAGCTTCATCAACTTGAGCATCTTCAAACTTTGAGTCCCAATCGCCAGTTTCGATTCGAGAAGAAAGCCCCTTGAATTCCGTCTGCAGAGTGTTTGGTTGGCGGCAACGGAGGAGGAGGTGGTTGTGTGAGGCAGTAGGGCGCCGATTGGGGTCGACGAGGCAGCGGGAGCCGACGAGGCAGCAGTGGCCGACCGGAGGTAGGGAAGGTGACGGAGATGTGGTGGTGGACTGGTGGCGGAGGGGAGATGTGGAGGAGGAACATGTTAGGGGATGTTTTGAAAGAGAAGAGGATGAGAAGAGGGCTTGAAGATGTGAGTCCATGTCTGCAAGAGGAAGAGGTCTAGAAGATATTTTTTAATGACAACACTTCCAAAAAACAAACACTCTGCAGAGTCATAGGTCTGCATGTTGTCTGCGTGTAGCAGACATAAGAGGTATAGAAATACTTCTTACAAAAAACAAACACCACCCGTAGCCTCTGATTTGTCTTTTTGAATGATCATTTTGAAGACAAAAATTAGTTTTTTGACCTCAAAATAAAAAGGGATGAACATTGTAGACTCCTAAGAATACGAAATGACAATAACACCCTTCAACTAACATCAAAGTTACCTTTCTCTGAGTAAATGCGAGTGGTGCATCAGAGTTTCGAGAATTTGTCAAATCTACAAAGACCGATCCTTGAGTCCACAATCTGAGATCGATCTATTCCTTTAGGGTTTTAATTTCACTAATATTTGTTGTGTTTGATTCTTCGATCATGGCAGCTCCGTTCTTTTCAACGCCGTTTCAGCCCTTTGTTTATCAGGTATTCATAATTTCACTTCCAACACTTTGTTTTGATTTTGAATTTGTTTATTATTTAACATATGTGTGTATATATGCATCTGAATTGTATGAAAACCCGTGATATTTATCGATGATAATGTAAGTCAGAGTGCGAGATAACCCTAGGCATGACGTCATGAGTCATGAAGTGTGAGATGTAGTAGGGTTTGACTCTGTGGTGCTGCTATTGATCCTGTTGTGGGAGTTTTGTCTGGTTCAGGCGTTCAGCTGTGTAAGTTTGTGAACTTGAATTCCCCATTACTTAGCTAAAGGCGAGTTATAGAAAGAAAAGTAAGGAAATTGAAGGGAAGTTAGGTTTAAGTGCTATCCAATGTATGACTTGTTCTTCATTTGATCACCAGCACAGCAGGTGCTATTTCTAAGACTATCTGTAGTTATAACCCCCAACATAACCCCCCATAACGCCTGGGGGGCGGTGTTATGGGCTTTATGGGGCTTTATAGCGCCCCTTCACCTCTCCAATACGCATGCCCTAAATAACATAATGCTAAGTAATAATCCTAAGGAGTGGTACCTTTGAAATAATGCTAAATAGTCTTTTAAGGAGGCCACAGGCCCTCAGGCGAGGTGAGGAGCAGGGGAAACGCTTTGCTGCCATCCAGACGGTCCAGCGACCTTCAGGCGAGATTCTGACCAGATTTTGTTCAGAGTCCGGCGAGATTGCGGCCACATCCTGAAAATTTGGCAAATTTCTGCATTTTTTGGGCAGATTAGTCTGAAAATTCAAAAATGGTCTGGAACCAGCCTAAAATATGGCTAAACCCCCCAAAAAATGTATGTTTATGCTATGTGTCTTGCTTGTCATGGGCCCTTGCTTTTTAAGCGCCTTGCGCCTAGGCCTAAGGCTCACCCTTTGCGCCTTTGACAACTATGGGCCACATCAGTACCGTCTACTATCAAAGTGACGATCTGTCCTGAGTTAACTGATTACTTGATTGTTGGCTTCTGATGATTGGTGTTGGTATGCTGTCTGCAAGGGTGCGCTTTTCTATGTATACAAGTTTGAAATAACTTTATTTTTATAGTCACACAAGTAAGGTTCAGAAAGGAGAGAACCAAAGCATTTCCCAGTTCATTTGGATCACTTGTTCTCTTTTCTTTTTCTTATTCTTATTTAATTTGAATCATGAAAAGAGGTTTCATGTCATGCTAGTTACTGTAACTGTATATTCTTGAGACAGTTCAACCTTGTCATACGTATATTATTAACATTGGTATTTTATATGGTATGTGGAAGAATTCAGTGATACTATAACCCAGTATGGTAATGATGCATTAGCAAAGTGAAGAGTCCTAAAATAATTGTCTGTTGATTTCACTGATTTGGTGTGTATATGATTGGCCTTTAGAATATTTATCACTTTTTTTTTCATACTAGTTTGAAAAGAAGTTCGTTATTCACAGTCACAGCCCTAAGGGGTCTAAAAGGGATTGAAACAATTTATTTCACATCAATGGTCTGCTTTCTTTTCCTTTTCAGTATTGCTTTTTGAATGAAGAGTTTAAGTGTTACGTTAGCTAGTTATGTGCAAGGGGATGTAGGGTTGTGACTCCCAATTAAGAAAATGCACTGGAAATAACTTTTCTTCATGTTATTTTCATAGTTATAGTTAAACTTGGTAAAGAATGATTTGTATTATTGTGTATTCTAATGTTGTACAATAGCAGATATATATAGAGAATACGAAACCCTAATTAGGGCCGGGCCACTATACTAAACATATTGACTAATATTCCCCCTCAAGCTAAGGCCGGGGAACGACCCTTAGCTTGGACTTCAAGAAGAGAAATCGTTCAGATGAGAGCGGTTTTGTGAAGACATCAGCAATCTGATCGTTTGTTGAAATAAACAACTGATAGGGCCCCCTGAGCAACCTTTTCTCTTACAAAGTGAAAGTCAACCTCTATGTGCTTTGTCCGCGCATGAAAGACCGGATTAGACGATAAGTAAGTAGCCCCTAGGTTGTCACACCGTAAGTTTGGGGCTGAGCAAATTGGAACACGGAGTTCACGGAGAAGTGTTTCAAGCCAAGTCACTTCCGCTACCGTATCAGCGAGCGCCTTATATTCTGATTCTGTAGATGAACGAGAGACTGTCTTTTGTTTTCGTGCAGACCATGAGACGAGGTTCGATCCAACATAGATAGCATACCCTCCCGTGGATCGACGGTCAACAGGGCATCCAGCCCAGTCTGCATCAGAGAAGGCACTCAAGGCATTGAAAGCCGTGTCTGTATATGCATGAAGCACACAAGAGGAGGATTTTAAGAGTAACAACCCATGATCGGCGGTTCCTTGGAGGTAGCGTAGAATACGCTTAACAGCAGACCAGTGATTCACGGTTGGCGACTGCATGAACTGACAAACCTTATTGACAGCAAAGGTGATATCTGGTCTGGAGAGAGTGACATACTGAAGAGCACCCACCATTTGGCGATATTTTACTGGATCGTCAAATGGGTCACTGTCACCAAGAGATAATGGAGCACTAGTAGTGCATGGTGATGGAACCAGTTTGGCCCGAGAGAGGTTGGCACGAGCAAGCAAGTCATTGATGTACTTCTTTTGTGAGAGAACGATGTCTAAGCCGTGTCGGGCGACCTCAATACCAAGGAAGTAAGACAAAGATCCCATGTCCTGTATAGCAAAGGTGTGACTGAGGCTGTTAACAACCTGATCAATAGCCTTGTTGTTGTTACCTGTCAAGACGATGTCGTCAACATAAATAAGCATATACATCACTGTCCCATTAGCCGAATAGATGAATAAAGAGGGGTCAGTTTTAGATCCCTGAAAACCTAGAGACAAAAGGGCTGCTGACAGGCGCTGAAACCAGGCTCTCGGTGCCTGCTTCAATCCGTATAGGGATTTGTGGAGCAAGCAGACATGATTCGGTCTATGAGGATCAACAAATCCTTGTGGCTGTTGTAGATAAACTGTTTCTTTTAAGTCGCCATGCAAAAAGGCATTTTGAACATCCAGCTGGCGTAGAGACCATTGTTTTGAAACAGCAATGGAGAGAACTACTCGAATAGTAGTGGCTTTAACCACTGGACTAAAGGTCTCCGTGTAATCAATACCTTGTTGTTGGCGAAACCCTTTAGCAACAAGACGCACTTTATAACGCTGAATGGCCCCATGTTGATCCCGTTTAATTTTATAGACCCATTTGCAATCGACCACATTTGTGTTTGGTGCCCTTGGAACTAATGTCCAAGTTCCGTTTCGTAAGAGTGCCGAGTATTCATCGGCCATAGCCTTACGCCAGTGAGCGTCCGCGTTGGCAGTGGTAAAGGAGGTCGGTTCAGACTCAGCGAGAGGTGTGGAGGTGTGAAAGGATGCGGGTTTGAAGGATTTGGTTTGTTTAGGATTTTGGCGAAGGTTAGGTGGGCGTTGACGAGGAGGTGGTGTTTGGGAGGGATTTGCAGTTTGAGTGGGAGGTGTGGTGGGACTGGGAGCAACAGTTTTGGTGAATCGGTCAAAAGCGGAGGAGGGTGGGGCTTCGGTGGTTCGGCGAGAATAGGTTTGAGTTGGAATTTCGGTGTGAGGTGTTTGCGAGTTTGTGTGGGTTGGTAATGAGGTAGGTGAGGAAGCAGGTTGCTGAGTAGGAGGAGGTTGTGGAATAAGTGGTTCAGGTATAGGAGATGAGGGTGTGGAAGGTATAGGCTCGGATGTGGGATTAGGTACTGGTGGGTTAGATGTATCAGCAGTGGGTGGTGTAGGATAAGATGAGACGTAAGGGTTAGATGTATGAGCAGTGGGTGGTGTAGGAGAAGAGGGTGTAGTTTCGGTGACAGAGAATGGAAAAAGGAACTCGTTAAATCGAACGTGACGGGCAATGTAGATACGTTCGGAAACCGGATCAAAACACCGATATCCATGATGAGAGGTGCAATACCCGAGGAAGATACACGAAGTGGATCGAAGATCCATTTTGTGTGGATTATAAGGACGAAGATAAGGGTAGCATTGGCATCCAAAGATTCTGAGGAAGGAGAAATCGGGTTTATGATGAAAAAGATGCTCGAACGGGGAGGTAGTAGAGTTGGTACGAGATGGCATGCGGTTGATTAAGTAGACCGCGGTTTCAAAGGCGTAATGCCAAAAGCGTTGTGGAACATGGGCTTGGGCCATTAATGTTAGGCCGGTTTCCACAACATGACGGTGACGACGCTCAACCACACCGTTTTGTTCACTGGTGTGAGGACAAGAGAGTCGATGTATAATGCCAAGGGAGGCATCTGATTTGATTTTGGTCGAGAATTGTCGTTCGGCCATGGTAACAAAATGTTTGAATACGTCAAAGACATCTGATTTACGTTTTAAAGGAAACAACCACATGAATTTTAAAAAATGATCAACACACAAAAGAAAATAAGTATGTCCATCAAAGGAGGTGACCGGTGCGGGGCCCCACACATCACAAAAGAGTAAATCCAAAACATGACTACTTTTATAATCAGAAGATGGTAAATGAAGTTTCGATGATTTGCCAATAGAACAAGAATTACAATGAAAATCAAAGTCTTTGCTAGAAATAGGTAAACAATATTTAGAAAGCATAGTCTGAAAAAGTTGGGAGTGTGGATGTCCCAGTCGTTGATGCCATGTGGTTGTTGAAGCTCGAGTGGTTGAAAAAGCAACTTTTGGAATTGGTTGATTTACTGGAAGGTTGATTTTGTAAAGGCCACCGCCACTTGGACCCGTGAGGAGGGTAATGCGTGTAGACGTGTCCTTCACAGCAAAAAAAGTAGAATGAAATTCAAAGAAAACGTTATTATCATGACAAAATTTTTGAACAGAAAGGTGTTTTTTGATTTCTGGAACATGAAGAACATCTTTAAGGTAAAAGGTTTTGCTAGGTGAGTGGATTTTTGAGGAACCAATGTGTAGTATAGGAAGAGCTTTACCATTACCAACGTGCAGATTGTCCTCACCGTAGTAAGGCTCGGCGGAGTCAAAACCCGACATGTCTGGAGCAACGTGACTGTTTGAGCCGGTGTCTTGCAGCCAAGAAGTGGATGCTTGAGAGCGATGATCAGCATAGTTGGCGGACGGCTGACGTGTCCGAATGGTAGAAGGGTCCCGATTTGGGCATTGAGAAGGCAGGTGACCGATTCCACACCTGTTACAAGAACCATAAACCATGTTCTGATTAGAAGCCCAACTGAATTGACCTGGGTTTCGACCGCCTCCCTGGTTGCGGTTGTAGTTGTTGTTGTAGTTGTTGCGACCTCCACGGCCACGAGAACCGCCTCTACCTCGAGTGTTGTTATTCGGACCAGCCCTGTTTGTGTAAAAGGCTTGAGAAGCCGAGGGTTGAGGTGTGCCAGAAGTAGGTTGTAACTGGAAACCAAGACGAGCAACAAGTTGTTGAAGAGCCTGAACCATATCATTAGGGACCAAGGGAGAACCGGCTGCTGTAGCAGCCGTGTATGCCTGGGCCGAGGGCATCTCCGGGACTGGTTTCTTGATCATAAAATCATAATCAGCAAGAAGAGCAGGGAGTTCAGAAAAGACAGCTTGGAAATCTCTGGTGTGAAGACCTTGTTTAACAGGATTGTATTCTTCACGAAGACCACCAACAACCAACATCACAATCTCTTTTTCCGTCATTGGTGCACCGATGTTAGCGAGGGCATTCGCATATTCTTGAGCCCTCGCAAGATAGGCAGGAGCAGTTTCGTCTCCTTTCATTTGTATCTTCAACAATTGTGTTCTGAGGGTAAATTCCCTTGAAGCAGTGTGAGGGGCATAAGCACGTTGAAGAGAAAGCCATAAATCACGTGATGTAGTACCTTGAACGTGTTGGAATGATGCCTCAGAGATGGTGGACATAATCAGCATACGAACGTGTGCATCATTGGCTTGCCAGACCGTGTAGTTCGGATTGGGCATAATGGCAGCAGGAGGAGCAGCACCTTCTTTACCAGAAGAAGGCTGTTGAGTAGTAACTGTTGATGGAGGACAAGGGATGCTCCCATCAGCATATCCGATCAGGCCGTTTGTAATAAGAAAGGGTTCAACCATAGCCTTCCAGTTGCCATAATTTGTAGGGGATAAGGTAAACCCAAACTTGTGGGAGTTATGGGCTGTTTTGTCGGTTGTGGAGAAAGGAGTCAGATCTGCCATGGTTGTTATAAAAGCAGAAACAAAGTCAGCACAGAAAAAAAAAGGCAGAATTGTGGCTGCTGTAGCAGCGCTCTGTTTAGGGTTTGTTGTCGGCAGAAAAACACAGATCTGTGGATCTGTGAGGATGGTGATCGGCAGGAAAAAAAAAAGAAGAAAAAGGAGAGGCTCTGATACCAAGTTAAACTTGGTAAAGAATGATTTGTATTATTGTGTATTCTAATGTTGTACAATAGCAGATATATATAGAGAATACGAAACCCTAATTAGGGCCAGCTAATGTTAATTAGGGCCGGGCCACTATACTAAACATATTGACTAATAGTTATCAAATACGCTAGGCGCACTCAAGGCGCACAGGCCTCGCCTGGGGCCTAGGTGCAAAGCGCAAAAATAGCGAGGGCTTGAGGAAAAAAAGCGCACTTAAATGAAAAAAAAATATAAAAATATATTATGTATTAGAAAAATATTACCATTCTTCAAATAAAATAAACAAATGCTATTATATAACATTTATAGGGGTTTAGACATGTTTTAGGTTGTATAAACAATAGTTTCTAACCAATAATTCTTATCTACAATAAACAAATGCTATTATATAACATTTATAGGGGTGTAACTTATTTTTTTATAATTGATGTCTTCAAGGATACTTGAACCCATAACATAAGGGTTGTAGAGATCAAACCATTGGTCAAATTTAGAAATTAAGCTAAAAGAGATGAAGTCATAATCCAATACTTGGCATCCTTCTGTGAAGCTAATATGATTTTGTAAAATCAAACGAATGGTGTAATTTTGTCTTCACTTTTTTTGCAAGATGTTTGGACTAAGTCATCTGTTTTGGCCTTACCTTAGCCTTCAAATCATATATTTGTTTATGCTAACATCCATCGAGATAAGCGCTTCTTATTTGAGAAAATCAACTGCCTTATTAGTTAAGCGTGAGTTACATTAATTGTATGTCCTTTACAATCATATATGAAGGAAGATCTGTGTGGGTTGTTCTCATGAGGACATCAAAGGGGAATATATTACATAAACGTAATATCTTAGCTCAAATCAACCGTAGCCTGTAGGGTGACGGCTTCTAGTTTTTGCTTGTATACGTTGAACTAGAATATAGCGTCAACATTTGAAACTTCTAGCAAGTAGCACCTATATATTCTTTTTTTTACTTCTTCAATAATCTGACTAATGGGGTTAACTTTGAATAGAGTCAGCAAGACGATGTAACGCCTTTCCAGATTTTAGGTGGTGAGGCTCAGATAGTTCAGGTATATCTTGTAAACTTCATCTCTTTCCAAAGAACTTTTATGTCCATCAAAATAACCCCCTTCCCAAGTCCTAACAACTTTTGGATTGTTCGTGCCAGATAATGTTGAAGCCAGACGAGAAGGTCAGTGCAAGGCCAGGTATATCAGTAATGATTATAATTTTTGCTTAACAAACTAATAAGCTATATGTCTGTTTGTGTGTTTCTCTATAAATCATGTGTTGTATAGTTGAACAGACCTGTAAAGTATAGAGCATAAATTTGTGTACGTTTGTGGCATAATAAACTGCGAACTCCAATATTGTGTGAATCCTTTGCAGGTTGCATGTGCTACATGTCGGGGTCCACCCAAATGGAAAACGTTTATGCCCCAGAAAACGAGGCAGGAATGTGGCAGTGGCTTTTCGGCAAGCATGTAACTAGCACGCTTTTTCTAAATACCGGTTCAAGTGACGGATTCGTTGGCATAGCTGCACCTTCTCTAGCAAGGATTCTCCCGGTTTGTATTATTCTTCTTTTCGTTTATTAAGTCAGCATGTCATATACTTAGATTTTAGTTTAAATGCTGCAGATTGACTTAGCTAAGTTTGGTGGTGAAATTTTGTGCCAGGTATTTAATCCATCGCCTGTGCTTTTCTTTGCTTTTTTATCACATTTTTTTTCTCTGTGTGATTTTATTGATATTATATTGTAGCCAGATGCGTTCCTTTGCTCCTTGGGCGACGTGAAGGTTAGCAATACTTTTGATCAGCGAGCCCGTAATGTTATACCTGGGGTAGAGGTGAGTTTTTGATTTTGTTCCCTTGAGCAATATTTTCCTGCCTGACTAGTAGGGCTGCAAACAAATCGAACGCTCAGCGCACGTTTCATGAACTGTGCGGCGGGAAATCCTTTTGTGTTGGTTCGTTTAATAAATAAACGAACACGAACAAGAAACTTCGTTCGGTTAGTTAAATGAACGAACATGAACATAGGCTGCGTTCGTTCATTTATGTTCGTGAACGTTCGATAACGTGTTAGTTTGTGTTCGATAGTTCATTAGTGTTTTTAATTATTATATTTATTTAAATACTTAAAGATTCCTTACAAATAAAATATGTAATAAGTATCAGTGTATTATATATTCTATTCATGAACGCTTGTTTGTGTTCGTTTGTTTTCATTTGTGTTCATGAACGTTAGTTTGTGTCCGTTTGTGTCCATGAACGTTCATTTGCATTCGTTACCTATATTTAACAAACGTAGACAAACGAACACAGACACGTTCATTTCCTTAACGAACAAACACGAACAGAAAATTTCGTTCGGTAAGTGTTCATGAACAGTTGTGAACACATATATTCTTAAAAAACGAACACAAACGTCTTGTTCATGTTCGTTTGGTTCGTTTGCAGCCCTACTGAGTGGTAATAATACTCCAAATCACGTTCTATTGTCGTTTGTAGGGTTTCTTGAGACAAAAGCTATCTGGCCAAGGCTTAGCATTCATAATCGGGGGTGGATCTGGTATTGCTGTTTATAACTTACTGTTTTGGTTTCTAAAAGAAAAGATTGCTTTTAGAGTTTTAGTTGATGTGGGCATATTCCATTATATTTGATTTTTTTTTCTTCTAAATATTCCTCAATTTGACCTATTTGATTTTCTTATTTTCCGTGTGGTGTTAGTGGTGCAGAAAAATCTCGAGGTGGGTGAGACCCTTTCAGTTGACATGTCTAGCGTTATTGCCCTTCCGTCAACAGTTAATGTGCAAATAAAATATAATGGTCCAATGAGAAGAGTGGTCTTCGGGGTAACTTTCTTGTTCTTTGGTGTCATGATGAATCACTTCATTTTTATTGCTGTCTAAAATTGTGATTTCATGCTGATTTTGCATAGGGCGAGAATCTAGTAACAGCAATGTTGACGGGACCTGGCATCGTCTTTATTCAGAGCATGCCCTTCCCTCGGTTTTCTCAGCGCATTGCTAGGTAACTCCTATAGTCCTATCAGCTGCAAAAGTAAAATTTCGAAAAAAGAGCTAAAAAGGAAAGGGTCTAACGTGTTACACGTAAAGCACCATTGACTACTAACCGAGTTTGTTCTAACCTCTAAAGTCCTAAGGTGAACTTAATCCTGATTTCTTTTTGCAGGGCGGTGACATCACCAAACATGAGAGATAATCCAAAGTTGTTCATGCAGATAGCCATATTCTTCTTTCTCGCTTACGTTGTGGTTGTTTCGTCTTTAATCTTGACAGACATATGATTTCTTTTACTTTTCTTGTTAAGTTCAAGTCCGAAACCTGACCCGGGTCTAGTCAACCGAACTAGTGAAACCTCATTGTAGCAAAAAAGCCGGGTTGAGTAAAGTAAAAAACCTAGTTTCAAAACGTGTCCGGTTCTTTGCTTCTCGAACCGGCGAACAAAGCCTAGTTTAACAAAGGTGACCCAAGACCTTGTACAATTTATCATTTCTCCATTTATTTGTTTGGTTTAATATTAAACTTATGTGAATGCGATATTTGGTTATTTTTGCTTTGAAAGTGTTCTAAATCTTCTGGATAGAGAGCATCTAAACCTACAACAATTGTAAAGTTATACGAAAGTCCGATTTCTAGTCATTTCATGTCATGCATTAATAATTATTAGCCTTCACCAATATCATCAGTTTAAATGCCAAAAAGGTATTATTAGACGAGGTGATTCTCTGTCTCATTTCATTTTTATTGTTGTTATGGAAGCTTTCTCATGTAGTTTTAACAAGGCTTGTGAGGTTGGGGGGTTCAATGGCATTCAAACTCCGAATGGAGGTCCGTTGTTATCCAATTTTCTTTAAGCGGACGATGTTATAATCATGGGGGATTGGTCTAGTTTTAATACCAAGAATGTGGTCCGGTTGCTTAGATGTTTCTTTGTTCGGATCTTAATCCAAAAGTCCAATCTTATCTTTCTGGATGTGGTGTGAATATGAGTGAAGTTGTTTCTTTGGCGCCTAGCATGGGTTGCAAGCCGCCAAGCCAGGCACTTTACCTCTTGAATACCTTGGTCTAATGGTGGGGACGAACATGAACAAGATTAGCAATTGGAGCCCGGATATTGAGGCTTTTGATCTCGTTTATCGCTTTAGAAGGCTTCTTCCTCATCAATTGACCGAAGAGTGACTCTTATTCAATTGGTGCTAGAATGCCTTCCAACTTACTATTTTTCCTTATACAAAGCCCCGTGCAAGGTTATAGTTTCCTTATACAAAGCCCCGTGCAAGGTTATAGTTTCCTTAGTGCCTCAAAGGTTTCATGAAGAGATTTTTATGGGGCGGTTCTAAGCAGTCCAACAAAATGCATCAAGTGGCATGGAAGCAAAAAATATGGTCAGTCTTAGTATTAACAGGCTCAAGTTTATTAATCATGCATGCTATGTTACTAAACGTGCTTGGAGGTACAAGATGTTTGTGGAGGAGTTACTGATGCGTTTCATGGGAGGAACTCCGTTGATCGGTGGTTCCTTTTAATGAAACTTGCGGGGGGTTAATTTCGCAGAGATGATCAGAGGTATTAATGGAAATGGGGAAGATATTACTTTTTGGGTGGATAGTAGTAGTCCTTTTCATGTGGCTTTTCCTAATCTTTTCAGATCTTGATGTGAGCTACTGGTACATTATGGAATGCTGTAAATGAATGTAGCATTTTCATGTGGAGGGCCGAAATGAATCCCAACGATAGAGGTTTTAAGAAGACTGAAAATCCAAGTTGATTCTCAGTCTTGTGTTATGTGTGGAGGAGGGGTTGAATCATTTGTTTGCTGCTTGTTGGGTGGCCTCGCTTGCAGGTTTTGTGTTCGGGATCTTGTGGAGGTGCATAATTTTAGCGGGTGAGAATTAACGAAAAAGAAACGTTTCAAGGGATTGTGATTATCACGTGTTGGAATATTTAGAAGACTCGGAACGAGAAAAAAAAATTCAAAGAAAGAGATCAAGGTTGAGGTTATTATCGAAGATGTGAAGTTTTTAAGTTTTTTTTTTTTTTTTTTTTTTGGTATAGGAATAGATCTTAAAAATAAGTCAACTTTATGTCAGAGTGTGCTTGTTTAATCTGTCGTGGAGTTGCAGTCTATTTCATTGTAGTTGTTACTGCTTTTTTTCTTTTGGGGCGGGTGTGTTGCTTATAATATTTATTGTTCGAAAAAAATACAATGGTGCAAGTAATGAGGCATGGCGTCAACGTGTATCCAATACTATTGTAATTTCATGCACACTAGTTTTTTTGTCGTTGCGCGTTGCAGCGAAACCGAGCAAATGATAATGTAAAACAAACATTATTTGAAAATAAAGCATGTTGTTTAGAAAGCTAAACCATTAGAACGGTTTAGTTTGTCATCGTACTGTTTTATGATACCAAATAAATAATTTACTATAAGTACAATTTCGTCTTTAACAAAAATTATAACGGAATGTTCGGGAAAATATAAATCATAACTACGTACTTAAGTTTTAAGAAAAAAGTTATAAACGTATAATATTAAAGAAGTATCAAATTAATCGATAAAATATGTTTCTAAAAAAGAAAAGAGAATTATTAAAAAAACGGTATAGGAAATATATGGTTTAAAAAAAAGAAAAATAATTAAAAATATGTTATTAAAAATAAAAAAAACTATATATTATTATAAAATTACTATTCATCAAGCTTCACTAACAATATATATATAATATAATAGGGGTTTAACTGTTTAAGGGGGCAGTGCCCCACGTGGGGGACTCACTTAGTGGCAACTTTGTTACCGAAGGTTCGTAGCGAATGTTATCTTGGTATCAAATATGAACATAGTATCAAATTTGAACATCGTAGCAACTTTGTACTGCAGTAGTAACTTTGTGTTACCATATCAACTTTAAATTTGCTAGTGGTGTAATTGTAGAGGTTATACACTTACAGTAGTTATAGACGTTTTAGCCCTACTATTAGTATGATTTTTCAACCCATATATAAAGGATTCATTTGGTAATTCAACTACAAATTTTAACTTCGAATCTAACAAAATATAACATTACGTTCTTAGATAGAACCTTTTTGTCAATCTGATTAAGGATATCGTATACCCACAAAATACTATAATATGAAAATGAGATTACATCATTCAAAAAGTATTCAAGTCATGTGAACCAAGAAGGTAAATCATCAAAAAGAGCCCATAAAAGATTGAAAGTCCAACATTTGACTCGGTACCGGTATAACCCAATTTAACGGCGATACGATTTCTTTGCCATTCCTTTAGTTTACCAGTATGATTCGTGTCGGCCAAGCTTTCGGCATCCAGTTTGACCAATTCAACCGGCCGTTATAAACCGGTTTTTAAAACATTGATTTTTACAACCATGCATCCAATGAAGGAAAGAAAACGACCAAATTTAATAAAATCAATCAAACATATCACTTACAACCAATGGGGTCGTGGTCCATTGGTAAAGGCAAAACCTTTAAACACTTTGGGAGGGGGAGGTATTGGGTTCAAATCCCATAAACGATAGGAATAAAAAGAAATTTGCCGTTAAAAAAATATCACTTATACAAATTAGTTTAATTTGGTCTTATGAAAAGTTAGATCTGCTATGTTATACGGAACAGAAGGTTGGGCGATCAAGAAAACACAAGCGCGTAAACTTAGGTTAGACATGATAAGAAATCAAGTTTTTAGGGATAGATTAGGAGTAGCTAGTATATTAGATAAGATACGGGATGGGAGGTTGAGATGGTTTGGGCATGTCAGGAAGAGACAGATGACGACCACAGTCAGAACTGTGGAAACTCTTACTGTGGAGGGAAAGAGGAGTAGAGGTCGACCGAAACTAACTTGGGAGGAGCGGATTAGAAAGGATTTGATAGACTTGCACCTCTCTGAGGATATTGTCGAGGATAGGTGTTTGTGGAAATGTAGGATTAGGGGATATGGTCGAGGATATGTGCTTGTGGAGATGTAGGATTAGGGTTAGGGTTAAGGACTTTTAGGAGAGTGGTATGGTAGGGTGTTGGAGTCTTGTCTTAGGAGCCATGTCTTTTTTTGGTGGCCTATGCATGTTATCGCTTGCTGGTTTGTGTATATATTGTGTAATTCTTTTATTTTATGCGTTCTCACCTATTTCTGGCGATTTTATGCGTTTGCACCTATTTGCCTTTTTTATTTTCTCTTGACTCTTATGATTGGGTGTCTTTGGAGCTGGGGTCTCACCAGAAATAGTTTCTTTATTCCCTGTTATAGAGGTAAGGTTTGCCTACATCCCATCCTTCCCATACCTACCGATAACTTTGTTATGAGTGAGACTATACGATTGATTGATTGAATTACATTACAACAAAGTACAATACGAAAGATCATAGGGGGTTAAAGTGTAAATATTATCACTATAAAACCCCCAAAAGCACATCCCCATCCCTCTTTATCTCAGAAGGCGGCGAGTCTCACGCGTATTGGGATTACATCGTTCTGGCGATTTTGCCCTAATTTCAAATCGAGTCACACAATCAATCAGATCATCTCAACAATATAAACAAATCTCCAATCGATCCTCCTCAAAGGCGATTCACAACATCAATCGCTGAAAATCGCGTTTCGTTTCGTCTAATTTCGACAATTTCTGCCCTATATAATCAGGATTCACCACAACTTGAAGAAAACCGTCAATCCGAACGTAGATCTGTGAAATTCAAATCGATTCTGTTGCTGTTTCGGAAGATTCAAGCGCAAAAGAAGATCGACAGCAAGCGAAATCCGATTCGGAGGTTTCTAGGGTTTCTAGCTCGTGAAATCCTTCAATTTTACATTGATATTGAAGTTCTACGGTTTCTGGCTCGTGAATTTTTTCGGTTTTAATCGATATTGAAATTCTAGGGTTTCTCTGGTTGGTGAAATTCGTGTATACGATTGCAATAGTGTTACGAACGGAAGAATCTACGCAGATTGTTCGAGATCTACAAGTTTTGAGAGCGTGAAGATGTTTTACGGATTGATTGAAGCGGTTTGCTGATTTGCAGTTTGAAGCGAGTGGATCTGAGGCGGTTTGATCTTTTCCAGAGTTACTGAAGAGTCGAAAAACGGAAAAAAAGTTTCTTCTTCGTTGATATTTGTATTGTTATTATTATATATTGTTGTTTAGGTGTTCAATTCAGGCGGTTGATATTTTTCGTTTATATTACCGCCTTTATTGCTTGTTTCTGATATCTTATTTTTGAGGGAAAAGAAAAGGAATTTTTATATTAATTATGGCAGTATATTACAAGTTTAAAAGTGCAAAAGATTATGACTCGATTCCAATCGATGGCCATTTTATAACAGTTGCCTCTTTGAAAGAGAAAATATATGAATCTAAGCAGTTGGGCAGGGGCACTGATTATGATCTTGTGGTCACCAATGCCCAGACTAATGAAGGTGGGTTTCGAGTTCTGGGCTTTGTTAGATTTATGTTCTTGAATATTGTTGTCTGGAGAGTCTATTGGGAAAATGGGAAGTTAACAATGAATTTTAACTTAACTTGCATCTAAAGTGTTTCATAACAATCATCATTTGGGTGGACATGATGTTTTCTTATAAAATTTGTTCATCATTCATCATGTACATATATTTTTTTAAAACGTTAGTCAACCAATATAAAAGTCTTGAATTTCAGTTGTTTGGTCCAATTTGGAGGAATTAAACTAGGGATTTAGAATTTATGTGTTGGCCAATTTAGGATTATGGGATTTGAGATCAGTTTCGGGTGGGTCATGTTTTGCTAATATATAGTTCTATATTCAGTTGGATTGAATATAGCGGATTCACATCAAACCATGTGAAGGGATGTTAAACTAGCTAGTAATTATGTTATCAAAGTGTGAGATGAGTTGTCATTTTGGGTGATATTGGGTAGTGTATTGTAGTCAGTTGAAATGGATTAATCTGTCTATGGTGTTTCACAGACGTGTTATGTTTTGCAATTTCAGAATATCTTGATGAAGACATGTTGATACCAAAAAATACTTCTGTTTTAATACGTCGAATTCCTGGACAGCCTCGCAAGCCTATAGTTGCAGCACCACTTACTGAACAAGCCGAGTATAGTTTCAAAACCTTTAAATTTGAATTTTAAATAGTTAGTTTTTTAGTTACCTAGGTATATCTTATTTGCTGGTGGCTTTGGGTTGACTGCTTGGCTTCAACCACTTCTTTGGTGGTCACGTAAACCAAACCATGGTTTATCACCCCTGCAAAAGCTTTGCGCATGGTTAATGGTCACATTATGTGATTTATGGTAACATCGGTTGAGTTATTGTTTGTGATTTGCACCGCAGGTCAAAAGTGGTTAAAGAGCTGGAGAGTGCACAACAGGCAAAGAGTAACTTTTCAGGGGCTGGTCTCTCTGTGACTAACTATGTAAGTTTCGTTTAACTTGATCACTTATTAAGATTACACATTTAGCGTTTTTGAGGATGATAATCCATCACTTTTTTTTGGGATTTTGTAGCTTGATGGTTCAGAATACGATGAATTTGGAAACGATTTGTATGAAATTCCCGACGTTGTTCCAATTGTGTCTAACATTCAACTTCAGGAAGCTCCTGCTCCTAGTAAAGCTGACGAGGATAGCAAAATTCAGGCTTTAATTGATACACCAGCCTTGGACTGGCAGCAGTAAGATTTCTTTGTATTTAGCTTCTTTTTATGATGATTAAATATCACTAAGGGGGCCTGATGTTGACTTGTTGACCTGCAGGCAAAATCTTGATGGATTTGGTGCTGGTAGAGGCTTTGGGCGTGGCATGGGTGGTAGAATGGGGGCGCGTGGTTTTGGTAATTATCTTTTGCTAATATCATCATATAATAACGTGTATACTGTGTAATGTGTATGATAGAAGAGAGTATAGAAATTAGAATGGCTGTTAATGTTTAAATTTAAAAGCAAATCAACAATTTTCATCTAGTTTGTGGTGTTTTATACTTATTTTAACAGTTATGCTGTTGAAAACTGAATTATATCTCTTAACTTTTCAGGTCGGGGCGGTGGTTTTGAGCGGAAAACACCACCACCAGGTTATATATGCCACAGATGCAAAACACCAGGTAGATTCATTAGTTTAACGTTTGCTATTCTATTAGTCAATTAGTTAGATAGATCAGTCTTCAATTTCAAGATTAAAATTATATTATTCCCTTTTTTCAGGCCATTTCATTCAGCATTGCCCTACAAATGGTGATCCTAATTTCGATATTAAGAGAGTGAAACCTCCAACTGGCATTCCAAAATCTATGTTAATGGCTACACCAGATGGTTCATATGCATTACCCAGTGGTGCAGTCGCAGTTTTGAAACCAAACGAGTATGTTGTTTGTTTTCACTTTTCCTCATGTTTTGTAATCTTTATGTGCATTAAATTTTTTTGAACGGCAAATTTGGATCACTGACGGACCACTGGAGTATCATCGTGCCACCAGCGGAACCACCCGATCATATCCATCTCCACTAGGCCCATGGCTTTATGTGCATTAATTAAGTATGTTTTTATTATTAATATTATCATAACAGGGCTGCTTTTGAGAAGGAGATTGAAGGTATGCCTTCGACGCGCACAGTCGGTGATCTCCCTCCGGAACTTCACTGCCCTTTATGCACACAAGTGATGAAAGATGCTGTTTTAACAAGCAAATGCTGTTTCAAAAGTTTCTGTGATAAATGTAAGTTCTTTTTGGCCCTTCAAATTGTCTGTATGTAAGCTTTATTCTTTATTTTGTCATAATGAAACTATATTCTTAAATTTATTTTTTTTCTCGATCATACCAACAGGTATACGAGACCACATTATCAATAAATCAGTATGTGTCTGTGGTGCAACAAACGTGCTAGCAGATGATCTTCTACCTAATAAGACATTACGAGATACAATAAACCGAATACTGGAGTCAAATAATAGCAGTGCTGAAAATGGTGGCAGTGCTTATCATGTTCAAGGTATATACTATATACAATAGCACAACTTATCAACCAAATATGTAATATCAATAACAATTGCTCTTAAATCTTTATTTACTTGTTTCATTACAGATATGGAGTCTGCTAGATGTGCACCGCCACCACAACAACCTAAGGTTCCATCCCCTTCACGATCTGCAACCTCCAAGGGGGAGCAAGTGCCGCCACAAAACGGGGATGATACAAAGATGCCACCGGGACCCGCAGAAAATAATGCGAATCCTGTAGTTCAGCAGACAATCTCTGAGAAAGGAAAAGTCAATAAAGCCCCTGATGTCTCTGAAGCTACATACGAGTCGAAGAGTATGATGGAACCAGCAGCATCACAGGGTAGTGGTCGACCTGCTGATGATGAAGTACAGCAGAAACAAGTTCCTACTGAAGCAGGTAAGTATTTCAAGATTTACAAAAACAAAATGGTTGACATGTCTTGTAAATGATAATTAGGTATAATATATTAATATCCGGCTTATATTTTCATTTTTCTTTTCAGCAAAAAAGAAGAAAAAGAAGAAAGTTAACAATATGCCTACAAGTGGTAAGAGTTCTGATTACCGTATTGTTTTTCAAGCGTCTTTTTTAAACATACCTAATAACATTGTTCTTTTCTGATTCTTGCAGCAGCAGAGATGCAGTGGAGGGCCTCGCAGGAGTTTGTGCCTATGAACTGGATGCCTCAAGGTCCTAATCCGTACAATCCTTATTGGAACGGGATGCAGCCCGGAATGGATCCATTTATGGGCCCGTATGGTGGTGGCATGCCATATATGGGTGGTTACGGGCTTGGGCCCATGGATGTTCCTTTTGGAGGCATGTTTCCGCAAGATCCATTTGGCGCTCCAGGAGGGCTCATGATGCCTCCTTTTATCCCACCTCAAAGGTATTCATAGTTGTACCATAAGTATTTATATAATTTTATTCTTGTGACGTAACTGGAATAGTTAATTTTAACACAATTTGTTATAACAGGGATCTTGCAGAGTTGGGAATGGGCATGAATGGTGGTGGGCCCCCCATGAGTAGAGAAGAATTTGAAGCACGGAGGGCTGAATTGAAGTGGAAGCGTGATTCGGAGAAACGTGGTGGAACCGGAAGGTAAGTAATGTATAACAATAATAATTTGAGTTAACTAGTGGGATATCCCGCGCTTCGCGACGGGCTTTCGATTGATATCGGTTTGGTGAGTTACAATACCGTTACGATACCATGACTCGGTATAACAACTGAAAGAGATACAAATGACCACCAGACACCATCGATTCGCTTCAGCACGGTACTCGGCCCAAATGAATATCGACACGTGCTTTACATCGATCGAAAACCTTAATTTACTTTGAAATAGCCATGTTCTTGTATCGGTTCCGGTAATACGAATAGCAGCAGCTGTTGTTCAGTCAAAATTGCTTCGGTTCGTCACGACTATACAAATAAAATTACTCCATTTTCAACGATTTTATTTACCTATTTAAAGAAAACGCTACTATATGCAAATTAATACAAGCCAATGACCTCTAGCTCAAGTGGTAGGAGGACTTGAGTTCTTCTTTGAAGACTCAAGTTCAATTCCCATTTGGTGCAAAAAAGAGTGAGGCATTGGTGGGCAGTGATAGGAGACACAGGGAAACCTGGGTTCGATCCTTGAGCCAAACGGGTTTTACTGGTAATTTACTGTCGTTCCTTACGGGCGGGTGGGTTACCGGGTTTTCCCTGGAATTGGTGGTGGACGACTCGGGTTACTCTCGGAGTACTCCGTTTGTCCAGTGGGTGCCCCGAGAGTGCTCGGGATTGATTTGTTGGCCGTTCAAAAATAAAATAAAAAATACAAGTAATAATAATGTAGGAATATAAAAAGTAAAAATTTATTCCTATTTTCTTTAATATAATAGAGATATTTGACAAATAAATGGATAAAATATGTGAAGGTCATCAACACTTGATGTATTTTATACATAATTTACATATTATCCATACATCAAAAGCATCATATATTATACTCCACATGGCTTGATTTTATTGTGTTTGTGAGTCACCAATAAGTCAATTTTTTTTATTGTAGTTTTGTTCAATTATATATATAATAAAAATAGATAACATTTATGAAGTTTGCATCAAAATAATTTTACCTTGTATTAATTCATCTTGTTACAGCAGCAGAGAAATACCAAAAGAGAGGGAATTCAACCGAGAGGCACGCCACAACGAGGATGGTCCTCCAATGAAGTCGAAAACCGTATGCAGCCTTTTTAATTATGTCTTTTACTATTTGTTTATTTGCGTTTTTTTACAACTGATGGTTTGTTTCTTCTTTCTTGTTGGTTTCCAGAGACCAACTCCGCCACCAAGCAGTGATGGTCACCATCACAGAACCGAAAGACGATCACCCGATCGCCGCCGTTCTTGGGACGACGGCCCTGTTGTTCCTCTACGCCCATCCTCAAAGAGGAAATCTTCTAGCGATCGTTATGATTATGACGACTACGAAGACGCACACCACCACCGCCACTCGTCACAGCAGCACAAGAGTCACCGCCGGTCAGAATCATCATCCACCAGAAGACCGTCCCAAGCGCCGCCAAGCTCAGATTCCAAACCAATTGCAGCATCAGCTTCTGCTGCCGCCACCAGTGATGGGAAACACAAGCCGAGTGTCTTCTCTCGCATCAGCTTCCCTGAGGAAGAAGCGGCTGCTGCCGCTGCACCTTCCAAGAAACGTAAGATTACATCAAGTTCATCAGAAGCTGCGGCTGCAGCCGGATCCATTGGGGTGTCCAGGAAGAGCAGCACGAAGGCTGCTACTGCCGTTGCTGTAGATTATGAGTCCAGCGACGAAGATAGACATTTCAAGAGGAGACCTTCGAGATACGAATCGTCTCCGGTGCAGGAACGTGATCGTGAGCACTACAGCAAGCACAGATAGCACGAAACAAGATTATCACCATAATTTTACTTGATAAAATGAGTGAAATTATATACTTTAGCCGTTTATGTGTATGTTTTGGTTTGATGAAATATACATTTTCCAGAAATAAAGGTACTGTTCATACATTAGGCGTTTGTTATCCGTTAACTTTTGCTTTCACTTGCCTTTCTCACTGGTCGTTTACGGTAGGGTGCAAACATATTGAGCGGGTTGTTAGTAGTTGAGATCGTGTTAAAAGTTTGAATTGAACTGAGCTTAAACGATAGCTTGAGAGCCTAATCCAAGCTCGTTTAATAAACAAGTTCTGGCATGCATGAGCGGACCCATCTCATGTGGGTCGGGTTCGAACCCAGTGATTTTGAAAAATGTAGTAGAGTATATATATATTTTTTTAAGTGAAACCAAAGTTGGTGTAGTATTCAATTAATCAACGAGCCATATTCATTCAAATTTGATACAAATTTATATTTTTTGGGAATTTGTTGGAATGTGTTCGTATCTATTAATAGGATTTTGGTTCACACGACCTGTTGCAGCAAAGGCTTGTCAAAAAGCATTTGTAACTAATCGTGTTGGTGATTTTGGTTTATTATTAGGCATTTTAGGGTTTTATTGGATAACGGGGAGTTTCGAATTTCGTGATTTATTTCAAATATTCAATAACTTGATTTCTAATAATGAGGTCAATTATGTATTTGTTACTTTGTGCGCTGTTCTATTATTTGCTGGTGCGATTGCTAAATCTGCACAATTTCCCCTTCATGTATGGATACCTGATGCAATGGAAGGTCAACGAGCCATATTCATTAGTAATACAACAACGTCCAATTCTCGAACCAACCGAAGAACAAATAATGCAAATGCTCCTTTTATTCTATCTTAGAGCAACAACATCCTTTCCCTTGTTCCCATATCTCATATCTATAAATAATACTAAAAAGATTAAAAAGGACGTCTGCCGTAAGGAAATTAAAAAATAAAGGACATTCGTCGTAATTTCCTTAGTTAAAGAACAACGCCTGAAATTTTGCTAGAACGTAAAATGCAATTTACCCTTTATGGTATACAAAACTCATTCACAAATACATAAGAGATCGGCACATCCCATCCCCCATTCTTAAATTAACAAGAAAATGAAAAAAAAATAAAAAATACAAAACACCTCTACATCTCATCCCCGAGTTTTCAAGTGAAAATAAAAAATCACATAAATTTGTTTCTCACAATTTATCCACTATACTTTTTTTTTTAAATATTTTTTATGGATGGATGTGAGTGGTCCGAGTGAAAAAAAGAGAAACAATAATAAAAAATGTAACACCTCGAAATTTCATGTCCAATATTATATCGACACGTGTCATGAACTTTAAACGTGTAAAGGAATTCCTTAGAAGGACTAAAGTTGACAAACAAAGAAAGTATGTGAATATAAGGGTTCAGAATGTCAACAATGGATAAATATACTTTACAATAACCCTACATGATGTTTATACCCTTAAAGTATGTGAATATAAGGGTTCAGAATTCGTTATCGTATGAGAAAGTTATGATAAAATTCGTATACGAGGGGTTAAAAGCGTCAACGTCGAAATTTAAGACTTTTCGGTGATCGTATGAATAACCGGGGACCTAACAAAGTTGGTTTATGACTTGGAGTCGTTAAAAGTCAAGTTTGGGGGTTACAAGTGCAAGAAAGCACCTTAAAATCAAGTTTGGAAGGATCAGGGGCCAAACTGTCAACTTTTTAAAGTTATGTCATGCTGGCCTGGTCCTTACGGACCGTATGCTAGGACCCTTACGGTCCGTAAGAGACTCCCAGATGCAGAAACTTGTTTGTTGGCTGTTCAGCCCATATAACCGACTTATATTGCCCTTTTCACTTCCATGAGCGACCCCTACTGATTCTTAGGCCTTAGGGACACTTGTTAATCATCAGGGAACTTGTATAGCATTGTTTGTCATGATCTTGATGGATCAAGAACACTATATAAAGCCCCATTGTTTGCCATTTTTGATCATTCATTCTCAACTCAACTTCTGATCATTTCTGGAGCTCAAGGCCCCCCCTCTCTAAGCATCCCTGGTCGTGCATTAGACCTTGGTAAGTACCCTTGACCTTCCTTAATTGAGTTTTGCTTAGTTATTAGCTTAAAAGTCAAACCGTCGTAATTAAAGTTTGACTTATCGATTAATCACTAATGATCCAGTGTTTAGTCAAATTGAAAGTAGTTATAAGTTGGTAATTATGTGGGCATTACACCCTTAAAAGGGCACCCTCTGATTCCCACTCTAACTAGATCAATTGCCGGGTCAAAGTTTATTATAAAAACTCAACAGGATCCTAATTTTTGAATTAACGCATAATTAGCAATGTAGAAGGCATGTAACCTATTTTATCACTCATAACTTGGTAATAAGTATAAGGACTGGTCTAAAGCTTGTTTGATCCGACAATTTTCTGTTTAGGCTCGGTTCGGAAACGAAAGTCGCAAAACTTTGACTTTTGCTTTTACTTCAGTTCTGACCCGATTTAGATGGGTTTGGAAATGCCTTAGAGCTTCCTTAGGACCAGGTTACTTGATAGTATAACCCTCTGTGGTTGGATCGTTGATTGTCCGATTCGTTTACACGTTTCCGTTAATTGCTTAATGTGGACCATAATGCCCTTTTGACCATAAAACGAGAATTTCGGAAATGTGAAAGGACAGTAATCTTTATTACTGATTTATAAACATGTCCCTAAATTTTCACATCAGTTTGAGGTCTAGATTAGGAGTTATGCTTAATAGCGTAATTAGAACGCTTCTTATGAATTAAAAGGCATAATTAGTGTAAAGCCTATCTAAACCCAATTTTTGACACCAAACCTTTTACCCACTGATGTAATATAATATTTTGATATTTTTGAACATTTTTAACCTGATCATAACCTAAGGTTATGGCCTTGATTCGGTAAATACTGATTATACCCTTTTTGTTTATAAAATGAGTTCTACATAGTATTTTGACACCAATCCAATTGCTACTGATTTTATATAATAAATGAAGTATGTGGGACTTTATAAACTGATCAGAAAACTCAGATTTCCTGTATAACCCGGAAATCGCTTAAAA
Source organism: Helianthus tuberosus (assembly GCA_030545235.1). Classification (NCBI taxonomy): domain Eukaryota; kingdom Viridiplantae; phylum Streptophyta; class Magnoliopsida; order Asterales; family Asteraceae; genus Helianthus; species Helianthus tuberosus. Next base: position 11,241,378 of record CM060364.1, read on the forward strand.
CGGCTTTTTACGCGTATTAAACACCTAGTATGGGTTTAAAACCATTTTGGCATATAAGACTTATCACCAACTGATATAACCTATTAAATTAAGTTGTTTTACTGATTATTTCAGACCCGAGTCTCAGAATTAAACTAAATCTCTTTTATAATCTTTTAAAATGACCGAAATACCCCTACGGGGCTTGAATTGTGATTAAACTCGTTTTGGGCTTTATGGAAGGTATCCTACTGATATGACAACATTTTTAAAGCATATTAACTTATGGAACTTGTGTATGACTCATTCGGTTACCCGTTACGCATATACGCGCCCGGTACGGTTTATGTAACTAGTTTACATAAATTAACCAGAACGGGTCGAACCTTATCATTTTCATTTCAAAATCCAGAATGTATTTAGTTTACCCATTTTATACAAGTCTTCATACTTGTTGGGTCTAAATCACATTCTAATCCGGCCTCCGCTTAATCTAGCGTGTCGTACCGTTGTTCTGTTTAAAAACTAGCCGGTCTACGTCTATGACATAATTAAGACCCGTTAGTATTCTAATTGGTTAATTATACCATCATTCCAGACTAGAGCCTTCCGGTAAATTGTACCTACGCTTACTTAAGTGAATACGGCTGAGTTATTATAATTCTTGCTATTTAAGACAGGATCTAGCTCAGGTAAATACTCTTAACTTATTTTCCCTATTACGGGCTCGGGATACGGTAATATAAATACCGCATGGTCAGGTATGGGATTCAAAGACTAATCAGTTGGGAAATCCAAATAACCTGTTTTAATTCGTATTGCTTGACTGAAACATTGGGGGTTAATGCGACCGTGTCCTGGATATCCTTGACTCATTAATTGCAATGGCCACGACCTAAGCACGGGGTGTAGGCATACACCTGACAGATGCAATATGCTTATTAATTAATTTTACCCAATATGGGATTCCTAATAAGGGAATAGTGGTGTGTCGGTTAATCTTGAACCGGCATAGAACCGGGCCCCGTATGTAGAGCAAGTTATGTAAAACTGATAACATGAGATATAGTTTGTCCCAAGTATAAAAGATTAATTTTGCCTTGTGCATTTTAATCAAAGAGTCAAAATATTTTCGTGCCTTGTGCACCTAAACCAATTTTCATAAACATTTTCAAATGAGTCGGTTGAGTGTATTTACCAGTGAAAACTGACGTATTTTCCAAAGTCTAAGTGAGAGGTACAAGTACGTAATAGGCTGGAAGCTGCTCAGGACTTGTTAGTTGAGGACTTTGCAACTCCTTCATATAAGCCATTAGTCTGATAACTTCTTTTGTTGTTTTGATCCGCCTGTGGATTATTACAAGCTAGTCTGTACAGAATACTTTTATATTATCAGACATTTGTGTTTGTAATAATATTTTATTTTTCAAGACTTCCGCTGTGCATTTAAATTGTGTTGTTTGACTATGATGATATCAACTACGTCACGATACTCCCCACCGGGCCCACCGGTAATACGTGGAAATATCGGGGTGTGACAGGTTGGTATCAGAGCCAACATAGAGTGAATTAAACACTAGTCTTTTGTGTTTAATCTCAATGACACATTTGCACATTCCTTGACCTTCTGAGTCTAGACTTAACATTGGAATATTCTCAATCCTAATCTGGAAATTTTTGCTTCCAATTTTTATATATATTGGATACGTCGCCAAGAGAAGAAGCCGTAATAGGAATTCTCCACACCCGGAGCTTTGAAATGCTGAGCTTCGTACCGCGGCCAGGATGAAACGTGCAACCAAGGAGAAAGCATTCGGACATAAAATGAAGAAGAAACTCCTTTTGCTGAAGATCGTTTCCTTAATAGTCCTTATAAGGACATATTTTTCTTTCAGTCCCTTCAAGGACAACATTATTCCTTCCAAGTCCCGTTTAGGGCAAACCTGAACTTTTTAGTGGAATGACTAAATTTAAATTTTCATTCTAAACATGAAATATGAAATAAATGAAAAATAACATTCCTTTTATAAGATCTACCATTATAATAAAATGGCAAAATCTAAAAAGGGCAAGACCTAGCCACGTGTCATTTTAAGACAAGGCCAAGATGGTAGTTCCTCAATTAGATTCAGATCCTTGTTAACATCTCAACTTAGGATTGTTCTGCGTTAATTATTTAAAAAGAATCTTAAAGATAAAAAAAAAACCTAGCCACATGTCATTTTAGACATGGCCAAGATGGTAAAACCTATTCAAAAGATTCAAATCCCTGTTAACATCTGAAAGCATATTAACATGTTTGACAAAACGTGATTCGATAAAACCACATAAGTCATTCTTAAAATTGGGTTATTCTAATTTCCCTTATTTATATAATCATCCCTTAAGGATGAAGTGCCTACGGGCTATAATTAACGTCCTTTGAGACTAAAGACAGTAGTGGTCTACAACCCCCTGTTAAAAAGGGCAATGAACTTTGATTCAAGCCTTAATACCTCGATTCTATAAAATCCTGGTTTATAAATTAAATCTGTCCATGCGACTAGGCTGTTGAGCTATTATTAAATTATAATTAGGGATATAATACTTACGAGCCATATCCATTGTCATATAAGACAAAAGACAGTCGTAGCCTACAACTCCCTGTCAAGAAAAGGTAATGAACTTTGATTCAAACCTTAATGCCTCGATTCCATAAAATCAGGGCTTATAAATTAAACTTGTCTACGTGACTAGGCCAATTATGTATTTGTTACTTTGTGCGTTGTTCTATTATTTGCTGGTGCGATTGCTAAATCTGCACAATTTCCCCTTCATGTATGGATACTTGATGCAATGGAAGGTCAACGAGCCATATTCATTAGTAATACAACAACGTCCAATTCTCGTCCAATTCTCGAACCAACCGAAGAACAAATAATGCAAATGCTCCTTTTATTCTATCTTAGAGCAACAACATCCTTTCCCTTGTTCCCATATCTCATATCTATAAATAATACTAAAAAGATTAAAAAGGACGTCTGCCGTAAGGAAATTAAAAAATAAAGGACATTCGTTGTAATTTCCTTAGTTAAAGAACAACGCCTGAAATTTTGCTAGAACGTAAAATGCAATTTACCCCTTATGGTATACAAAACTCATTCACAAATACATAAGAGATCGGCACATCCCATCCCCCATTCTTAAATTAACAAGAAAATGAAAAAAAAATACAAAACACCTCTACATCTCATCCCCGAGTTTTCAAGTGAAAATAAAAAATCACATAAATTTGTTTCTCATAATTTATCCACTATACCTTTTTTTTTAAATATTTTTTATGGATGGATGTGAGTGGTCCGAGTGAAAAAAAGAGAAACAATAATAAAAAATGTAACACCTCGAAATTTCATGTCCAATATTATATCGACACGTGTCATGAACTTTAAACGTCTACGCGACTAGCCCATTTGTGCTATTATTAACTTGTAAATTAGGATTTATGATAAAAATCCTGAATAAAATAAATATCATTCCTTTCCTACCAGTATGCATGTTAAAAGAGAATCTTAAAAGGTATAACCTAGCTTGAATGTCATTAAAGACCTGGCTACAATGGTAAAACCTGTTTAAAAGAGATTCAGATCTTTGTTAACATCTGAAAACATGTTAACACTCCTGACAACGGTGGTGCGATGAAATCACACTTGTCATCTTTATATTAGGAACTTCCAAACCCCTTAGTTTTAACGTTAATGATCAAGAGGAATCATGGCTAACAAACGTCGAACATGATGAACGCATCAAAACATCCATAGGGATGTATACCTACGGGCAAAGATGTATACATGAAAAGATAGTTTTATTTCATAACTTCTTGTCAAGACAATGAATTATGAAATTTTCCGATCCAAAGGAATCATTGATTGTGTTTTAAAATTTCCCTAGTGACAAGGCCTCTGTACCATCAAAAAGTCCTTGGGACAAGCCCTTATGCTATATAAAATGTGCATTTAAATTGTGTTGTTTGACTATGATAATATCAACTACGTCACGATACTCCCCACCGGGCCCACCGGTAATACGTGGAAATATCGGGGTGTGACAAAAAAGAAGTATTAAGTATTGTTTAATAGGAAAGAGATAAATATGAGGAATGAGATCTGAAGGTTTTTAAAAGGGTCCCCTTATTCCCACATACCCTATATCTTATTTTCACACCCCCTATTGTATACGGGCGTATGCAATTATACGGCCCGTATAGAATGTTTTTGAATAGGAAAATGCGCAGAGAATGTTTTTTTGATTTTACTATATATGGCCCGTATATAGTAATACGAGCCGTATACATGTGTAAACAATTTGTAAAACGTACACGGCTCAATGGATTTATTTTTGTGAGGTTTTTGATGTTACAAAATGTATACGGGCCGTATAACTGTGTACGGGCCGTATATAAGGATGTTTTTTCAAGTATCACTTTTTTTCCAGTAAAAACACAATCATTCTAGGGTTTCTAAACTCTTCATCACCTTTAACAACGTTGATTGGAACACGCCGCTTAAATCGGAGCACAAGTAGAGTAACGTTACCGATCAGTCCGTTGATGGAAACCTTAGCGATCGTAGAGATCTACGTGTTGGTTATTTATCGATTCTGCTAGTGGTATTTTAATGAAGTATTGAAGATTGAATGTGCAAACCGCAACCGTTTTTTAGTACGGAAACGGTGGCAATGCGAATACAAACCGCAATCGTTTGTGACTATAGGAAACACAAGTTTTCTTTTTGAGCTTGATGGATGTCCGTTATCTCAGTTGAGGCGTGCATTGTTTAAAATGCACCTGTAGTACCGGGATCACTGGACCAGACACATGTCACATAGTTTGTCAGTGAACAAAAGATATAGATGTAGGAATATAACTAGATGTTACGTGTAGCTTCATTAAACCAAGAACATAACCTATTTCAAAACACATGTAGATGAAGTCAAATGTGATCAAACTTGGACATCTGACGTAAATCTTGAAAGATTTGTTGAAATCAAAGAAAAGAGTAACTAGCAGAAGATGTGTCGGGTTCTTCTGCTAGTTATTCGGAATGTTTCAAATCATCACAGAAGACGTGTCGGGTTTGTATTTCCCATAGCCACTGTTTCCTTATACAAAACGGATGCGGTTTGCATATTCAATCTTCATTGCTTCATTAAAATTACAACACACGATAAGTTTACACTTTATAGTGTGTGATTTGACCGGTTGTCAAATTCGTTGCGTGCATTCATATTGTTGGACTTCTTGTTCCAAATGCAGCTGTAGGATCCGTACTTAAAGGTGTCTCTAAAATGCTTGGAAAATTGCATCAACTCTCCTATATCAACATACCCTTCTCCAGATGCTTAGTTGTTATGAATGACAACTTGAGGGGTCTAGTTAACTTTCAGATTCAGATTCAGGAAGCAGATGATTTGTCAAAAGACATGATCAATGTAGTAAAATGTGAGCTTTTACACCAACCATATCGAGATACTTTGTGTTAGTTCAGTACTTCCGAGACGATTCAAGTGAGTCCTATGAAGCAAGTGTCTGTCTATTCAATTGAGAGGAATAATTGCATTGTTTAAATCAGAATCAGGGTTCTCAAAACAAGGATCGTTCTAATAGATTAAACAGAATAAACCATTTTTTACCATTTTTACCCATAGTATACGAGCCGTATAATATTATACGGCCCGTATACAATCATCATATACATTGTATACGATCTGGTAAATTTTTTTCACTTTGTGTATACGGGCCGTATAATTGTATACGGCCCGTATTCATATGGTAAAAAATGGTTTATTCTCTTTAATCTATTAGAACGATCCAAAAAACGAAAGGGATTTCGAGCAGTTGGTATTAATCCAATCATTTTTTGATGTATATAACAGAGTAACCCTCACTCTCAGTCATATCTATAGAGAGAGTTGGGTTTTCAACAAATCTTTGTGAAGTTATTCGAAATGTGTATTTGCTTACTCTGGAATTGGAGAACCGTTGTTTATCTGAATCGGGTTCTCAAACAAACACTACTAAAGATGATCTGGAATTGGATAGCCGCAACCATTTTAGTGCTTCTCAATCAGATATTATTTATTGAATCATAACTGAAACAGTCGGAAAATAACTAAACCGAACCAACATAGTTGAAGGTGCATGAGAATGACGAGCAATCAGTTGTAGTTTTAATGATTTGTTTCTTATCGGCCATTATGGGTTATTCCAGTTATTTCTGTTGATCCACAAATTCCAACAAATTGTGTCTAATGCAATGATCTTCGAATGCGGTGTGTACACAACTGAACGTTCATTACTGATCTGGAATTAGAGAACCGTTGTGTATCTGAATCAGGTTCTCAAACAAACACTACTAAAGAAGAGTTGGTATTGAACCAAGAATACTTCAAACATTCTAAACCCTACCTGGAAACAAACCAACAAAATCCTGATAGTGAAAAACATCAGCAACCATTTTTTCTTTTCCTTCAATTTCGAGAACATTCTCCCTGTGTATGTGCTTGTGCTGTAGAAACCGCCTTGTTAATTTTAATGAAGCAATGAAGATTGAATGTGCAAATCGCAACCGTCTTTGATTACGGAAACGGTTGCTATGAATGCTTGGAAAATTGCATCAAATCTCCTATATCAACATACTCTTCTCCAAACGCTTAGTTGTTATGAATGACAACTTGAGGGGTCTAGTTAACTTTCAAATTCAGATTCAGGAAGCAGATGAACACATAGTCAATGTAGTAAAATGTGAGCTTTTACACCAAGGCGCAAGAGAATGGCGAGTAATCAGTTGTAATAAACCAAATCCTAAATATAATTTTTTTTACCATTTTTTACCCTAAGTATACGGGTCGTATACTATTATACGGCCCGTATATAATTAAATAAACTGACAAAAGTCTGGTGGCACAGCTTTTATCATTCACATCATCCTTCTCGATCTCAACCGAAGGGAAATCCAAGAATATGAAGATCAATAAAGATGAATTGGTATTGAACCAATAATTTGTTGATATATATAACAGAGTAACCCTCACTCTCAGTCATGTCTGTAGAAACCAACAAAACCTGGATACTAAAAAACATTCGAAACCCTACCTGGAAACAAACCAACAAAATCCGGATACTGAAAAACATCAGCAACCATTTTTTCTTTTCCTTCAATTTCGAGAACATTCTCCATGTGTATGTGCTTGTGTTGTAGAAACCGGTGATGATTTGGTGTACACAACTGAACGTTCATTAAACGCATGTACGTGACAAAACAAGGATCGTTCTAATAGATTAAAGAGAATAAACCACGTACAAATCATCTGCTTTCAACATCAAGGGTTGTTTTTCACCCTGTGTGAGCATTGGAAGCCCGACAAACAGTCTTGCAATTACCTCTTCAATCGAGACCGCATTGTTAATTTTAATGATGATTTGAAACATTCTGAATAACTAGCAGAAGAACCCGACACGTCTTCTATGATGATTTGAACCACAATGGACTCAGACTCATCCTACTTAGCGTTGTTTATCACCCCGTGTGAGCATTGGAAGCCCGACCACTAGCAGAAGTTGTTATTTCGGTTGTTCAGTACTTCCGAGACGATTCAAGTGAGTCCTATGAAACAAGTGTCTGTCTATTCAATTAAGAGGAATCATTGTTATTTCGTTTGTGACTATGGGAAACACAAGTTTTATTTTTGAGCTTGATGGATGTTCGTTATCTCAACGCTTCTCCTTACATTGTTAATGTTTTATTTTTTTCTACTTTTAGAAAGGTTTGACCACCTCACGACTGTATGATAAAACCGCTTATTTTGCTAGTGGGTTTTATTACAGTCACTTGAATTAACAAATAAGGTGTTTTGGTAGGTTGAAAGAGGTGAATGATCTTGAAAGTGTGCAGTGGAGATTGCAGAGCAACACTTACAATTTTAATACGATGAAGATCAAACAAATAAGGTCGTCTACGGTAATTAATCATGTCGTTAAGACCCAACAGTGAAATTAGCGAATCTGGAAGTGATAATCATAACATTAATGATAATGAATCTGAATGTTAACTTTGACTCATAAACCCTTGAATCTCAATGCTTCTCTAAAAAAAATTGTTTCTTTCATTTTCATGAGGTAAAACCGGTTTCAACATCAAGGGTTGTTTTTCACCCTCTGTGAGCATCAGCATTGAATGATTAATATGAATAAGATACCTTCGAGATACTTCGTGTTAGTGGGGATGATATAGTAATTTTCAATAATGTAGGAAGGATTGTAGTAGTAGGACATTGGAACCACATATTGTGTTTATCGACTGAATGTAGGTGAATGGTCTTGAATGATTGTGTTTATCGACATTGTTAAACACAAAACAAGGATGTTGGGAGTATGTGCTTGTGCTGTAGAAACCGGTGGTGAATTTGCGTACACAACTGAATTTTAGGTTCAGTGCACGAAAAGTTTCTTACGAAATGTCCGTGACAAAACAAGGATGTTGGGAATTAAACGCATGTACGTGACAAAACAAGGATCGTTCTAATAGATTAAAGAAAATAAACCAAGTACAAATCATGTGCTTTCTGAATCTGAATGTTAACTTTGACTCATAAACCCTTGAATCCCACCGCTTCTCTAAAAAAATTTGTAGGATCGTTTTCACGACCAAACGAGTCGTTCAGAAGAGTTTTTGCTCAATACGAAAGGCGGAAACAGACGTATCAAGTTGATTCAGCTTGAGATTCACTTTAACTGTCTTGTTTATTGATAAAATTGCTTTTTACAGCCTGTAGACACTTCAGCAGCACCTCAATACCGGAATTACAAAGTTACAAATGAAGAAGTCAAGACACCTATATATAGGGTGTTGATTTCGCACGAAATGAGCAAGCAAGGCTCATTTCGTGCGAAATGACCTTGTGTCATTTCGTGCGAAATGCTCACAATCCCACTAATCTCGTTTTTCGTGCCCTCATCTTCCTAGCTAAGTATAAGACTCGATACAAGACGAAGTCGACAGACATATGCACCAACAGACTCCCCCTTGGATGTTGACGAAGTCTTCGGTGTCGAGTCGCAGTCTTCAGTCTTTATCAGTCTTTTCACTATATCTGAAGTATCTGACAGTGTAAGCATCCTCAATCTCTGTCTTCTCCTTTTCTATCTTTCATCCTCAGAATCGCAATCTGGCGCTTGAGCTTTCTAATTCTCTTGATCAGATCTCTTGATTCCTTAAGTTTATCAGCATCATCAATTTGTATGAACTTCAGGATCTGGATCTGGCTCTACTATCTTCAGACTCCCCTTTGTAATCAAACTCCCCCTTGAATTGTGCTGGGATTGTAATCTAACTTTCACAGGTTCTAAGATCGAAACCTAGCTTTCTGTAAGAATAGGATCTGAAACCTAGCAAACCTGCACATTCTCTACCTCACAGTAAATTTTACAAATTTAAAATTTGACAGATTTAATCTCTGCTTACCACATGTAGAAACAATTACAAACCATCACTTGAAATCATCATTCAAAATGATTTAACATTTATAATTTCTGATGAACCACTTGAAGGAATGACATTACTCAAACACACTCTCCCAAACCTGTTCATCATGTTTAGCACTCGGAATTTTGAAAATCAGCTCTCCAACATCAGTTGTCGAAAATCTTTTTGAATTTTTCAAAAATTATGCTAAAACACACTTAAACTCTTTTTGAGATTTTTGATTATAAAGGAAAACAGTAAAGAAAAATTTACAAACAATATTTTTGTGAGTTTGTGTAAGAGGATCATATCAGTTTTTGAAACAAATCACCAACACCGTTAAGCTTTAAACATTTTAAGTTCTAAACGATTCACGTAGATTGTCAGTATACTGATCCACTTAAAATTTCACACAAAGTTCAACTGTTTCGAGATACGAGATTAATGTTTTAGAGACTTAAACTTATTCGCGTGTCCCACCTCAGAATATACTCCCGTATCCAGATCCCAATATTCAGTCTTACAGGTGAGTATACCTAGATGATATCTGTAAAGGGTTAAATGCGAGGGCCATGAGAGCTCAGGCTATTGCATCCGCAAAATCAGAGAGATGATGGCTTCGACTTTAGGTGTGTTCCCTTTAGAGAATCTTTTCTTCAACAGCACATGATTAGCATTTTGCAATGTTTCATCATTTTTTATGCTGAGGGTGGTGCTTTTATTTCAAGCAAATGAAAAGTATTATACGGGGACTAGGCCATTGCTTCCGCAAAATCAGAAGTCCTGGGATAATGCCCCAGATATCACTAAGCATAAAGACCTAGTATCTCAGAAAGAAGGATCTTTCAAACAAGATTTCGGGGGTTACCCATATATCCGAGAGATGTTTCCCACGAGATAAGTAAGTTTGAAATTTTAGGTTTATATCTCGAACGCAATCTACTAAGTGTGCAAAAACCTACTGACACATCATCAGTGAGACCGTTTATCACTTTTTAACTTTCCAATTCTTTAGCATGCTGTGATTGTCCACTGATGTACTATCTTTTCCTCTTTTTCAACAAAACTCATTTTTAATTTTCAATGATTTTGACTTTTTCAAAATTTTCTAATGTTTTTGGATTTTCTGAAATTCCTTACTCCCCCTGAAATTCAAAACCATTTAAGAAAAATTTTGAAAAAAAAAACTATACAAATAAAATGACAACAGTTGTGAATTGCTTCAAATCACCATCCACTTGGCATAAACAATCAGAACTCTCCCTGACAACAAACTATTTTCCCATTATGATTTCAAAACACTTAAGTTTGTTTTAATCAAAATGGTTTTTCTGGAAAATTAGTTTTGTTGATTTTCACAAACCACTTGTAGGTTAAGGGATAAACTCATCACATTGTTTTTCTTTAACCACTTGTAGGTTCAAACAACAATACCATTTGTATGAATGATAAACCAAGTATAACTTAATGTCCTTGATTAACCACTTGTATGAATAACCAATAACCACTTGAAAACACATCACAAACATATTTTTATCAAGAATGATGTCGATTCATACTCCACGCTTACCAACCAGGGAGTTCCGACAAGTCAGGATTTTACATATGGAACACAGACATCTAAGCCTGACCAAACTTGGATGTAACCATTTCACTTTCACTCGGGGTTTCAACAATTCTTTTTTCTTCATAAAAATCTTTCACCCCTTTGACCTTCCCCTCGACCATTTTCCCAAAAATCTTTTTAACATTCCCATTAAATGTTTTCTCGACATCAAATTCTTTCTTTTCAGAATAGAATTGATTCGAGATTTCAACTTTTCCAACTTTTTGTTTAAAATTTTCAGCCCTTAATGGTGGAAAGTTCACATCATCCATTGGAGGAACTGATTTCTCACTTTTATCACCAACTTGTGGCTCCTCTGATTTTGTGGAATCAGATTCATCGCCAGATTTCACGTCAGATTTCTTAACAACCCACTTTTGGTTGTCAAGATTCACCCTTCTCTTGTAAAATCTCTTCGAACATTCACCAACTTCATATGTTGATTTTTTTAAAACTTTGAACTTTTCAGTTGGTTGTTCGGTTTTATCAACAACTTTTTCTTTGAGTTTAGAAACAACTTCCTGTTTTATGCTGGTTGCCATTGGACAATTTCAGGCAATATGACCAACTTCTTGACATCGGTAACATGTTCTTGTCTCCTTTATCTTATTAACTCCATTCTTCTCAAACTTTTGTTTTTCTGCTAAGAATTCTCTGTTCGATTGTTTCCAGAACGATCTCTTAGCTTCTTCTTCCGAACTTGTTCCTGAAACAAATTTAGTTTTTGTTTTAGAAATATTCTTATTTTTATGATTTTCAGGTGGAATAAAGCCTAAACCTTTCTTTTTGAAATTACCGTTATGGTTTGGTTTCTTTTGAAAACCAGAACCAGAACTGTAACCTTTTTTCTTGTTCAATCTTTGTTGAACTCTTGAAGTGTACTTTTTAGGTTTTTCATTAATATTTACATCTTTTATTTCAGAAATATTAATTTCTGTTAATTTGAAAACCTTTTTGATCTTTTCAATTTGAACACTTCTTATTGGAAATTCCTCATCAGAATATAATTTGTCTGAATCATTCAAAGTATATGCCACTTTGACTGGTTCGTCATTCAAATTAGATTTTGATAATAAGAATTCTTTATTGTAAACCCGTTTGACTGACGATTTTGAACTGTTGACTGATGACCTCGAAATTTCTGACTCAGACTTTGACTCTGACTCCTCATCCTTATCCAACACCTGATCGACCACTTTCTTTATTAACTCAGACTCATGATTAGTGTCAGACGATGTGAATGTAACGTCAATATTTTCTGGTAACTCATCAGTTGTTTCAGACTTCAATTTTATATTGATTGCCTTTTTGACTTGCTCCTCATTTGGTTTTCTGGGAGAATAACCTTCCCAAATCGGAGGCGGACACTTGTTATAACTGACACTCTGTTTCTTACCAGTATCCTTCTCTTTCGTCTTCTCATCTTGAAAGGCTTCTAAACCTGCAACAGTTGGATAAATTCTGTTAATCAAATAATCAGAACTAGAATAACTTTGCAGTAATCGTCTGATTCTTTCATTCTCTATTTTTTCAGTTTCCAACTCTTGCTTCAGCTTTGCACATTCTTCAATGTAGTAATTGATAGCCTTTTGCTTCGACATCATTACTGCATTCATCATCGTTAATGCGTCTTCTCTTTCAGAATTTGTCTTTTGTAGACCATTCACTGTTCTATTTAACACATAATACGATTCTTTCACATAATTAAGATTGAACAATAATTTTTCTTTCATCTTATCTTGCTCACTCAACTTCTCATATTTTTCTTCGCATTGCTTGCAAGATTCCAAACACTTTAAACATGGTTTGATGACTTCAACAATCTTTTCAACTTCGATAACTTTTTCAACTTCAACTATTTTCTCTGCTTCAACCATCTTTTCAGCTTCAACCATCTTCTCATCAACTTTAACTTCTTTACTTTGATCAGAATTCTTTTCCTGAGCAACACTCTCACATTTCACCTTTTTCATTTCTTTTGCTGCTCGTTTCTTCTTCAGCTTCTCCAATCTATCTGCAAAATAAAATTCAAAACTTTCAGGAGATAATACAGATTTTCCAATATTTATTTGAGTTTCTTCTTCATCATCACTGCTGTCAGTTGATGATTGATCAAACACTTGTGTCTGTTCTGAACTGTTATCTGAAGAAACAAACTCTTCATCTTGATCTTTTTTATCATCAGCAAACACTTTCATCCATTCCTTCATTAAATCTGGTTCTTGAACTATCTGTACAATTAATGCCACTGTCTTTGAATCAGGTGGAATATATTTGTCCCAACTGAAACCTTCTGCTACTTTTTCATCATCTTGAACAATTATACCAAAATAAGCTTTCTTATTTGATTCTTCGATTGCCTTCCTAGCATGTGCAGTTTTTGAATCTTGTGGTTGATATGGTTGTTGAGCAACTTGTTGATATATCGCTTTCCGATAGTAATCATTATTCCCGAACGGATTCTGTGCTCCTTCTGCTTCTCGATTGGTACATTCCCTCTTGAAATGTCCTTTCTCCCTGCATCGAAAACAAGTAACTTTAGATTTATCAAAACCCAAAGTAGAAACATTAGCATCCAGAAAATCATCTCTTCCTGTAATCATCTTGAATTTTTTAGCTCTTCTCAAAACACTCGCTAAGCACCACTTGATATCCATTAACTCCATTTCCTCAGCATCGATCTGATCGTAATCCTCTTTCGTCAACATAGGATTTCTGATCCTTCCTGCAACCAACCCTTCATATGATTCCAACACTGTAGCAAGTAACGCCATATGACTTTTAGCTACTTCTTCAGAGAAATTTTGACCGTTCTGAAAGTGCAACGCAATATTGCAATGTAACACATGACCATTACTGCTGTTTGAGCTTTGAAACTGATGACCTGAGGTTGATCCTTTAGGATTAACACTTGGGTATGAAGAAAATCCACTGCTACTGTTTGGACTTTGATTTACTGATCCAGATGAGTTTTCTGCACTGAAAGCAGTTTGGACTTTCGGACTTGCTTCAACATCCTGAACACTTCCCTTATAGTACATCTTAATGTCTTGTTGACCACTTGGATTATTCATCCTAGCAATCTTTTGCTGCTCAAGATCTTGTCCTTCAATCTTTTCGATGAACTGAGAAATTGTCAAGCCATCATATTCTCCAGTGTTTTTTAATATCATCAAAAATGTACCCCATTCTTTCTAAGGTAAAGCATTAGCCAATTTGTCGACCCATTCTTCTCGTTCTTTGTTGATATCTAACAATGACATTGATCGTACCAAATGACAATATCTTTCAATCAGTTTCTTGGTATTCTCTCCCAGCAAACTTGTAAACAGATCAAACTCCTTCTTTAATAATGATTTCTTATTCCTAATCATCTTCTCACTTCCCTCAAACTTAACACGAAGTGCATCCCAAATTGCACGTGAAGTATTATCATGTTGAAGTAAAATGAATATGTCTTCTTTCACTGCTTGTTGTAGAAGACTAATCATCATCTTTTCTGCTTTGTACATGTCTCGTTCTTTGTCCGACAACTCAGAAATTGTTTTGATAACTCCCACATCAGTACGAGGTTTAACATACTTTTTCTCAATACACTCCCAAGACCTCAGATGATTAGCTTGAACCCAATTTTCAAACCGATCTTTCCAACCATAATACTCCTCAATGCCCATTAGCTTCGGGGGTTTTTGCAAAGTTCCTGTTTCATTTTCCATGTTCATGCTTTGAGCAATAGCAGCAGGAGTACTCGGGGCAGTAGCAAACGCGTTGTAAAATTCCTCTTCCATGATTTGGTAACAAGTTTCACAAATTCAGACACTATCAAGCGAAATCAACACTTTCAAGCGAAATACACTTTCACACGATATGACCTTGGTGCGAAATGACAATCTGGTGCGAAATGACCTGCAAGACAATTTCAAACGAAATGATTCACACGAAATAGGAACTTTCACACGAAATGACTGATTTCGTGCGAAATAACCAGATGAAATTGTGATTTCGTGCGAAATAGAAGGAATTTCACACGAAATGAACTATTTCGTGCGAAATAGACCAAATTTTGTCAATTCGTACGAAATGAGCTGACTGTTTCGTACGAAATGCCTCACGAATGTGATTTCGTGCGAAATGAAATGCTTATTCCGCGTGAAATGCTGCTGATGTCATCATCTCGGCCATATTTTTGTCAAATTAATCAGGTTTTAGATCGATTTTAGATCCAATTCTTTCAAGGCTTTGTTAAAACAGTGATTCGCATACATTGTGTGAAAATCAAGCCATTTTATTCGTAAAAACTTGTTAATTTTGAAAAAGAAGGTGTAGAAATCAGAATTTTGAGCTGAATCGGTAAGAACTCTTCCTCCTGAGCTCTGATACCACTTGTAGGATCGTTTTCACGACCAAATGAGTCGTTCAGAAGAGTTTTTGCTCAATACGAAAGGCGGAAACAGACGTATCAAGTTGATTCAGCTTGAGATTCACTTTAACTGTCTTGTTTATTGATAAAATTGCTTTTTACAGCCTGTAGACACTTCGGCAGCACCTCAGTACCGGAATTACAAAGTTACAAATGAAGAAGTCAAGACACCTATATATAGGGTGTTGATTTCGTATGAAATGAGCAAGGCTCATTTCGTGCGAAATAGCTATTGACTATTTCGTGCGAAATGACCTTGTGTCATTTCGTGCGAAATGCTCACAATCCCACTAATCTCGTTTTTCGTGCCCTGATCTTCCTAGCTAAGTATAAGACTCGATACAAGACGAAGTCGACAGACATATGCACCAACAAAATTTGTGTCTTTCCTTTTCATGAGGTAAAACCGGTTTCAACATCAAGGGTTGTTTTTCACCCTGACAAACAGTCTTGCAATTACGTCTTCAATCAAGACCGCATTGTTAATTTTAATGATGATTCGAAACATTCCGAATAACTAGCAGAAGACGTTGTAAAACAATGGACTCAGACTCATACTACTCACCCTCCCCTGAGGAAAAGTTTTCCCGACGACTCAAGATAAAACAATGGACTCAGACTCATTGTTGCGAATTTGGTTTCTTCGGTACAGGCTGATGAAACCGAAGCTGTTATTTCGGTTGTTCAGTACTTTCGAGACGATTCAAGTGAGTCCTATGAAGCAAGTTTCTGTCTATTCAATTGAGAGGGAAACACAAGTTTTCTTTTTGAGCTTGATGGATGTCCGTTATCTCAACGCTTCTCCTTACAACTCTCATCAAATGCCTCACCCTTCCTTTTATTCTGTAAATATTAAATAAAGAATAACACCATGCCCGTAACCCCACGTTGATAGCTTTCGTTTTATTACAGTCATACGACGCGACTTTTTGTTCTTCAATCTTTGTTACTTGTTAATGTTTTATTTTTTTCTACTTTTAGAAAGGTTTGACCACCTCACGACTGTAAAATGTCTCGTGTGATTGGCACCTTAAATCCCTTAAATACTTTGAGAAAAATCTAATTTTCGAAGAATACGGGCCGTATAACAGTATACGACTCGTATACAGCGTTCGTATACATTGTATACGACCAGGTAAATTATTTACACATGGTGTATACGAGCCGTATAATATTATACGGCCCGTATGGAATTAAAAAAACTGACAAAGTCTGCTGCCACAGACTCTGTTAGTTTTTTTAAATTCTATAAGGGCCGTATAACATTATACGGCCCGTATACACCATGTGTAAATAAGTTTTTTCCATGTGTTAATATTAGGACCCTTTTAAAAAGTGAAACAAATTTAGTAAATGTGATTTTTTGTTAAACTATATGATTAGGATGGAGGATGGGATGTAAGGCTAGACGGTATGGTGCCCATCATCCCTTGGAGGATGATCCGCCACGTAGGCGTCACATCATAGTCCTCCCAAGGATGGTCTATCCTACAAAACTAGTGGAAATGAGAGGATGGTCCTAGATGATCATACCCCACCACTTTTTTTTTTTTAATCTTCCACTTTTTTTAACTTTTAACAAATAAATTAATAAAAATGTTTTCATTAATATTAAAAACCATTACATAAATTTAAAAAAAAAAACATAAACTTAAAAAAAACATAGACTTAAAAATAAAAACATAGACTAAAAAAAATAAACTTAAAAATAAAACATAAACTTAAAAAAAATCCTAATATATTAAAAAAAGGTACTAGTCTTTGTCCTCCATGTTGTCGTCTGGTTCATTTTCGTTGTTCCAAATGTACCCCCACCAAGTCCGCTTGTAGGTTATGATGTGTGTACTCGTTACGTAGAGCGAACATGTTCAAATCTTGTTGTTCCCCACTAACTGGAACATAATTTCCGGTAGACGCGTTTTCTTCGTACTCGCATATCGCTCTACCTTTGTCTTCAATGATCATGTTATGAAAGATGATACAAGCGTACATAATGTGTCGTAACCTCTTTGGTGTAGCCGAACTATCACACCCCGATATTTCCACATATTACCGGTGGGCCCGGTGGGGAGTATCGTGACGTAGTTGATATCATCATGGTCAATTAATCACAGTTCAATGCACAGCGGAAGTCTGAATGTAATAATAATACAAACCGATTCGAAAGTACAATAAAATATTATACAACGGAATGTAGATGGATCCACAGGCGGATCAAAACAAAAGGAAATATTGTTCAACAGATTTAAAGTGATAAAAGCTTGCAAGACTCTTTATTGAATCACTCGGAGTTTCCAGCCCATTACGCCTAGTACCTGCACTTAATCTCTTTGGAAAATACGTCAGTTTACACTGGTAAATACAATTAACTGATTCTTTTGAAAAGTGTTTATAAAAATTGATTTGGATGCACAAGGCACAAAATCTTTTATAACTTGGGACAATTATTTAAAAATAATCTTGTATACAGATTTATATGTTTGTCGTCTATTCAGTGCTCGGTTAGAAGAGCCGAGTCAAGATTAATAGACACACCATTGGTATAATACCCACAAGAAGTTTCCTCACGAGTGGGGTACCTTTTTACATACGCAACTGTCAGGTGCATGCCTACACCCCGTGCTTAAGTTGTGGCCATTTCAAATGAATGAGCCGAGGATATCCAGGACATGGTCATTAACCCCCCAAAGGCATTGCATCAAACAAAATAGATTAAAACGGGTTATGTAAATGTATTAATCACAATCTGATTTAAATAACTACATACCCGACCAAGCGGTATTATTATAATACCGTATCCCAAGCCCGTATAAGGGAAAATAAGTTAAAAGTATTTACCTGAGCTAAAATATAATTTTAATCCCAGCCATATATCAAATCAGCAAGTACAAGTATCTTTTACTGGGCTCCTTAATCTGGAACGAAGGTTTTAATAACCTATTAGATTCCTAACGGGTCTTATTTAAGTTATAACTTAGACCGGTTAGTTTTAAAGAAAGGTTTACGGTTCTAAACGCAAGATTAAGCGAAGACCGGATTAGAATGTGATTTAGACCCAAAAAGTATGAAGAAATGTATAAATTGGGTAAACTAAACATATTCTGGATTTTGAAGTAAAAATGGTAAGGTTTGACCCGTTTTGGTTAATTCATGCAAACTAGTTACATAAACCGCACCGAACGCGTATATGCATAACGGGTAACCGAATGAGTCATGAACATGTTCCTTAAGTTGTTATGCTTAAATTATGTTATGATATCAATAGGATATCTTCCATTATGCCCAAAATGAAATTAAAACCAATTTATGCCCCGTAGGGGTATTTTGGTCATTTTAAAGTTTATAAAAGAGGTAAAATAGAAATATGAGGTTCTGGTCTAAAATAATCAGTAAAAACATTTATTTTAATAAGTTATATCAGTAAGATATCTTATATATATATGAAATTTATCATATATGGCCAAACTATGCACCGTAGGGGCATTTTGGTCATTTCACATATGCTATAAGGGTCAAATTTGGAGATCTGAGTTCAAAACTTTAACTTACTGAAAAAGTATAAAAATTTATTCATAACATCAGTAGGTAATGAGTCTTAGGTGCCAAATATGGTTTTAAACCATACTATGCGCCTAAATCGCATAAAAGTCGGTATTTGACGATATTCGGGTTGATTAAGGAAAGTTGAGATTTTGATCAGCCTTTACTGTTTAAAATAATTTAATTAATATATAAAATCATTAGAAAAGGTTTGATATGTAAAGGATGTGTAAAACTCATTTTATTAGCAAAAAGGGCATTATCGTCAATTACCGAGTCTATGCAAGAACTCTATGTTATGATCAGTTTAAAATTTAATAAAAATCTTCAAAAATCCCTAAATATTATATTACATCAGTGGGTAGAAATTTTGGTATCAAAATTTGGGTTTAAATGTGATTTATACTAAAAATGCCATTTAATTAATAAAAAGCTTTCATTTTACGATATTATGCATAACTCTCATTTTAGACCATGAACTGATGTCAAACTTTTAGGACATACTTAAACATTAGCAATAAAGGTTTTTGTCCACTCACATTTTCAAAAATCTCGTTTTAATGATAAAAGGGCATAATGGTCAACATTTAAGCATTTAACGGAAACATGCAAATGATTCGGATTTCAAAGGAACCATATAGTATAATCTCAGAGGGTTATACTAACATGTAATATGCTCCTAAAGGAACCCTAAGGCATATCTAAAACAAGCTAAATCGGGTCAGAACTGAAAGTCAAAGCAAAAGTCTACTTTTGCGACTTTCGGTTGCGAACCGAGCCTAAACTCAGAATTATCGGGTTGAACATGCCTAAACCTGTTCTTATACTATTTACCAAGTTATTTTAGTGTTAAAACATGTTCCATAACCTTTGCTTTATCAGTTATGACTTAATTTATAAAAACTGACCCGTTTGACTTTTTATTAATAAGTTTGACCCGACAATTGACCAAGTTAGAGTGATAATCAGTAGGTGCCCTTTTAAGGGTTTATTACCTACATAATTACCAACTCATAGCCACTTTCAATTCGAATAATGGCTGGACCATTAGTGATTAATCACTAAGTCAAAGCTTAATTACGATAGCTTTGACTTTTGGTCATTAAATTAATAAAACTTGAACTAGAGAAGCTAAGAATGCTTACAAGGACTCTTAGCACGAGATTAGAACTGAGGAAAGCTTCCTAGAGCTCCAAGGGACTTCAGGGAATGAGTTGTGAAATAAAATTTCAAATGTGCAAATGAACAAGTGAAGAACAAGTGCCTTATATAGGAAAATGCAAGCTCCAAGATCAAACCATTTGGCCCTATGTTGTTACCAGATGTTCCCAGGTGTCCCTAGTGCATGAAAAACCATTTGCTCAGGTCCTGGTATCAAAAACAGCCATGCAAAGGCGGTGGAACTGGTTGAACCTGCAGCTATGCAGGTCTGCTGTTGCTGGCACTGCTCTCGCGGGCCGCGTAAGACTCATAAGGAGTCTACGCGGGCCGCGACAATGGGAGAATCTGGTAAAAACCTTTTAAACTTTGCATTTTTAGTCCCTGGTCCGTTTTAACTTTATTTAACTTCCATTTATTGCACTTAGGACCCCCATAGTTAACTATTAAGGGCCTTGGGTCATTATTTAACTCTGTTAAGCTCCCGGTTAGTTGTAAGATCACCCGAAATGTCTTGTTTTCATCGAAACTTCGAGAGATTACCATCCAATATTCTTGAGATCATAATAAATAATTATTACAATGCTTTTGGGATCGTTAAAAGGTCATTCAGAGGTAACATTTAACATGTTGACGCTTTTAACCCCTATGCTTCGTAAAATTCTCAATTTAAGCACAAACGGCTTTCTATGTCCGAAAATTTTATTCATTAAAGAATACGAACATCTTATGAGATCATTCAAAGGCACTAGTTTGGCATGATGACATATTTGATCCTTTTACTTACATATTTACATTGCTTGACAATTTTAGTCCCTCCAGATCAATCTATTACACGTTTAAAGTCCATGACACGTGTCTTTATAATATTGGTCATAATTTTACGAGGTGTTACATCCTCACCCCCTTAAAAGAAATCTCGACCTTGAGATTTACTGAAATAATTGAGGGTACTTCTGTTTCATCGTGGATTCAACCTCCCACGTGTATTCTGGGCCTCTACGGGCATCCCATTTTACCTTCACAATCGGCACATGCTTCCTTCGAAGCTTCTTAACCTGTCGATCCCCGATCGAAAAAGGTTTTTCAAAGAACTTCAAGCTCTCATCTATCTGCACGTCCTTATGTGACATGGCTAGCGATTCATCGGCTAGGCATTTCTTCAAATTGTAGATGTGGAACACATTATGAATTCCACTGAGCTCTTCTGGTAGGTTTAGCTTGTAAGCTATAGTTCTGATGCATTCGATGATCTCGAATGGTCCTATATATCTTGGGCTTAGCTTGCCCTTTTTGCCAAAACGCATAACCCCTTTCCAGGGTGATACCTTAAGTAACACTTTATCGCCAACTTCAAACTTTAAAGGTTTGCACCTCAAATCAGCATAACTTTTCTGCCTGTCCCTGGCAGCTTTCAGACGATCAAGAATTTGGACAATCTTGTCCGTCGTCTCAAGGACTATATCAGGTCCTGATAGTTGGACATCTCCAACTTCCGCCCAACAAACTGGCGTTCTACACTTTCTCCCGTACAAAGCTTCGAAAGGCGCTGCTTGAATACTTGAATGATAGCTATTATTGTATGAAAATTCAATCAACGGAAGATGGTCATCCCAACTTCCTCCTAAATCAATAACACAAGCTCGTAGCATATCCTCAAGCGTCTGAATTGTACGCTCGCTTTGCCCATCCGTTTGAGGATGATAAGTAGTGCTAAAATTTAATAGAGTGCCTAAAGATTGCTGGAAGCTTTTCCAAAAATGCGATGTGTATCTTGTATCCCTATCAGAGATAATAGATACTGGCACTCCGTGGAGTGATACAATCTTGTCCACGTACAGCTGAGCTAGCTTATCGGAGCTGTGAGTTTCTTTAATTGGTAAGAAGTGTGCTGACTTGGTCAATCTGTCAACTATAACCCAAATAGTATCATTCCCACGTTTCGTCTTTGGTAACTTGGTAATAAAATCCAAAGTTACCATTTCCCATTTCCAAGTGGGAAGTTCAGGTTGTTGCAGCAAACCTGACGGTTTCTGATGCTCGGCTTTAACTTGTGCACATGTTAAGCATTTAGCCATATAAGTGGCTATGGATTTCTTCAAACCTATCCACCAGTAATTTGCCTTTAAATCCTGCTACATCTTATCACTGCCAGGATGTACCGAATATTTAGAACTATGAGCTTCTTGTAGAATCACTTCTCTAAGTCCTCCATGGATTGGAACCCAGATTCGACCATTCATCCTAAGGATTCCATCCTTGCCATGTGATAACTGATCAGCAGTGACGCCTAATTTCTCATTCGGATAGTTAGCTTCTAATACAGCTTCCTTTTGAGCGGCTAACAATCTTTCATTAAAGCTGTTCTTTAATTCAATGCTCTTGGCATTTATTCTAATAGGCTTGATCCTTTCTTTCCTGCTTAAAGCATCAGCAACTACATTTGCTTTGCCTGGATGATATCGGATTTCACAATCGTAATCGTTCAAGGTCTCCATCCATCGGCGCTGTCTCATGTTGAGATCCTTCTGGTTAAACAGATGTTGAAGGCTCTTGTGATCAGAATAGATCACACACTTGGTTCCATAAAGATAATGCCTCCAAAGCTTTAGTGAGAATACAATGGCACCCAACTCCAAATCGTGGGTGGTGTAATTCTTCTCGTGCACCTTTAATTGTCGTGAAGCATATGCAATAACTTTGCCCTTCTGCATAAGCACACATCCCATGCCTGTGTGTGATGCGTCGCAATATACAACAAACTCTTCAATTCCTTCTGGCAATGTCAACACAGGAGCATTGCTTAATCTCTGCTTAAGAATATCAAAGGATTCTTGCTGCTTGGGACCCCAGTCAAACTTGACATTCTTGCGGGTCAATGAAGTTAAAGGTGCAGCAATCCTTGAAAAATTTTCAATGAACCGTCTGTAGTATCCCGCTAGACCCAAGAAGCTGCGAATCTCTGTAGGTGTGTTGGGCGCTTGCCAATTCATGATCGCTTCAACCTTGGCGGGATCCACCTGGATACCACGCTCACTTACCACATGTCCAAGAAATTGGACTTCTCGAAGCCAAAATTCACATTTAGAAAACTTGGCGTAGAGCTTTTCTTGCTGGAGAAGTTTAAGGACACCCCAGAGATGTCTTTCATGGTCGGCTTGATTCTTTGAATAAATGAGTACGTCATCGATGAAGACAATGACAAACTTATCTAAATACGGCTTGCAAACACGATTCATGAGATCCATGAAGGCTGCAGGTGCATTAGTGAGCCCAAAAGGCATCACTAAGAACTCATAGTGGCTGTAGCGCGTTCTGAATGCAGTCTTGTGCATGTCTTCGTCTCTGAACTTCAACTGGTGATAACCAGACCTTAAATCGATCTTTGAGAAATAACTTTCTCCTTGAAGCTGATCGAATAGATCATCGATCCTGGGTAACGGATACCTATTCTTGATTGTAACCTTGTTCAGTTCTTGATAGTCAATGCACAGACGCATTAACCCATCCTTCTTCTTTACAAACAGAATCGGTGCTCCCCAAGGGGACGAGCTAGGTCGAATAAATCCTTTTTCTAACAATTCATCCAACTGAGTCCTTAACTCTTTCATTTCTGTCGGTGCCAACCGATATGGTGCTCTTGCAACAGGTGCTGCTCCAGGAATGATATCAATTTTGAATTCTACTTGCATATCTGGAGGTAATCCAGGTAGTTCTTCAGGGAAAATGTCTGGATATTCAGAAATAACGGGGATGTCTTCAATATTGGGCTTTGGTTCATCAATGGTTACCTGTGCCATATAAATGACACAACCTCTCTTCATACACTTCGATGCCTTAAGCATAGACACTTGCTTAGGCAATCCATACTGAGTATCTCCTTGAATCGTAAGTGGCTCACCATAAGTAGTCTTGATAACTACTTGCTTCTTATCACATACAATTTGGGCTTGGTTATGAGATAACCAATCCATGCCTATCACTATGTCGAATCCTGCCAATTTCAATGGAAGCAAGGACAACGGAAAAGAGTGATTCCTAATGGATATAAAACATCCATCTAGAACTGTTAAGGTAGTTTCTAGGGTACCATCAGCCAATTCTACTTCATATTTTATGCTTAGAGTTTCAACTGGCAGATTTAATAATTTACAAAACTTATTGTCTATAAAAGACTTGTCTACACCTGAATCAAACAACACTCTAGCATAAACATCGTTGATAAGAAAAGTACATGTTATCACATTGTCGTCTTGAACGGCTTACCGAGCATTCATTTGAAAGACCCTAACATTGGTCTTTTTAGCCTCCTCAGGCTTCTTTGCATATTTTGGGCCGTTAGTCTTGATATGCCCCTTCTCGTTACAATTGTAACAGGTTGCATCTTTCATCTTTCTGCAATCCAAGGTTTTATGCTCCTTGGACTTGCAGATCCCACACCCTATGGGTTTTGACTGCGACTGCGATTGTAACAACCCGCACTTTCGTGCATTGTTACTACTCGCTACACTCGTTACGCCTAGCACCAGAGATTCGGATCATAATGTAACTATATCGCATACGTCGCTATTTCGCAGTATAATCGCATATTTTCGTATATTTTAACGCTACATCACATCGCAAATACTAACACTCACGGTGACTTTGAATGAGGACCTATTCTACCCTCCTCGATGGTCGTGATGTGTCGCAACGCAAACAATTAACGCTAACAAAGACTCTCAGGTGAGTACTATAGCTCCAGCCGTCGTGACGATGATGGCAATACGAGCAAGTAGTACCCCGTCAGTCATTGTGGCACAACACATCACAATCGAAATCGCACCCGCGACCACGCGCAGCTCGATTATCGCATCGAATATTTGAAAGTATGGATACGTATATACGACCTTTTGTGATTAATTATAATAAATAAATATATGAAAATGTGTGACCAAAACTATCGCAACGCGCAACACACTGATCGAAATGCTGAAACACAACTCGCCGGAGGTGTCCGATCGAACGGGCCATCCGATCGAACAGGCATGCCATCCGACCGGACATACCATGTCATCTGACCGGACAGGCCGTCCGATCGGAGTGCTGTTCGATCGAACAGGCCTCTGATCCACATCAACTCACCCTCTCCTCCTCTCTTGCCTATAAATAGCCTTGCCACTTCACTTAAATAGTGAAGTGACAACTCTCACCCGACCAGAACGCTCTTGGCCCTTTTTCTCTCGATTTCTCGCGATTCCGGTAAGATCTAAACCTAAAACTTGTACTTCTATGATCAACACCCAATTATACACCTTCCTATCTTTTAAAAATCAACTTTTAACCGTGAAATCTACTGATTTGAGGTGTTCTAAGATGATGTCATCAAGAGTTCATATGAACTTCAAAGTGTGACCTCATTTTCACCATGAACAGCTCAGATCTGAGTGATTTCCACATGTTTTTACAAACAATCTCATCTAAATCTATGTTATCTAATCAAAGAGTGTGTGATTCCGGGTTAAACATGGAAAAACCGTCAAGAACGGCCAGATCTGATGGAACGGGGTGGTTCCCGGCTGTTAGAACGGGTCGGATTCGATGGAATTTCAGTTGTTCAACATGATGACACACCGTCTCAGTCAATTCACCGGTATTCTTTCTAGATACCATAAAGTGTGACTTAATCAGGATGTTGGAACGGATTGCCATCCAATCGGACTGCTGTCCAATCGAACAGCAACACCGACCGACCGGACTGCTGTCCGATCGGACAACCCATTCAACACTATGCCATTCGAACAAACAACTTATTCAATTCAAGTGCCATTCGAACGAACAGCTTATTCGACCCCTTGCCATCCGACCAGACCGCCGTCCGAACGGACTGATGTCCGACCGGACAGTCATCAAAAGCAATGCCGATCGATCGGACATGCAAACGAATTCCAACCATCCGATCGGACTGCTGTTCAATCGGACAGGTCATCAAAAGCAATGCCGATCGATCGGACAGGCAAACAAATTCCAACCGTCCGATCGGACTACTGTTCAATCGGACAGACCATCAAAACCACTACTGATCGATCAGACATACCATGCTGTTCGATCAGACTGACCATCCAATTTAAGCCATCCGACCGGATTGCCATCCGATCGGATTGCCTTTAGTCACTTGATTCACTTTTCACCGTTTATCGCACCGCGCCTCGCTTACGCTACCATTCCATGTTTAGGCTAACTCAGGCGCACTCTCAATCAATCCAATCAAGTTGTATTACCTGCTGAATACGCACTGTGAGTATACTTGAACCCTTTTCGCTTATCGCATTTTTGGGTGTAACATACGTTCTATCAAAATCACATCAAATGCTTAAACTACTTATCACTTGCGAATGACTGACGTGCATATTTATACGTGATGCTAGTTGCATATGTGCTAGGACTTATACTCGCGACGTCCCACCATGACTAGTATAGTACTATTGCACCCGAGGGGGTCTAGTTTAGCAATCGCAATCGAAGCTCGAGGACTTAGTTGGTTGTATCAGTTTTGTGAGTATATATGTCGTGCATAACGTTTATGTATGTCAAAATTCGCAGCACTTTTATTCTATTACGCTATTACATATATCAAACCTGTATACTCGCCAATACTTTTGTATTGACATTATTTTAACGTATGTTGCAGGTTTAGACGCAGGCTATCTCAATCAAGCTAGGAAGTCTAGAAACTCAACTAAAATCTAGGTTGTCGGATTTGTATTGTTCGAGAGAACACAAAATCTGTGATAACTTATGTGATTGTATTTGTTTGTTAGTATGGGATAATGAACGCATTAAATATTGTCGCAAATAGTTGTTATGGATTCTCCTAGCAATCTAATTCGCCTAGTGCCATGCCCCGATGATTCTGCCATCGGTTGGGGTGTGATAGATTGGTATCAGAGCCATAACTATAGGGAATTAGGTAAAATCTTACGGCTCGACCTAGTCCGGGATACGAGTCAGGTTGACCTAGTCTATAGTCTAAGTACCAACAGACCAGACTTCGTGCGAAGCCCAGTAGGGGTTAGTACAAAGTCTACTATTGATACTCTCGTTCGAATTCGCTAAAAGCTACTACTTCGTGTGAACACCGCATACTACAACTTCACGCGAAGAGCCTTTCCTAAGGCTGGAATGTTACTTAGCCTTTCCTAAGGCTAACACAATACACACGTTTTTGAAAATATTCGTGTAACACAACCGAGTGGTCCAATCGAGATCAGGCGTGAAAACCAAGAACTCTCAACAAGATCGCTCACTCAACGCATTTTTCTAGCACGAGAACCTTCCGTTGAGCTAGGAGTGACGTCTATATCTCAACGAAAGTCTCCATTTCAAAATCTAGTGGAACTCCCGAATTTATTCGAAGAGCACAACCACAGTTAGGAGCGAAGTTATTAAGTCAGGGGTGAAACCCATACCTTAATAAACCGCTCCGCTCTCTATAAAATGATTTTCAAAAGCTCTTACCAAGGACTCGACTATAACGATAACTCGAGCCACGCGAAGACCAAAGAAGATGAATGCCATGAGCTGCATCCCAGTGGAAGCATAAGCCTTCTAGGGCAACGCGCGTGCACGAGCTGGTTGGTTATGGTTGAGTTACCTTGGGTAGTCGACGCCTAAACACCCGAGGCACTCTATCTACTTCTTTAGCATACGACCCGCCGATTTTACACTTGTTGGAACTTATTTACGCTTATGTGTTTACATTTTGAAACTTTATGCTTTATCGATTTCTCGATTCATCGATTTTCACTCCCTGCTTTATAAACGCATAACTCGCACAACCATCGCAATCTAAAACGAAAACCGAATGTTCGCAACAAAACTGTAGGATCGTTTTGTGACCCAAATGAGTCAATCAGAAGAGTTCTAATCAATTCAAGAGGCGGAAACAAATGAATTGACTTAGAAAACAGCTTGTTTCACACTTAATTGTCTTGTTTTATTGATATAACACGTTTCCAGATCAGTAGACACGTCGGCAGCACTTCGGTACCGGAATTACAAAAGTTACAAATGATTTCGCATCAAGGCTATATATAGCATTCTAATTTCGCATGAAATTGTTCCAAGCGAAATTAGATTCATGCGAAATCTAATTTCGCATGGAATTACCCTATGATCTCTTCCATGCGAAATTACATATAAACCCTGATCTAACATTCTTAACACAAGACTCGATACAAGACGAAGTCGACAGACGTATGCACCAACAGACTCCCCCTCGGATGTTGACGAGTCTTAAGTGTCGAGTCTTTACAATCTTCAGCCTTTATCAGTCTTTGGGCTTTTTTTCTCAGTCTTCTCTCTTCTTCTTTCTCTCTTTTACCAATATCTGAAACTGGCTCTTACATCCTCTTGATCAGATCTCTTGATTCCTTAAGCTCTACATCAACAGACTCCCCCTTAAAGATTGCTTGTATCAAAATCTTGCTTTCATAGGTTCTAGAATCGCAACCTGACTCTTTCATAGCCATAACCTGCACATTCTCTACCTCAAAGTAAATTTTACAATTTTAAAATTTTGACACATTATAAACTTTTTCAAAAGACATCAACTAAGAAATAATTTTACAATTTTAATCTCTGAAGAACCACTTGTATAAAAAATATTCAAATTTTCATTACAAACAAACTTTCCCAACCCTGTTGTTCATCATTTTGAGCACTCGGAATTTTGAAAATCAGCTTTTCAACATCAGTTGTCTAAAATCTTTTTGAATTTTTCAAAATTTATGCTAAAACATTCCGAAAATATTTTTGGATTTTGCTATCGATGAAATGCAGTAAAGAAATATTTACAAACAATATTTTTGCGAGTTTGTGTAAGAGAATCATATCAGTTTTTGAGACAAATCACCAACACCGTTAAGCTTTAAACATATTATGTTCTAAACGATTCACTTAGATTTTCAGTATACTGATCCACTTAAATTTTCACACAAAGTTCAACTGTTTCGAGATACGATATTAATGTTTTAGAGACTTAAACTTATTCGCGTGTCCCACCTCAGAATATACTCCCGTATCCATATCCCAATATTCAGTCTTACAGGTGAGTATACCTAGATGATATCTGTAAAGGGGTTAAATGCGAGGGCCGTGAGAGCTCAGGCTATTGCTTCCGCAAAATCAGAGAGATGACGGCTTCGACTTTTGGTGTGTCCCCTTTAGAGGATCTTTTCTTCAACAGCACATGATTAGCATTTTTCAATGTTTCATCATTTTTTATGGTGAGGGTGGTGCTATATTTCAAGCAAGCGGTAAAGTATTCTCCGGGGACTAGGCCATTGCTTCCGCAAAATCAGAAGTCCCGGGATAATACCCCAGATATCACTAAGCATAAAGACCTAGTATCTCAGAAAGAGGGACCTTTCAAACAAGATTTCGGGGGTTACCCATATATCCGAGAGATGTAACCCACGATATAAGCAAGTTTGAAATTTAGGTTTATATCTCGTCACAATCTACTAAATGTGCAAAAACCTACTGACACATCATCAGTGAGACCGTTTATCACATTTTTCTTTCCAATTCTTTAGCATGCTGTGATAGTCCACTGATGTACTATCATTTCCTCTTTTTCACCACAAAACTCGATTTTTGATTTTATCATGTTTTTTATTTTTTCAAATTTTCTAATGTTTTTGGATTTTCAAAAATTCTTACTCCCCCTAAAATTCAAAATCATTTAATGAAATTTGAAAAACAAACTGTACAAATAAAGTGACAACTGATATCGAATCACTTCAATTCGCCATACACTTGGCATAAACAATCAGAACTCCCCCTTACAACAAAACATTTTCCCATTGTGATTTCAAAACACTTAAGTTTGTTTTAATCAAATGGTTATCACTTGTAAGATCGAGATTATGATCATCACTTTGTTTTCTCAATCATTTGAATGTAAGTTAAATCAAGTTCAACTTAAGCTCCGGCAAGTCAGATTTTTAGTTTGAAAAACCTGTCACCCAAGTTTGAAAACTAGACTCGACCTAAACTTAGATGCAAAACACAACTAAGTTACAATCCTACCCCCTCCCGGCACTTTACTTGCCCTCAAGTAAACCCGAGTGCCGAAAATATCATCAACACAAACATCAAGGTAGAAGCAATGGATACGAGCCGTCAAATTACGAAAAATCATATTTTTATGTGAGAAATCCGCGACTCGTATCCCCACACTTATCTTAAACTAGCTCCCAAAACAAATAATCCGCAAAGTTCAAATAAAACCAACCCAAACAGTACCTCTACAGCTTGTATAAAACCTAAGCCGGCTGAAATTCATGTCTGAATCAATCCATAACAATCAAACTATCACCATCCGCAAAAATTCAAAATGTCTGCTTTTGTTATTCGGTTTAATAACTAAACATATTAACCATTGGGTGTGACATGAACATTCTAACGAGAGTTATTTAATAAATGCAAATGTTAACAAACAAACACCCAACCCTGCCTTCCGCAACCTGCGAATAACTTAAACTAAATCACGACAACCCTAAATAAAGATTTGGTGACTCGACACACAAACAAGAGACTCGATACAAATCTGACCCGAAACAACTATCACGTGTAAACACAGACTTGACCAACTCGATAAAACAAATCTGCGAAACACAAGATAATGCGACCCTGACGACTAATAAAGAAACTCATGACCCGCAACTGTTAAATCATCAAAACAAAAACCGAGCGCGTATAATCTGCAAATAAACAGTGTTGGAAAAATAGGTGAAAATAGCATTTTTCACAAATATAGGAAAATGATTTTTTCCTATTTTGGACTAGAAATAAATATAATAAAATGAGCGGGTTTTATATATTTATTTGTGGGTTTATGTTCTATGTTGGAAGAGCTTCGCAACGAACTAAACCACGTCCAAAACCGAGCTAAGATGAATGAGATATCGATGCTCAAAGTTGGGTGTTTGAAACATTGAATGCTGAAACAAAAGGGAAAGTAGCACCTTGTCCCACATAGGAGGAGAGATGGAACTTAAATGGGTATTTAAGGTGGAACTCTCCATCCTTATTGTTTCATGGAAGCACACACTAGTGTCCTCGCGAAGGGTGCGGAGCACCCTAACTCGCACTCGCACACGCTCGCGCGCGCGCACGTGGCGTGGGCAATGTGGCGCTTTGATGGCGCAGTTTGCACACTTCGCACGCTCGCATCGCCGCGAGCCGCACCGCGCATGGTGACGTGGCGCATGCGCGCATGGCAGTGAGCCAAGAGGACGCGCTGCGCATGGGCATGCAGACCTGGGCGCGCGCGCACCAGGGTGACTTGCGCGCGCACAGAAGCTTCCAGCATTGAATGACAGTGCAGTTTCAGTCCAGCTTCGTAACTGACGAGTTAATAAGCTTTGACTGAGAATTAAATGACGTATTAAATTGCATTGAAGACGTTTAATGCAATTTAAACCTCTCATTTAATTCGTTTTTGGCTGTTTCAAACCGGGAGCTGTATAAATGCAGCTCCATACCTTGCTGTAGAGAACACTATGAAAACCCAGCAACACAACAGCAATCACAACTTTCTTTCTGAAATTTCTGATCTTCTTCTCCCTTCAAGTTTCAAGGTAACCTTCGGGTTGTAGGCGAACTCCGGCAGTACGTTGCTTAGGCTGTTGTACCCTGGGAAACAAAACGAGTACTCTTGGGAGACTCGGAATTTGTTTTAAGGGAAGCGTGTGGACACGTGCCTCAGCCATTCTTCTTCTACCCCATTCTGGTGTTTTGGTTTTATTTCAGTTGTAATTTGTACTGTAATTTTGCTTTCTTTATTTTGTTGTATTGTAATCAGTAATAAAATTTGTTTTATTTTATTTAATTACGCGAACGGTTCCTACAATCTTAAAACAAATTTTTAAAACCGTTCGTGTAATCAAAACCATTCTGTTTGTGATTAAAACTAGTTTTGTTTTCACTCAGTTTGTGTTTTAAAAACAGATTTTTTTTGTTGTTTTCTTCTTCAAAGGAGCGACTTTGGTTGAAAACAATTGGTTACATTCAGATTGTCCTAAAAAGTGCTAAAACTTTCTGATTTGGTCTTCAAAGTTGGACTTAGAAGCCAATTAGTAAGTTCTAAAAATTATAAATTTTCTGTTTTTGGTCTTCAAAGTTGGACTTAGAAGCCGAAACAGTAAATTGTGGTAAATTAAAATTTAGTAGTTTCCTTCTGGTTTGTGTGTAAATCGGACTTTTTGACTAAAAATTTTAATTTTAATTTTTTTCAGCATGTCGAACGAAAATGTCAACGTTAACAACACGACAAATGTTGTGACGGGAACCCCCTTTAACGCCACCACTGTGGGAGCGACCACAGTGGCCAATCACGCTGAACGACCCGAGAAGTTCTCGGGTCTACACCTCAAAAGGT
The DNA here is from genome assembly GCA_030545235.1 of Helianthus tuberosus. Taxonomy (NCBI): domain Eukaryota; kingdom Viridiplantae; phylum Streptophyta; class Magnoliopsida; order Asterales; family Asteraceae; genus Helianthus; species Helianthus tuberosus. The sequence continues at coordinate 11,274,002 of CM060364.1, forward strand.
GGCAGCAGAAGATGTTCTTCTACCTGACCACCATGAACCTTGTGAGGTTCTTAACTGAAACCGCTCCCCAACCTGCGGAAGGGGAGACCAGCGCTCATGCTCTGAGCGCGGTAGAGGCGTGGAAGCACTCGGATTTCATATGTCGAGGCTATGTACTCAACGGTCTCTCAGATGCATTGTATAATGTGTACTATAATATCAAGACTTCCAAAGAATTATGGGAGTCCTTGGAGAAAAAGTACAAAACGGAGGATGCGGGAACAAAGAAATTTGTTGTCGCCCGTTTCTTGGACTTCAAAATGGTTGATAACAAGACTGTTATGAACCAAGTCCAAGAGTTGCAAATTATACTACATGACATCCATGCTGAGGGAATGGTACTTAGCGAGACATTCCAAGTGGCAGCGATGGTTGAAAAGTTACCTCCTGGTTGGGTGGATTTTAAGAATTATCTTAAACACAAACGAAAGAAGATGACTTTAGAGGACCTTATTGTTCATCTTCGGATTGAAGAGGGCAATACAATTGCCCTAAAAGGCAGCCAGGCGCAAACTTCTGCTAGCGCAAACGTGGTTGAGCATCGGCAATCCTCTAAGGGCGCGAAGGGTAAGGGGAAAAAGGACAAAGAGAAAGCAAAGGCTAGCAAACTTGGACCGAAGAAAGGGGTTGTGAAAAAGAAACCTCCAACGTTCCAAGGGACTTGTTACAACTGTGACGAACCGGGGCATCGGGCTAACCAATGCAAGAAACCAAAGCGTGAGCGTGCGCACATGGTGGATGAAGACGGAATGCCTTTGGTGGCAATGATTTCCGACAAAACCGCAATGTTGGATGAGGTCAATGCTGTGACCAACACTCCAAAAGGATGGTGGGTTGATACCGGAGCGACCCGTCATGTGTGCCCAGACAGGAGCCTCTTTACCACCTTCAAAGAGCTTGCGGGAGATGAGAAGCTGTACATGGGAAATGCAGCAACCGCGGACATCAAGGGTGAAGGAACGGTGATTTTGAAGTGGACTTCAGGGAAGGAGCTCACTTTAAGCAACGTGTTATATGTCCCAGACTTGCGCAAGAGCCTAGTCTCGGGTTGGTTGCTTAATAAGTTTGGATTTCGTTTAGTTTTTGAGAGCGATCAATTTGTACTAACTAAACGAGGAATGTATGTAGGCAAGGGCTATGCCCAAAATGGTATGTTCAAATTGAATGTAATGGCTGTGAAAAAGAACATGAATAAAATTGCTACTACTTCTACTTATATGCTTGAGTTTTCTGAATCGAATAAATGGCATGGTAGATTAGGTCACGTAAATTTTAATTCAATACGCCGTTTAATCAATTTAAATTGTATACCAACATTCCATATTGATTCACACTATAAGTGTGAAACTTGTGTTGAATCCAAACTTACAAGAACATCATCGAAATCGGTTGAACGAATAACCGAACCCCTTGATTTAATTCACACCGATATATGTGATTTAAAAGCGGTACCCACAAGAGGTGGAAATAAGTACTTCATCACGTTTATTGATGATAGTACTAAATATTGCTATGTATATTTACTAAAAAGTAAAGATGAAGCAATAAGTAAATTTATCTTGTATAAGAATGAAGTTGAGAATCAACTTCAAAAGAAGATAAAAGCTTTGCAAAGCGACCGAGGAGGCGAATATGTTGCACCTTTTGCCGATTTATGCGCAAAAAGTGGCATTGTACATGAGTGTACACCTCCTTATTCTCCACAATCAAATGGAGTGGCGGAACGAAAGAACCGCACATTGAAAGAAATGATGAACGCCATGTTGATAAGTTCTGGGATGAGCCAGGAAATGTGGGGGGAGGCCATTCTCTCGGCCAATTATCTTTTGAACAAGATACCATTGAAAAAGAGAGACGAGACTCCATATGAGTTATGGAAAAAGAAAAAGCCTTCATATAAATACTTGAAAGTGTGGGGGTGCCTAGCAAAGGTGATTGTACCACCTCCTAAGGCTCTTAGGATAGGACCCAAAATAGTTGATTGCATATTTATTGGGTATGCGCATCAAAGTAGTGCACATCGCTTTCTTGTACATGAGTCCAAGAATCCTGATGTACACGTAAACACTATCATGGAGGTGAATCCTAACGTTGTGTCTTACTTTGAAAATGTGTTTCCTTTGAGAAGACAAACACATGCAACGTCATCAACACCTAATTTTGAAGTAGGTGAAAGCTCATCTAGACGAGTTGATGAGGTAGTTCATGATAAGACACATGAACAACCTGAGGTTGAAGAAAGTGACCGTAGGCGAAGCAAAAGGCCAAGGGTTGAAAAATCCTTCGGTCCAGACTTCGTTAGCTATATGGTTGAGGGCGAGCCCAATACATATCACGAAGCGGTTTCTTCTTCAGAAGGACCTCAATGGAAAGAAGCAATAAGAAATGAAATAGATTCTATATTGCAAAATCATACTTGGGAGTTAGTAGATCTTCCACCTGGTTGCAAACCACTAGGATATCGTTGGATATTCAAAAGGAAGATGAAAACTGATGGAAGTATTGATAAGTACAAGGCTAGGTTGGTGATTAAAGGATTTAGACAAAAGGAAGGTCTAGATTACTTTGATACCTACTCTCCTGTGACGCGCATAACCTTGATTAGATTGGTTCTTGCTATAGCGGCTTTAAGAAATTTGAAAGTTCACCAAATGGATGTTAAAACCGCATTTCTAAATGGCGATTTAGAACAAGAGATTTACATGGAGCAACCTGAAGGTTTTTCCGCCCCAGGTCAAGAGGGTAAAGTATGTAAACTCGTCAAGTCTTTATATGGCTTGAAGCAAGAACCAAAACAATGGCACCAAAAGTTTGATCATGTCATGATTGACAATGGATTCAAAATAAATGAGTGCGACAAATGTGTTTATTTCAAAGACACAAATGAAGGTTATGTGATTTTATGCCTTTATGTAGACGATATGCTTATCATTGGGAGTAATGATAAAATTATCAAAGCTACTAAAAGCATGTTGAAAGCGAGATTCGACATGAAAGACATGGGTTTAGCGGATGTGATTCTTGGGGTAAAGATCATAAGAACCCAAGATGGTCTTGTGTTAAGTCAATCTCACTATGTGGATAAAATTCTTGAAAAATTCAACTCGGAAGATAAGAGTGTAGCTCGAACTCCAGTTGATACCTCTCAACATCTCAAGAAAAATAAAGGAGATGGAGTTGCTCAGTTAGAGTATTCAAGAATTATTGGCAGTCTCATGTATCTAATGACATGTACTAGACCCGACTTGGCATACGCGGTGAGTAGGCTAAGTAGATACACCAGTAATCCGTGCGCGGATCATTGGAAAGCTATCACGAGGGTGCTTAGATACATAAGATACACAAGAGATTATGGACTGCATTATACCCGACAACCAGCAGTGATCGAAGGATACACTGATGCAAACTGGATATCAGATAATAAAGATTCCAAATCAACAAGTGGTTACGTGTTTACACTTGGAGGAGCTGCTATTGCTTGGAAGTCTTCTAAGCAAACGGTCATAGCGAGATCCACAATGGAATCTGAATTTATCGCCTTGGATAAGTCAGGCGAGGAGGCGGAATGGCTACGTCAATTCGTGGAAGATATTCCAAGATGGCCAAAGCCTTTGCCAGCCATATGTGTACATTGTGATAGCCAATCAGCGATTGGTAGAGCTCAAAGCTTGATGTACAATGGCAGATCAAGGCATATGCGACGTAGACATAACACGATACGACAACTACTCTCAACGGGTGTTATCACAATTGATTATGTGAGATCAACGGATAACATTGCGGACCCGTTTACAAAAGGCTTAAGCAGAGAGTTAGTAGAAACGTCGTCAAGAGGAATGGGACTAAAGCCCGTGGTAAATGGGAATATGAGGGAAACCTAACTTAGTTGACTGGAGATCCCAAGATCTAAGTTCAATAGGACAACTTAATCATATTACTAAAACAGAGTCACTGTGGGGGAGTACCCCAAACAAAACTAAAAGGGAGTTAAATATACTTCCTAGTCCATTCCAATCAGTGACATTGATGTGAGGCTAAGCATATTAAGGTTAACGATTTCGGGAAATCAAATAACCATGATGCTTTTAATGATTCAGGGGAATCACCTATGTTAGAGAGAAGTGGGGTCGCTTCAAATGGATTTGTGGGGTGCGCAAATCCTAGAGCTCTCGCAGAACCAGGCTAGTGTTCCAGGACCATAATAGGACACGACAATGAGGAGTTGGCCAAACCAGGGAGAGTATTGTGTGAAGTGTATTGTCGTTTACACAAATGGGGGTATGTTCAAGGACATCGCGTCTACACACCGCTAGTAAGCTAAGTGCGCTTCACAAAAGAAGGTTCAAAGGCTTCAACCTACCTATCTTGCAATACTCAACTGTCGAAGTTTATCGTTGAAAAGTGTAAGGAAAAGATCCATTTCCATACATGTGGGGGATTGTTGGAAATTTGATGAAAATAGCATTTTTCATGTGGGGGATTGTTGGAAAAATAGGTGAAAATAGCATTTTTCACAAATATAGGAAAATGATTTTTTCCTATTTTGGACTAGAAATAAATATAATAAAATGAGCGGGTTTTATATATTTATTTGTGGGTTTGTGTTCTATGTTGGAAGAGCTTCGCAACGAACTAAACCACGTCCAAAACCGAGCTAATATGAATGAGATATCGATGCTCAAAGTTGGGTGTTTGAAACATTGAATGCTGAAACAAAAGGGAAAGTAGCACCTTGTCCCACATAGGAGGAGAGATGGAACTTAAATGGGTATTTAAGGTGGAACTCTCCATCCTTATTGTTTCATGGAAGCACACACTAGTGTCCTCGCGAAGGGTGCGGAGCACCCTAACTCGCACTCGCACATGCTCGCGCGCGCGCGCCTGGTGTGGGCAATGTGGCGCTTTGATGGCGCACTTTGCACTTTGCACGCTCGCATCGCCGCGAGCCGCTTGAGAGCCGCCTTTGTATTTTTTACCACGTGCGCGTGGTGGAGCACAAGGGTTGCAAGGACCAAGTGGTAGGTTATGCGGCGCATGACGTGGCAGTCATGCGCATGCGAGTACACATGGCAAGGAGGCGCGCGGGTGCGCGCATGGTGCATGGGTCCTGCTGTGTCGTGCGCGGCGCACCAGAGTGAGCCAATACGGCGCGACTGTGTGGCGCGCTCGTATAGGCTCACAGGTGACGTGGCGCACGCGCGCATGGACTTGAGCCAAGAGGACGCACCGCGCATGGTGACGTGGCGCATGCGCGCATGGCAGTGAGCCAAGAGGACGCACTGCGCATGGGCATGCAGACCTGGGCGCGTGCGCACCAGGGTGACTTGCGCGCGCACGCGCGCACAGAAGCTTCCAGCATTGAATGACGGTGCAGTTTCAGTCCAGCTTCGTAACTGACGAGTTAATAAGCTTTGACTGAGAATTAAATGACGTATTAAATTGCATTGAAGACGTTTAATGCAATTTAAACCTCTCATTTAATTCGTTTTTGGCTGTTTCAAACCGGGAGCTGTATAAATGCAACTCCATACCTTGCTGTAGAGAACACTACGAAAACCCAGCAACACAACAGCAATCACAACTTTCTTTCTGAAATTTCTGATCTTCTTCTCCCTTCAAGTTTCAAGGTAACCTTCGGGTTGTAGGCGAACTCCGGCAGTACGCTGCTTAGGCTGTTGTACCCTGGGAAACAAAACGAGTACTCTTGGGAGACTCGGAATTTGTTTTAAGGGAAGCGTGTGGACATGTGCCTCAGCCATTCTTCTTCTACCCCATTCTTGTGTTTTGGTTTTATTTCAGTTGTAATTTGTACTGTAATTTTGCTTTCTTTATTTTTTTGTATTGTAATCAGTAATAAAATTTGTTTTATTTTATTTAATTACGCGAATGGTTCCTACAAACAGACCCAAAACAGGACTTGAACTAACATAAACCTGACCCGAATTCAAAACATAAACTTGACTGACTCGCTACAATTAAAGACTCAACGTTCAAAGTTAAATGCAGGAAACGTAGCTTTTTGTCGATGTAAAACAGAACTAATACAAAACAAACAAAATCCGCGGACTTTGATTTGGTGATACTGAGTGGTTGCCAACGGCAATGGTGGTGGTAGAGGTGAACAGTGATGATGGTGGTTGTACTGGGGAACAGCGATGGTGCTCGGTGGTGGTAATGGAGGTGGTGTTGATGGTTATGGGGTGCAATCGGAGGTGGTGATGGTGGGGTTTAAGGGTGGGTTGTTGGTCTCCGGCGGTGAAGGACGAATTGAGTTAAGGGTTTCAAATGAGACCAATTTGGGGGTTTCACTCACTGTTACCGACTCAGAAAACTCTCGCAGCCCGTTTAAGGATATGTTTTAATTGAGGCGGGCCGCGTCGCGCACTAGATTTTAAAACTTTGTTTAGTTTATACGGGCCGCGTAAAATGTATAATAGGGACTACGCGCCCCGCGTAGACAGCAGAACTGCAGATTATAACTTGCAGCAACAACAGTTTTGATGTAATATAAATTTAAAACTTTCCCAAAATGCCCCCAGTGCGTATTTTGTCGATTTTAAGTTAAAACGTAACTGGAATGCTGCTCCCTTGTCGATCTCGCTCACGTTAAGGTGATGTTACCTGCAAAATTCTTCGCGACGCAAACAAAAACGCAAAAATACAAAAAACACAAAAACGACGCAAAAATAAGAAAACTAACTAACTAAACGACGCGACGCAGAAATGACTCAAGGTACAAACTCTACACTTGAGTTTTCACTCAAGAAATTATGCGGCGGTGCTAGGCGGGTCCGCAAGAGGAACGTCTTCCTCTTCGGCGGTGTCGATGGGACCCCCTATATAATGTTTCAAACGATGTCCGTTGACTTTCCATGAGCTTTTATTATCTTCGTTAAACAACTCCACGGTACTGTACGGGAAAACCTCTTTCACGATGTACGGCCCGGACCATCTTGACTTTAATTTTCCGGCGATTAACTTCAATCGCGAATTAAACAAAAGCACTTGATCACCAACTTTAAACTCCTTCAACTTCCGCAACTTTCTATCATGCAAAGCCTTTGACTTTTCCTTAATGCTCCACGAACGGTCATAAGCGGCATCATGAAGGGCCTCCAATTCATGAATTTGGAAGAACCTTTTTCTAGCGGACTCAGTTAAATCTAAATTCACCATTTTGAGTGCCCAAAGAGCCCGATGCTCTAATTCTACCGGCAAATGGCACGCTTTCCCATACACTATCATAAACGGCGTAGTACCTAATGGTGTCTTATAAGCGGTACGAAACGCCCATAACGCATCGTCCAACTTATCTGACCAATCTTTTCGGCTTTTTCCTACCGTCTTCTCTAAAATCCTTTTAACTCCTCGATTTGCGTTCTCCACTTGACTGCTTGTTTGCGGATGATATGCGGTAGACAAGCGGTGCGTAACTCCATATTTTTCCAACGCCTTTTCTATCACGGAATTACAAAAATGCGTCCCGTGATCACTGATAATTGCCTTAGGAGTACCAAATCGCGTAAACAACTTCTTCAAAAACCTACAGAAACACAACACATTATTTCTCAAAATGAATCCGCTTTTACTAGTTGTACGACACGAAGAAAAACAAACAGTGAAAACGTTTATCAAATCATAAAACCTGTCCATATTTATGGAACTACTAAAGCCATCACCACAAGAAAAAACATGCATCCGCTTTCTTTGAGATGATTCTCGTCTACAGAAGCCTGATGGTGAATGAGCTGCAAAAAACAGTTTGGTGTCATTAGCCGAATGAAATGACGAAAATGCCCCTAACAATTGGTTATTAGTTTGAATATCATATTGCCATGTATGATTGAAATTGAAAATGAAAATGATATTCCATTTGAATTCGAGATCATACCCAAAGAATCACATTTTTCAGCCGAATCATTTCCAGCTTAGAGAACACACTTTAACAGGACTATGTAAACAAACTAATTTCAAATGAGCCAAATCATCTCAAATGCAATATTTCAATCATATTACAAACATAAACCTATCTATAACATCAAGAACCCGCATCACCCAATAATATTCTACTAAAAAACAAGCAAAATCATATATATTAGCATCATGTCAATTATCAGCTTTCACTTGGCATATAACAATGAATAAAATATGCACAATTACATAACACAAAAATCAATGATAGACCAAAACTTATTTGTCATAACATAAAGAGTCTGTCAAAGGGAGATGCGGCGTCCCTAACGGTTCCTTTTAGGAAAGAAGAGATCGAGAGCGCAGTGCTCGAGTGTGGGGGTGACAAAGCCCCGAGATCAGGAGCGCAGTGTTAGAGTGTGGGGGTGACAAAGCCCCTGGGCCTGACGGATTTAATTTCAAATTTATCAAAAGGTATTGGCTTTTATTTGAAAATGATTTTATTAAATTGTTAGATTCTTTTTACAGTAAAGGTAGATTGCAGCAGGGTGTAGCTCATCCTTCATTACTCTTATTTCGAAAAACAAGGATCCGGTGGGGATGAAAGATTATAGACCGATCAATATATTTGGGATAGGGGTAATGTGATGAATGTGGCTAGATGTCTGGGAATTTTTATTTATATTCGGGATTAAAAATCAACCTTCTCAAATCAAATTTATACGGGTTGGGTGAGGAAAATCCTGATATTTCGGATACGACTGAGGTGATTGGGTGTAATACCGATAACATTCCTCTTACCTACTTGGGGATAACGGTGCGGGCCAACATGAACATAATTAATAATTGGACTCCGATTTTGGAGGTCTTTGGTGGAACGCTGTCGATTTGGAAAGCTAAAACTATCTCGATATGGGGGAGGCTTACTCTAGTTAATTCTGTTCTGGAGAGTCTCCCAACTTATTACTTCTCTCTTTATAAGGTCCTTGTCGGCATAATTAAGATTCTTGAAGCCAAAATGATAAAATTCATGCGGGCCGGGTCTAGTGATAGTAATAAAATGAATTGGGTGGCTTGGGATTGGGTTACTTGGCCCAAGAAAAAGGAGGGGTTGGGTATTAACAGGCTTAAAGAGGTTAATGAGGCCTTTTTAATTAAGTGGGGAAGGAGGTGTCGGAAAGGAGAAAATAGATAGTATAGGGGCTAGTGTGTAAAACGGTGTCCTATAAAAACACCCTTCTTGTAACCACCCTTTTTTTTTACTTTTGATGTTCAATACAATTCAATACAATCCAAACCCCAATCACTGTGTTTATTCTCTATACCAGACAACATGGTATCAGAGCAGTGTTGATCCTTGAACACGTTGCTCATCATCAATCCAACCTCAAACCAGGAAAAAAACATAACCAAAATAAAAAATCGGAGTTCCAAAATCAAACCTGCAAGTTCCTGTTCAATTCACCAAACAACCCCAGCCGACAACTCTTCAACAGCCGTCTTCACCGGTTCACCGGCAAACCATCGTCGATCGGAAACCTTCAACAATAACAGCAACAGCCGCCGATATCAAACAGATAGCGCCGCCGCCGCACAAACCCTAAAACTCGAGCTGGAGTTTCACACGATCTAGGTCACACCGTACGACCTGGTTCACTTCCAAACGAGCTGAGATTCACTTCGCACGACCTGAATCAGACTTTCACACGACCTGGACTCACTTCGTGCAAACTGGAGTCACTTCGCACGACCTGGACTCACTTCGGGCGAACTGGAGTCACTTCGCACGACCCGGGATCAAATTTCAGACGATCTGGTTAAATTTTCAAGTGGTTTGGACTACCTCGTGCGAACTGATTCAATTTTTCAAACGACCTGAAGAACTTCATGCGAACTCCCCGTCTAAATCCGCTGCCTCTTAATTTCGCCCAGACAGATCTTAAGTCCAACATATTTATTAAATACGCTGGTCTGCTGTCTTATCTGTAACAACAGCGTATTTTCAAAAAAAAAAGGAAATCAATCATGGGAAAAACAGTTCATGGATATTCAATTCTGGAGCCACTGACACCATGACTTTTGAACCGTTGGACATACAGTCAATGTCCAATCCTAAAAAACTCAAATCCAGACCGCAAACAATGGAATGATGCAAGTAAAAGGAGGATGGACTGTTGAAATTTCACCAACTATGAAATTATCAAATTGTCTCTATGTTCCATCATTATCACACAAACTGCTCTCCATTAGCCACATTACCAAAGAGCTGAATTGTACTGTACTAATGCACCCTAATTTTTGCCTTCTACAGGATATCAGGACGGGTGTGATTATTGGACGTTGTACTGAGCGCCAAGGATTATACTATGTGCATGAAGTGGCTCAACAGGGTACTGTGATGTTGGCACATGGAACCGAAAACCGGGAAGCCTGGCTATGACATAGACGTTTGGGACACCCATCCGTTGGCTATTCGCATCTCTTGTTTCCAAAACTCTTCCCTTTGAATGGGAAAATAGTCTGTGAAACCTGCTTTCGTGCTAAAAGCCATCGACAACCATTCAAACCTAGCAATACGAAAGTTGCTTCACCATTTTCACTAATCCACTCTGATGTGTGGGGTCCTGCTCCAGTGATGGGGGAGTAGGGTCTTCGGTACTTTATACTATTCGTGGATGATTGCACTCGCATGACATGGGTATATTTTTTAAAAAACAAAGCCGAAGTTTACGAGAAATTTATCACGTTTTATGCTATGATCCAAACTCAATTCCAAACTCAAATTCAAATCCTTCGATCCGACAATGGGGGGGATCTGTCAATACATCTATGAAACAATTCTTTTAAACCAAAGGGTTAATTCATTAAACGTCTTGTGCTCATACCCCCGAACAAAACGGTGTTTCCGAACGGAAAAACCGTATTATTCTTGAAATGACTCGAGCCCTTTTAATTGAATCTCAGGTACCCAAATCTTTCTGGCCGGAGGCAGTTGCAACCTTCGTGTATCTCCTAAATCGGCTCCCCACCAAAGCTCTTAAGTTTAAGACTCCCTTAGATTGTCTATCTAAGTCTGCCAGTATTCCCCACCCTCTTACACTTGAACCTCGAATCTTCGGGTGTACAGTATTTGTCCACATACCCAAAACCAACCGAAACAAGCTTGGCCCGTGTGCTGAGAAATGTGTATTTGTCGGCTATGGGATCGGTCAAATTGGTTACCGGTGTTATAATCCACAAACTCATCAAATGTTCACCACAATGAATGTTGACTTCCTTGAAACAAAATACTTTTATAACACCCAACTCAGTGGTCAGGGGGAGAATGAACATACAGACACTCTGAGTTGGCTAACCCAACTTCTATCATCTGAAGAAGTTGAACCAGAAAAACATCACAGTACTCCGAGTCAGTCACCTTCAAACACAGCTACACAATCTGCGGAGCGCAGTACCACTGAAGATAGTCCATCCAACATGATACCTGAGGTAAGAAATAATGAGAACTCTGAATGTACTACGTATGTTGAACCAGAGGCTGAACGTGTTGAACCAGCCATTGAACAGGTTGAACCAGTTGTTGAAGAAGTGGAACCAGTTACTGAATATGTTGAACTAGGTACAGCAAAGACAACCAGGAGATATTCTCTCCCTCCAAGAGAAAATAGAGGAGTTCCTCCTAAGAGATACTCTCCAGAAAAGGTGGCTCCAAGGTCTAGGTATCGTGTGGCAAACATTGTCACTGGAAATTTGTCTAAAGAAGCAAAAGCATTTACCGCTGCCTTGTGCTCTGAACAAATTCCATCTACCACACAGGAAGCCTTGAAATCTGAAGAATGGAAAAAGGATATGGAGACCGAAATGGAAGCACTTAAGAAGAATAACACGTGGGAGAAATGCACCCTTCCACCAGGAAAGAAACCAGTGGGATGTTGGTGGGTGTTTTCAGTCAAACACAGACCTGATGGCACGATTGAAAGATACAAAGCATGGCTGGTTGCAAAGGGTTATACTCAGACTTATGGAATTGACTACTCTGAAACTTTCTCCCCAGTAGCCAAAATCGATACAATCCGAGTTCTGTTTTCAATAGCTGCCAATAAAGGTTGGCCTCTTCATCAATTTGATGTAAAAAATGCCTTCCTTCACAGAGAACTGAACGAGGAAGTCTATATGGATGCTCCACCAGGATTCAATGAGAATTTCAAAGCTGGAGAAACGTGTCGGTTGAAGAAATCTATGTATGGGCTTAAGCAATCTCCGAGAGCTTGGTTTGGAAGGTTTACTCTTGTTATGAAGAAATATGGCTTCAAACAAAGCAAGTTGGATCACACCTATTTCTGAAACGTAGGGGCAGTCTTGTGACCTGCTTAATTATCTACGTTGATGACAGGATACTGACAGGAAACGATGAAGAGGAAATGTCAATGTTAAGAGATAAGCTTTTTTCGGAATTCGAGATGAAAGATCTGGGAAGACTGAAGTACTTTCTTGGAATTGAAGTTCTGAGATCTAAACAAGGGATTTTTATCTGTCTGAAGAAATATATCCTTGATCTACTGGCCGAAACCGGAATGATTGAGTGCAGACCGGCGGATACCCCAATGGTGGTGAATCGCCTACACATGGAAGATGGAGCAGAACTAGCAGACAAGGAAAGATATCAACGAATGGTGGGAAAACTGATATACCTCTCCCACACTCGTCCAGATATAGCTTATGCAGTAGGAGTGGTAAGTCAGTTTATGCACCAGCCCCAAACGAGCCACATGGAAGCAGTATTAAGAATCATCAGGTATCTCAAGGGAACAACAGGTCATGGGATACTATTTAAATCAAACGGGCACTTAGAAATCCAAGCTTATACAGACGCCGACTGGGTAGGGGACAAAGGAACGAGAAGGTCAACCTCAGGATACTTCACCATGGTCGGAGGAAATCTAGTTACCTGGAGAAGTAAAAAAATAAAAGGTAGTCGCCTTATCTAGTGCAGAAGCCGAATTCCGAGGGGTTGCTCGTGGTCTAGCAGAGATTCTGTGGATTCGCAAGCTCCTAACTGAAATTGGCTTTCGTCCTACTACAGCAACCAAAATCATGTGCGACAATAAAGCTGCTATACAGATCTCAGAAAATCCAGTCCAACATGATCGAACAAAACATGTGGAGGTTGACCGACACTTCATCAAGGAGAAATTGTAGGAAGGTATCATAGAGCTCCCATATATAGCATCGAAAGATCAACTCGCAAATATTCTCACAAATGCAGTAAACGGAAATGTGTTTACTAGTTGTTTGAGCAAGTTGAGTATTGGTGACCCCACTACTCAACTTGAGGGGGAGTGTCGGAAAGGAGAACATAGATAGTATAGGAGCTAGTGTGTAAAACGGTGTCCTATAAAAACACCCTTCTTGTAACCACCCCTTTTTTTGACTTTTGATGTTCAATACAATTCAATACAATCCAAACCCCAATCACTGTGTTTATTCTCTATACCAGACAACAGGAGGTATAGGGTAGAAATTCAAAATCTATGGAGGAAAGTGGCGGAAGCTTGCCATTATAAAAACAATTAAAGGTGCTTCCTCCCGCTCAACCGAAACATTGTGGGGTGTTGGAAAAATATTGAGAATTTGATTTCCAAATTAAAATTTAATGGAAAAGGTCTAAATCGTATGATTCTAGGTAAGGTTGGGAATGGGGAGGATATTCGTTTCTGGTTAGACTCCTGGGTGGGCGATCTTCCTTTCATGGAAAGATGGCCACATCTGTTCGGTTTGGAATTGTTTAAATCTTGCAGGGTTGCGAAAAGAATTGAAGCGGGCCAAGGAAATGGAGGTTTTTCTTGGTATTGGTCTCGAGTCTAACGATGAACTCAAGGAATGGCAGGAATGTCAAGATGTTCTATACACTGTGAGGATGTCCAATGATAGGGATACATGGTTTTTGAATGATGGCAATCAGGAGGGCTTATCGGTGAATTCCATTAAAAAGTCTTTAATTAATGAAAGAGGAACATGTCATCTTCCTAATTTTTTTTGGTGTAAATGAGTGCCTATCAAATGTAATATTGGGGCATGAAGAGGCAATTTGAATAGGCTTGCCACGAGAGTTAACTTAAGAAAAAGGAACGTGGATATTACATCGGTAATACGTTTTTTCTATTTCAAGTGCTTAACTGTATTACATTAAATTGTTTATTTTGTTGGAAAAAGAAGAAAAAAAAAAAAAAACAAAAAGCTCTTTTTTACAATGGAGCTTTGAAACTATAGTGACACTTGAAACCGAATATGAATTATATATTTGATTGTTGGGGTTTTTTTTAAAAGAACTTGATATGAGATTTTTTTATTAATATCTTTACTTGAATATGAATACTTTCTCGTTTTTTTTAGTTTTTGTATTTTTAGTTTTAGGTGGGTTTTTAATCGATACGACCTAGTTGTTCTTTTTTACGAGAATGTTTTACATTTTGGTATAAACGAGTTGACGCTAACCCGCGCGTTGCGGCGGGACGTTGATTATATATGCCTATACTTTTACTATATGAGAGCAAAAATGTGTCGAGATCTAACCGGTTACGTGATACAAAATCATTGAAAAACACTTCACAATTCGTCCAATTGAAAAAACAATTTAAATTCAAATTTTATCAATTGGAATTCGAACCCAAGGATATGATGTTTTTCAAAGTTTAATCAATTATATATCAAATTCAATCCTTTAATATAAAATTCCAAGAATTCAGACTAAATGTTCAAAACACACATATAAGGCTTAATGATCGGAACCGTGACTTTTGAATTCAAAACTTGTTGAAAAGGAAATTTTTGCAAACAACAAATGTTATCAAAGTTTAATCAAGTTTATTCAAATTCATTACTTATATAAAACTCCAAGAATTCAGACTAAATGATCAAAAACACAAATAACATTTTGATTAAACTATTTAGCATGAAAAGTTAAAGGATATCGGAACCGGGATCACAATTGAAAAGAATGTAAAAGTAACGATAAACATGGTAGCAAGTAGCAACATATAGTTTAAGCATTTGAATCGAAACCTAATCGCAAAGAAGGAAAATAATGTCAGTTATAACACATTTAAAAAAATTGGTTTCTTCACTTCACCCCCTTTCATTCTATGACATGTGAATACCCTAACAATTCCTTACCATGGTTCGCACAATACCTAATCCATACGCCCACAACTCCTTCCCCTGGTTCACATTGGTTGATACTGGAAAATGGATGCGTTAATATCGTGAGGGCCACCAATGGGGACACTCCCCACATACTCATTCATCGATCGCAGCCGTCTTCTATCGGCGCCATGACCGGCCCTGCAACGTCGTCGAAGAAACGACGCTTCCAGGTTCTGCTTGAACATCACTCCAAACGCCTCTTCTCTTCCTCATCGTTTCTTCCAATTTGGTAATTTTTAATAAACCCTAGAAAAAATCAGAAAGATACCCGGTGGGACAGTTAAACCGAACTAAAAATAAATGTAAAAACGTTGAATCACGTATGCGAGTTATGGAATGTTAACTCGCCAAACTTAGACTAAAACATATAAATTATCATAGTAAAGAATAACTAAGTTGAAAGGATAACAAAACTAATGTAAAACTACATTCATAAAGAAGAAGTCGGAGTTTTTAAGACATCGGGCCAAGTTCCGGCACAACGAAGATGGTGTAACGACCGATGCTTCCGATCATCGGCGGCGATACTGGTTCTTTGTCTGGTGAAGAATATCAACTTTTTAGAAAAAAAAATGGTTATGAGCTCATGATTATATAGATTTGAGAAAGTGAATAAAAGAAAGAACATAGATATGGAACCATCATCTTCTGCATAAAATTATAAAAAGAAAGAACAAATTATTTATTATAAATGGGCGGTTTGCAACTTTGAACGACAAAATACAAAACTATGAATCAGCAGTTTTCTAGATATATCAACTACAATTTACAGCAATATCATCGTTGTTTGAACGGCAAACTACAGGAAAATCAAATTAAAGCACATCTATTCCATATTCATATGAAATCATTTCCTTCATATTAGAAGCAACAATTTAAAACAACATCGTCATCGTTCAAATAGCAAAATATGGAGAAATCAAACTAACGCACGTCAAGAAATTCATTTTTGTCACGTAACAGGACGAATTTATACGAAAATCATTTCCATCGTCATCGTTCAAATAGCATCATCGGCATCGTTCAAATAGATACAAAACATAACGAATTCTTGCACAATCATTTCTTTCGGATCAAAAGTAGTTTTCTAGAAATCAATCACAATTTTTGGCAACAACTTCGTAGTTTAAACAGATTAATACATTAAAATCATATCAACGCACTTCTTCGTGCATTTAACAAAACTTTGGGATTTCTTTCCTTCTTCTTATATGATCGGTAATCGAAACGACGCAACCCCCCCTCCTAACCGTGGTCTTCTTCTTGATCCATTCTTCGCAACCGTTGCGCTGGTACCAATTTGATGACCCTCTAATTAGAACAATAAACACACATGATCAAGATGAACACGAAAAATTAACAAAAAAAACAATTTTGTTTTAACGATTCTGTATGAATGAACTTATTTACTACCGACTCTATTTATAATCACCGAAGGATGTTACGGAATAGGCATGACGGTTCCGTAAAAGATGCAACACATAGGTTTATGAAAGTTGCTTGGAATAGACACGTCTATTCGATGCTTGTCAAAATGAAAGTTGCTTGGAATATACACGTCTATTCGATGCTTGTCAAACCTTTACGTTGCTTTTTGTATATAGATATAATTTTGTGGTTCAACATTTCTACGGCTACGTTTTTTTGGTTTAATAGTCCCGCGGTAACGTGCGGGTCTTACGTACTTGCGTGCGTGTATTTTGTATTTTATATTATAGTTGTTAATTTGTGTTTTTCCATTTATGTGCATTTGTGTCCATGAACTATTTGTTTAGAACGTTAACGACCAAACATAAAGGACGAACATATTCATTTTCTTAACGAACATGAATGACATATCGTATAGAGGTATATTAGGTTACCAAACACATCACTACAAGCATTAGGAATTGGAAAGTACTATATAGAGATCAATATTCCTTTAATTCATACAGTATAGAAAGTTGATAGTACTATAGAGATCAACTTCTAACTTTATTCAAACATTGCATATTAGTAATTTGGAATCAAACATCAAGCTGAAATCCTATTGGGACTAAATTCAAAATGTTGAGTAACCCAACAATGGTGTTCCCCGCGAATTGTAGCAGTGCTTGAAGAGATCCAGATGAAGGTAGGGTCGCGTTACAATTCGCGAGTGGTGTAGGAACAGTAATCTTACAAGATGATAAAAGGTTGGGGAGAGTAACTTGAGCTGGAGTGACAGTGATGTTGAATGCTCCCTGCGCATTTGTTACGGCCGAGGCTATCACATTTCCGCCACAAGATAATTGGACTTGAGCATCTGTCAACATGGAAATATAGAGAAATCACATATATGCATCCATGCATTTGGATTTTTAATTGTCTTAAGTAAACAAAGATAATAATAATAAGTTATATGTTTTAAATGCTAATAAACTAACAACTTACTCAACAAAAGCAAAAAAATAGATAAAGTTGCTCTAGGAGCGATAAGGTTTAAATCACTTCTTAGCTAAATAGACTTCTTACGTAAGGATATTTTGTATATTAAGACACATTTGTATTTGATCTTTACACTATACATGTATAACTTTAAATCATGATACTTAAAATTCTCAATGATTTTCTGTTACACAGGCTAGATCTTAAAGGATGACGAGAGTATGAACAATGAAGTTGGAAATGGTGGTCTTACTTGGGAAGGGAGGGGCATTAAGACTGCCATTCACAGAACAACTTACGATGCCGCTGATGTTAAACACAACAGTAGGTGAGGGGCCTTGAGCGTCAGCTTGTGCCGCTATTAAAACAACGACCAAAATGGAGACTAAGATGGTAAATTTCATTGCCATTGATATAAAAGAGCTCTTGTGCTTTTGGTATGATGCTAATATTGAAAGTTGCCTATTTATAAGGATGTTAAGGCATAAGGTAGACTCTGTTGGATCAGTTCTGTTTATACATGAGGGAAAACATGAAAACATACTTTTGATTGCATCAGCACAGGTTAGCAGAGAATCCAGATGGAGACGCAGCAATAAGGTTTGACATGGTTGTCATCTTGGTCTGGTTCCTCCTTAGGGTGCAATCTAATGATGGTGGCTAAGAAACCGAATAAGGGAATCGGCTATGGAGATGGAGGTCGATTGATGTTATGTGTTATTAGGGTTTGTCTAATTGTGTAACTGAGTAACCCCTCAACCTCTACATAAGACTCCTTTATATAAGCACCCAGGAGGAAACCTAATTAGTTAATAAGGGTAATATGGTCCATCAACAATTACCAACTAATTATTTAATAGGTTAATATATATTTTGATCTATATTATGTAAATGATTATAATGGCTACTAGATTAAATATTAAACTTAATATATTTACTATGAGTATTAGATAAGCCTGATTAGGAGTTAACACTCATTTTAGCCTTAAACAAGTACTATAGCAGAGAAATACAACCGTTGAATCATTATGCGACTCAGGACCCCCATTAATCATACTATAGCCTTAATTTAAAACCTGATCCTTATGATCAAAATACGCATAAGCCCTTTGTTTGATTTGTAACTATATTTGTCTATATGCCGTTATGCTAGCGTGACATATTCTTAGAGACATACAAAATCAAACTGATGAGGAAAAATTAACTAATACTTAGTCATTCATAGTACGGTATGCAGTTGCGCATAGCCATCAATTAATACCCGTCTTCGAGCTCTCTTAATAAGACTTATGGGTAATAGCCCTTCAGTTATAGGATCCTTAAGCATATCATGAATGTATTCGATACAAAACTTAGTTTCCTCAATTCGTTCATAAACGAATAATTAATTGCGTATCGAAACTTAATGCAACACCTCTTGAACTGTTACTGTTCAAGGAGTCATGGTAGCTGACTTTATCACACTAAGTCTTCAAAACATTAATTATATGGAGTTAATATACTTATGAGTCCACTGATAAATTTCCAACAACATTTAGTGACTATATTATGTCGTTATAACTTAGGTTGTTAATATCAGTGCATTATGACTCCTCCATGAGATAGGTTTTGTCTGCTGACATAAAGATATACCCGAAATTACATTTTGTCATCTCTGAATATCTCAAAGTTAGAGTAATAAACCGGTTTGAGTTCTCACTTCTTCTTCAAATCATAGCCTCTCGTTTCTTTTAAAGATATTGTAATACTCCATTAGATGCTTCACATTAATCTAGACATATCTAGTGTGTTGCAATGTGAGTAATATCTAAACGAGTATAGACTTGAACTTACATAAGGCTTCCAATTAATGAAGCGTAAGGAAATAATCTCATTTATCCTATTATCCTCTAAAGGAGAGCAGTATTGTTTGTTACACATGTAAGGACCCATTTAATGTTAAACTTATGGAACGGAACTAATGTCCCATTGGGTCTATCTCAGTATGTTATGATATCAATCACATAAGAGATATCTCTGAGATCTATTATATCAAAGTTTGTGTTAACAATTCTTTGACTTATGTAACATATACTTGTCAAAAGAATATCATCTATATAGACAAGTTTATTTTAGTTGCTCCCACTCATTTTGAGGTAGGTACATTAATCCACTTGATTCTTGATGAAAATAATTACGTTAGCTTTTCATCACATTATGATGTTTGCATTAACCCATATATGGATATTATTGGCTTACAAATAAAGTGTTCTTTAACCTTCAGTTTGAAACTTTAGGTTGTTATCTAATGAACATGTAAATGTGTCAGCCATTTGTTAGGGAAAATTGTTTATAATGTTCATCTAATGTAGCTTTAAACTATTATAAGCTACTAGAACAGTGACGGTCCTCAAAGAAATCTTTTGTAAGATAGGTAAGAAAGACTCTTTGATAATTCATCTCTTCCTGAGTATAACCTTTGACAATCAATCATGCTCCTTTGTGTCTTAATGTTTATATTAGGATCTGGTTTAGTTATGAACATTCTTAGGTAATTCAATCAAATCCCATACGTTATTCGAACACATAAAATCAGTTTTACTAGAAAAAAATTTTATTCCATTCAGAAGATTGATTGACGCTAATGGCTTAATTAGAAGAGATAGGATCAGTAAACATTTCCAAAATCCATTTCAGCTTCAATTAGGGAGGTTGTGTAATCATCAAAGTTAGTAGATTTTTAAATCTAGATGACCTCCTGAGTTGATTATTGGGTTCATTAGAAGTTTCAGTTTTATGGATTAGCTCTTGGTTAGGTTGCTATCATTTTCAGGATTCTAAGTTTGTAAGAGTTGGTGCAGTATGGTGTACAAGAGGTGTAATCGGAGTTAAATTCAAAGTGAAATTTAATGACACTCTTCCCCCCGCCTGTTGTATTCCTTGCAAATCATGATAAGGACTTTGACTGCTCCCAATGACCTTAGAAATCTTTTAGGAACTCAGGATGCTTAGGGTCAATATATAACGACCAGCAAATTCTAATAGAGAAACGAGTTAATGACGTTAGTCGTTGTAGTTACTCTTGTTGAGGATTATGTTAGTTTAGGTAAGAAATCTAAGTGTGCCCACAATTAAGCAACAATGAAACTTTTGTAAGAGTAGCATTAGATTTAAGGAGATAAGTTTTGATAGAACAGTGTCGTGATGGAGCGGTGTCTTGTACAAGAGGTGCAAATTGAGGTAATGTAAAATTTTCACTCCCCCACCTCTTGCAACTATTGCAAGTTATTATTAAGACACTTAATGCTCCCACTGATCTTTAATATCTCTAAAATGCTACAAGAGAAGTTTCAATGAGCTACGTGACATGGGAACCTATCACATATACGTTAGACTGTATTTGATTTCTTTAATGTCCAGATATCATAAGAAACTTTAGGGACATATCTAATAGAAATCTTATTAAGTATATATATATGAATAGATTTCTTCTAAGACCGTGGGCCATATGCGACAAAATTTAGATACAAGTTGATAGTCTTTCAAATGATAAATGAATTATGTCTGAATATTCCGTTTGGAATAAGTTCCACGAATGTCAATGAATGACTTATGATGGACCCATACTTATTCCTTAAGCCAAGTTATATTTTAGGGCTTTAACGTCATGATTTGAAATCACTTAGAATGAGATTAGTTGAATAATCATCCTCATTAACCATGTCATGATTTCTCATGAATTTCGGTTATAATGGATGAAAATTCGTAAGTCTCATTTTCCTTTTGTCAAATTCTCATTTGCATGATAACAAAAGTTGTGAAAATGTAAGGCATCATCTAGTTTTATCTTAGTAATGTTTCTATCCAGATATTAAGAACAAATAATATGAGAGTTTAAGGTAAGTGTGACTTTATGTAGGTTATGCAAACCTCACAACCTTCATGACATAGCCTAAGTAATGATACTGTATTCTGATTAATCTTCAGAATATATATAAGGTATCGAAAAGCTTTGTTGGAAGACTGCTTATTATGGTTCTTATAGCCTTAACATTTAATTTTGTCACTAACTCTCATGTTAGTTATTTGTTGAGTTCTGGTAAGAAACGTTTAGAACTAGAGTCAACTAATCATGTGTTAATTGGAATATTAAAATTATCAGACTTAAATATCATTAGTAAGTGACTACCTAATTAACTTATCCAACTGTTCTTTAGAGTAATGGATAGTCTCGTTGCTTATGCCTAGTCTAATGGCATAATTATGCAGTGAGATTTTCCCTTGAAGAACCTTAAAGTTGGCATTAGCACTTGTAATTTGTCTATGTACCTTAGAACAATCCTCTTTTAAACTATTAGTGGTTGTAAGGTGAATAACATCTTATTATCCAGCTTCAAACATTTATTTCTTTGTACATATGTTGCTTATCAACACACTCATTATACTTTGGTACTTTTGAGTGTTATAGTTGATTTATAAGGCATCAAATTGTACAAGTGAAAATCTTAGTATGTAATGTACTGGAAAAATGTACTTATTTCCATGCGTAAGCCCTTAACTTTATGGGTCATGGTATTGTACATTATTATGTATTCACATATACCACTTAGCTTATAGTTTTGAATTTTAAATGAAGGCATGCATCTTAGGAGTTCTTGTGAGTATTCCACAATAATAGATTAGTCTTAGGAAAGACTTAATCTGGAATAACTTTAGTGATAGCAATTATGTTAGAGAGTTCTTGATTATCATAAGAGACATCATGTTCGATTTATCCTAATCATCATGCTCTACTTTTATTCTGTAGTGCTTTATCAGAAGAGAGCAATAGAATTATCGTGTCTTAAGAGATAATCAAGGATTTAACTTAAGAGCTAATTCTTATAGAAACTTTAAATAAAGCAAACATTTTAGGTTTAGGAATTAGAGTAGATGAGATATATATATAGAAGAAAAATTATAGTGAGTAAAATTATGGGTACTAAGAATAAGGCAGACGAAATGATCATAAAATTAATTAAGGATCATTAATATAAGGATCATTATGTGAAGAGATTGTGATATGTCTATTACTAACATCAAAATAATAGACTTATTTAAAGTTCTACTTAAACGAAGACAAAACAGTTTTGGCCAGAAGTGTAATCATTTAAGCATGTGTGCAAAGTGGTTGTAACAAATCAGCTTTGGCCAGAAATTGAGACAATCACTTTAGTTATGCACTTGTTGAGTATGCCATCTATGAATGAATTAAATCAGCTTTGGCCAGAAATTAAGACATTCATGCTTATGATGCATACACAACATAGCTTTCATAATACTTGAACGATAAGTAGATGTATCAAGTCAGCTTTGGCCAGAAGTGATACATCAGAAGCTCATTCAAGTTAAGCCATTTTGGTTTTGTAAAACATTATTTGATCCTTATTAATTATCATTCATGTTAAGTCAGTTAAGTCAGTTATGAGGTCTCGAGTCGCAACCTTATTGTCTCGAGTCGGAACCATGGTCTCGACTACTATATCTTATGAGATCTCGATTCATGATGAGGTCTCGAGTCGCAACCACGGTCTCGAGTCACAACCTTATGGTCTCGAGTTATGACCTTATGGTCTCGAGTCGAGACCTTTGTCTCGAGTTATGATCTTATGGTCTCGAGTCGTAAAGGTTTAAGGACCTGATGATTTCGAGTCGAGACCTTATGGTCTCGAGTCGAGACTAATGGTCTCGAGTCGTAATCTGATGATCTCGAGCCCTCTGTTGATAGCTGTTTATTGTGATAACATAACTGAAAATTCGAAATCTAAGGGATTATGAGATATGATTTCCTGTTTTAAGATGATCTGATTTTATCAAAATATTTCGAAAATTTTATCTGTTGATCCAATAACAGTTTTTTCGAAAATTTTTAATAGTTAAAACAGATCAAAACATGGAGAAACACTCATTAATCCTAAAAACATTCCAAAACATAATAGAATTTTTCGAATTTTCCTAAGGAACATGATGAACCCTAAAAAAATAAAACTTCAAACATTCATCCGATATCTTTGAAATATTATTACACATTTAAACATATTGATTTCGGAACAGTAAAACTTCATGAACATATTCATCCGAGATCCATGATTCATGATTCAGATCCGAGATGATATAATTCAGATCCGAGATGATATTTCGGATGATGATGACGAAAAATTATGGTTTTTATAATTCTGTTTTCCAGATTTATTCCAGATTTCGAATACAAAAACAGAACTGACTAATCAACATATGCTCTGATACCACATGTTGGATCAGTTCTGTTTATACATGAGGGAAAACATGAAAACATACCTTTGATTGCATCAGCACAGGTTAGCAGAGAATCCAGATGGAGACGCAGCAATAAGGTTTGACATGGTTGTCATCTTGGTCTGGTTCCTCCTTAGGGTGCAATCTAATGATGGTGGCTAAGAAACCGAATAAGGGAATCGGCTATGGAGATGGAGGTCGATTGATGTTATGTGTTATTAGGGTTTGTCTAATTGTGTAACTGAGTAACCCCTCAACCTCTACATAAGACTCCTTTATATAAGCACCCAGGAGGAAACCTAATTAGTTAATAAGGGTAATATGGTCCATCAACAATTACCAACTAATTATTTAATAGGTTAATATATACTTTGATCTATATTATGTAAATGATTATAATGGCTACCAGATTAAATATTAAACATAATATATTTAATCTTACAGACTCAAGTTGTTTGAAAACGAGATCATAAGTAATTAACTGTTATTAATTAAATGAGGACTTTTGTGAACCAATCTCTGCATGGTGTCATTCAACTTGTAGTATAAATCAACGCGCATGCTATACATATTGTGGGTTTTCCTTGATTAATAACTTACGCTTAAATGCATGGCAATATTGTTGTGTTTTTCCAAAAATCATTAACCTTTTTATTAGACTAGTGGGTGTGGGTCAGAAAAGGCAATCGGGAGGCTGACGTGGTCGGGGACCCCGTAGGGGAACAACCCCCCCCCCCCCAAATCGGTCGATAGGGGTGTTCATCGAATCGAATATCGAATTATTCAAATAATTTTTATTTTTCCTTGAATTCGATTCGTATTCGATTAAAACCTACCCAATTCGATTCGAATTCGTATTCGAATAAAAAATCCAATTCGTATTCGATTAAAAATTCGAATTCGAATCGAATTCGAATAAATTCGATTTGATTCGGTTTTTTTAAAACATGTAAATAACTATTAAAATGAAACATAAGTTTTAAAGCAGCCATAAAACATTCCAAATAAAATACCATAAGTCTAACATTCAAAACGAGAATTCGGGAATAACCACTACGAGTTAATATTTTTAGGGTTAGAAATCTACCGATAGATTTGCTACTTAGGTTTTAGTTATGGGCCATGTAGTGGGTTTGGTAATGGGTAATTTTAATACTTAGAATAAATTTTGAAAATAATGTATAGTATAGCCCAATAAATTAAAAAAAAAAATCGTCCTCGTCCTCCCCGTGTTCGTTTGAATATTAGACCGTTGTAAACTGTAATAAATTAAAAAAATATCAATTTAAAAAAAATCCTATTTAAACTCCATTTTCAACTTTAAAAATCACAATCCATTTTCAATATCTTTAATCAATCTCAAAATCCATTTTCAACTTTAAAAATCACAATCCATTTTCAATATCTTTAATCAATCTCAAAATCCATTTTCAACATCAAAAAAACTCAAGGATCCGAGCCGACTGAACCCGCCTCCGCGCTTTTCCAACACACCCGCTACTCCCTCGACCCAACCCCCACATGTATACCACACGACACCGATGGATCCGTATTCGTTTGGCGGTTTTAGTCAATCTCAAAACCCTTGGCAAATGCAATACCAACAACAACAACAAGCTATGCAAATGCAATCACAAGGAGTAGAAATGCCACCGTTCCAACCTTTGACTCAAACGGCACCCTAGCACAATTTCGTTTCTTTAGACGTAGATGACGACGGTGTTACACCCAAAACGCAACCACAACCCACAAAGACTAAGAAGGGGAAACAACAAGCATAGGTATATTTTTTAATTTTATTTTTAAAGAGTAAATTACTGTTTTGGCCCCTATGGTTTAGCCAGTTTAACTCTTTCAACCCAAAAAGAATATTTTAACATATCAGACCTCGATATTGCATTTTATAACAGTTTTGGCCCCTGACACTAACTTTGTTACTTTTTTGTAGTTAAATGTAAGGGTAATTAGGTCATTATATACCTTAGGGGTTGTTTTTGATAATTTTAAAGTTCTTTTAATATTTAAGAGATTATTAATGCCATTAATCAAGTTTTTTATTATTTCGTTATTTTGATGATTATTATTTAATAAAATATGTTTTATATATACGAATAAATATGTATTTTCATTAAGCGTTTGTTTTTTAAAACGTATTTATAAAAACAAACGGTTAATGAAAATACATATTTATTTGTATATTTAAAACATATTTTGTTAAATAATAATCGTGAAAATAACAAAATAATAAAAAAAAAACTCGAGTAATTGCATTAATAATCTCTTAAATATCAAAAGAACTTTGTAATTATCAAAAACAGCCCATAAGGTATATAATTACCTAATTACCCTTACACTTAAATGCAAAAAAGTAACAAACTTAGTGTTAGGGGTCAAAACCGTTATAAAATGCAACCCCAGGGTCTAATATGTTAAAATATTCCTTTTGGGCTGAAAGGGTTAAACTGGCTAAACCACAGGAGCCAAAACGGTAATTTACTCTTAGATCATTATATACCTCAGGGGTTGTTTTTGAGAATTACAAAGTTCTTTTAATATTTAAAAGATTATTAATGGAATTACTCAAGTTTTTTTTTATTATTATTTCATTATTTTCACGATTATTATTTAACAAAATACGTTTTAAATATACAAACAAATATGTATTTTTATTAATCGTTTGTTTTTATAAACGTTGTTTTAAAAATAAATTTTTAACCTTTTTTAAAACCGTCTTTCATTTTTAGAATAGTTCCTTTTTAAATTGTTTGTTTTTTAAAATTGTTCTTTTTAAAGTCATTTGTCTTTTAATAATTGTTAAACACTTCATTTTATTCCATTCTTTTCAAAATCCTTTGTTTTTTAAACATTTTTAAACAATTAATTTTTTTAAGTCGCTCGTTTTTTAAATTTTACAAAATGATGTGTATAGTAAACAAAAAAAATGGTTGATTTGAAAAAAAAAAAGATATACCATTCTAATAAAAAGTTTGAAAAAAAATTGTTCATTTTTCAAACTTTTTTAGAATGATTTTTCTTTTTTCAAATCTTCAATTTCTTTGTACTGTTTGTTTGTTCAAAATTCTTTATTTTTTAACCTTTTGTTTATTAAATTCATGCGTTTTTTAAAGCCTTACACTTGTTGACTTATTATTTTAAGGTTTTGTTTTTCATAAACGTCATTTTTTAGACTATTCATTCGTTTAAAATCCATCGTTTTTAAATTACTTCTATTTTTGAAATCGTTCATTTTTTTCAAGTTCTTTTTCCCCAACGGCTATAAGTAAATTGAATACAAAATTTAAAAAATGAACGAGTTCAGAAACGGTTCTAAAAGTAACGGTTTAAAACGAAACACTTTTAAAAATCAACGACTTAAAAAACGATTTGTTTAAAAAAAGATTTTAAAAAAGAACGGTATAAAATGAACTGTTCAAAAAACTTTAAAAGACAAACGAATTTAAAAAGAACGATTTTAATAAAAAAAAACGGTTAAAAAAGAAACTATTTTAAAAATGATAAACGGTTTAAAAAAAGGTTAAAAAGCAAATGATTTTAAAAATGATGTTTATAAAAAGACAAACTAGTTAATGAAAATACATATTTATTTATATATTTAAACGCATTTTGTTAAATAATAATCGTGAAAATAATGAAATAATAAAAAAAGTTGAATAATTGCATTAATAATCTCTTAACTACAGAAAAAAGTAACAAAGTTAGTGTCAGTGTCCAAAATCGATATGAAATGCAACCTTGAGGTCTGATATTTCAAAACTTTCTTTTTGGGCTGAAAGGGTTAAATTGGCTAAACCACAGGGGTCAAAACAGTAATTTACTCTTTTTTATGAACGGCCAACTAAATAACCGGATGAACATCCTGGGATGCCCTCAATGGAGTAAATGCATCCCCTACATAACGGTCAGAGTTGGATACATACCCGAGCCACCAAGCCACCACTTCCGAGAAAAACTTGCCCGCCCCCACCCGAAGGCCCACTGCAGTAAAACCCAGACCGGCTCGGTTTCGAACTGGCGACCTCCAGAGAGGCCTAGTTCTAAACTTCATTACAACCACAATTTGACCCGAAGGCCCACTGCGATAAAAGTTGAACAAGAACCAATCAAAACTCCCGGCGTGGAGGTGTTGCCATGTCACCACAACAACCACCACTCCGTGTGGTCTTCCACATAGAATGGGCGTAGAAAAGTGGCGGGGAAGCCCTTTCCACGCCATGCACACCGACCCAAAAGTGGCGTGGGAGGGGGAGGGAGATTTCCCACTAGCGTAGAAGGATTGTGGGGTGTGAGGTGGCAAGCTTTGATTGGTGGGTGTTTGGGTTGTTTTAATTGGTTGATGTTTAATTTTTTATATATATATTTTTTTTTAATAAAAACGCCACTTTCACACCCAACACCACCATGTTGCTGACGTGACTGTCACATGACGCTTAATGCCCCCTCTTCATGCCCTCCCGCTCATTATAACGACCTCTAGAACATGAAAATAGTAAACATGACTTGCTTAGAGGTATTCGATAAAGAAAACAACACACACTCAGACGAGCATACGTAAGGTAAACCAACATTTGTGGCAATCCACCATGAATCACTACGGTCACAATGGCAGGATCAGTTAAAAAAACAAACTATAATGACCAAACATGATGTAAAACCACATAATAACCACATCAGTTTTGCAACTGTTGAAATGGTAAGTTTAACAGCTTGATTGCCACCCTACAGAAACACACACAACACATTATTTCTCAAAATGAGTCCGGTTTTACTAGTTGTACGACACGAAGAAAAACAAACGATAAAAACATTTATCAAATCACAAAACCTGTCGCTATTTATCGAACTACTAAAGCCATCAACACTGGAAAAAAAAACTTGCGCTCGATTTGCTTACGCAACATGCCTGGATATGTAGCTTTGAGATGTTTCTCGTCTACAGAAGCCTGATGGTGAATGAGCTGCAAAAAAACAGTTTGGTGTCATTAGATGAATGAAATGACGAAAATGCCCCATGTATGATTGAAATTGAAAATGATATTTCATTTGAATTCGAGATCATACCCAAAGAATCACAATTCAAAATCTCATTTTTCAGCCAAACCATTTCCAGCTTAGAGAACACACTTTAACAAGACTAAGTAAACAAACTAATTTCAAATCAGCCAAATCATCTCAAATGCAATATTTCAATCATATGACATATATAAACCTATTTATAACATCAAGAACCCGCATCACCCAATCATATTTCACTCTAAACAAGCAAAATCACATAGTAGCATCATGTCAATTATCAGCTTTCACTTCACATGAACTTATAAAATACGCAAAACTTGCACAGCACAAAAAACACAAGTCTTATTTATGTATGATCCACAATATATTTGCATTCAAATTTAGAAAAATAAAATCACATTTCCATAACTCAAGCTGGAAATAAGTCTAGAACCAATGCATAACTTCGTGTATTTTTAATTTGTTTGTTGCAGATGCAATAGATGAAAAAGCAGACATCCAGTGCACCAGCCACCAGGTTTTCCCTTTTTGTTCATCTCAAGATTTTTTTCTGTTTTCTGTACATAAGTTAAGGGGTATTTGGGCATTCTATTTTAATGTGATTATAGCGACTAATAAGAAACAGATGTATAAATTTATATTTATCTCAACAGTTGGTCTTTCTATAGCAACTTCTTAGGAGTGTTTGGATGTGTGTTTAAACTAATCAACTAAAGTTTCAGGCTTTCAGCAATTAACTAATCAAGTTATGGTATTCTCCATTTATGCAGCTCAAATTCCCACGACATAAACTAAATTCACCTCAATCTAAGTATCTGCACCAATGCAGTTAACGCGATAAAAATTCGGATATCAGTCAAGGACCAATATTGAGATATCGGTTATCGCGGTGGGATATCGGTAATTTTAATATCATGCAAAATTTATATACATATAGCAATTTAACACTAACAATTCAGCATACTCTCCTACCATTAACAAATAAACCTTTTGCAACTTGCAAAACACCAACAATTGTAGCAAGTAGGAACTCATTAAGACATAAAAACACTAATAGCAGCAATAAGAAGAAAGACAACGGTAGAACTAAGAAGAAAGGTACTGATATCGGGAAACGCTGATATATCGGTCACGTATCAATATCATCAGTCCTATATCGGTCAATATCGCCGATATTCTGACAGATATTTTGCACAGAGATCTAACCAGGGACCGATAACCGATATATCACGGCGATATTATCTACATAGATCTGCACATACACAATAGCAAAAATAAACCTCAAAACTCTTTAACAACAAAATTTAACCACTACCTTAAGTTACTAAGCAGGAATCATCCCAGCTTTTCGCGCATAAGCGAAAATCCCACCGGCTTCAATCACCGGCCCAGCATCACCAATCGGCTTCAACGCATACTGTTTCCCGGTCGTATGATTAATCAAAACACTCTTGTCAAGCTCAATTGTCACCACATCTCCAGTCTTACACTCATCACAAACCCTAACTTCTGACTCCAACGGATAAATCTCTCCGGTCGCAACCGAATTCCTAAAAAATATCCTCGCGTACGACTCCGCCACCACCGCCACCGCTCCCGCCGCTCCCAACGCCACCGGCGCGTGCTCACGCGACGAGCCGCATCCGAAGTTATCTCCGGCGATAATAATCGGATACTTTGTTCGGTATTCTCCAGGCTCAACGAATCGAGTCTCGTACGATTCCGGTAAACCGACAAGAGCGTACGATCCGAGCTTTTTGTATTCGTCAGGTTTTGACGGAACTAGGGTTAGGTATTCAGCCGGAATGATTTGATCGGTGTCGATGTTGTCTCGTACGACGAAGCACTCGCCGTGAAATGAGGTGGCCGGTGACGACGGTGAATCGGAAGCCGCCGCCGCAGCGATGACGGATGCATGACGGATTACGGTTGGAGTTTTGTGAGAAATTAGGGTTTTGAATGGTTGTTTGGTGGAATTGAATGCATTGAAGGTGGAGATGGAAGCTGGAGGTTGTTGACGGAGGTGACGGCGGGTTATGGTGGAGGAAAACGTGTTAGGGTTTGCAAGAGAAGCAGTGGTTGCCATTGTTGACAGTGTGGTTGGTGGAGGAAGAAGATGTGCTAAATGGTAATGTGATGGGAGTATAAAAATGAATAGCTTGGTACTGCTGGCTTAGTTGACTAAATTTATGGATCCACATCAACTTGTGGAGATATGAATATAACGGAACTGTAATGGTAATTTGTAAGGTTAGAGAACTCGCTAGTCGGTCGACGAGGTGGAGATTAGCGACTACTCGGAATTAATCGGATCAGGTTTTCTATACGTAATTTTCAGTTTTATGTATACATATACATATTTTTAAAGTTAAATATTTTAAGTAGCTAGGTTTTTAACTCTTACTCAACTTATTTTTTTAAGTATACAAGATTAATTGTTGGAATTTACATGGTTTGGTTAGAAAGTGACTAGAATTTAAAGTTTTTGGCCGGAATATACAAGTTTTTTGTCGGAATCTGGCCGGAATCGCCGATTTTTGGCTGGTCGACTAGGCCCGACTAGCGATTAATGGACTGATTCACGAAAAATTACTCAGTTACTGGCCAACTAACGATTAATCGACGACTAGTCGCGATTTTTACAAAGCTGGTAATCCGTGCAGAAATCGAAAGAGGATTTGTAATTTAGGTATGTTTGTTTTGCAAAATGGGGAATGAAATTTGGATGGAATTGGAATGTATATTCCCTTTCTTATGTTGTTCAGTTTTAATTTATTTTCTTGTTGAAACCAACAAAAGAAATGAAATCAACATTGTACTTCCATCGATGTCCATTCCATTCCATTCTGTGAAACGAACACTACCTTAAAGTTTAAGGTATAAGTGTACAAAACGTAGTTTGGGCCCAAATCGGTTCGAGTTGAGAACTGATTTAGGGTTGAAAACCCCAACCCACTCAAACTGATTTGTATCAGGTTTGGGACAAAAACAACAGTTTCTTGATATGTTTTTCAAATCAGGTCGGGTAACAAACTGGTTTTATGGAACAAGACTATGAACCGGTATATGAGCTGACGGGTTCTGTTGGGTTGAAACCCGAGCCGGGATTTTTTGGTGAAGTGGTACTGGTTATAAACCGGTTTGGCGACCCAAGCCAATTTTTTCGTACACCTGGGGTTTAAGGCCTTGGTTGTATACGATACATTTTTGGGCTACCTTTGAAACTGGTTTTAAAAGGAAATGATCCAGTTCGGTTTGGTCCGAAATGGTTTTAACATATATATCTCACACCGATTTTAAATTGGTGGATCGGATCGGGTCGGATTGGGACCGGTTTCATCGAAACCGGTTTTGATATAGGTTTTAGGTATATATAGCTGGTGCATTGTTTATATCTATTTAGAAATGGTTCCTCTTTCAGTTCCACTTTCTGATTCGTTTGATTCCAACCCAATAAACATTTGTTGAGCAATTATGAAGTTTCGGAATTTAGTTCAGTTTCCTCGGCTCATTTGATCACGATTGGCGTTTTGTTGGTCGGACCTTTACATGGTAAAATCTAAGGTAAACATGTAAATTGTAATGAGAGAATAAGAAAATTAAAAGACCATTTAAGATGTGTTAGTGTACTGAAAACCGGATCGTCTGCAACCCTTTTCTAGTTCGGTGCGCTTGAACCGTTCCTATTTGGCCAGCTGACTCAAGCGAGGGGTGGAGCAGTAACCCGATTATTAGTTGGGCCAGATTTTATTTTATTTTTTACTTCTCAATTTCATTTTATAGAGTGTAAATAAGATCACCTTCTCTCTTAGGACCGATGTGGAACATTTCATTCTATAGAGTGTAAATAAAATCACCTTCTCTCTTAGGAGTGATGTGGAACATAAAAATTATAAAGTCAAAAAGATTATTAGTTAAAATTATATTAGATTTTTTTTTTCAATAATTATAAGATTTGAACCAGTGACCTCTTATTTAAAGTTTATAAGGCTGGACGGTATGGGGACCGTCCAGCAACGTCCACCTTGAGACGCCGCCCCGTTCTCCATTTCGAGACCTCTGTCGCCGTTCCTCCATCATCGCCATCGACGAGTTCTCGACGCCAAGGACGGTCCTCCCCCTCTCTCACATATATGGGGACCGTCCATATATGTAGATATCCATCTGTGTAAGTGTGTCTGATAGGTCAGCATATGTTATCTTTGAGAGTTTATATTCTTTGGCCGATTGTTGTAAAAAATATAAAAGGGGTGGGGTAGGATCATCTAGGACCATCCTCCATACCCTCTAGTTTTGTGGGATGGACCATCCTTGGGAGGACTATGATGTGGCGCCTACGTGGCGGATCATCCTCCCTTGGAGGACCATCACCATACCCTCTAGCCTAAGGTTCAACCATCGAACTAACAGCTAACGCCATTCGGTTCCTAAGTCCGACACGATAGTAGACTGGCAAGACGACAGACATCCGCTGCCATCCGTCAGTTATTTAAAATATCAAAAATTGTGTTATCATACTGACTATGAGTTAGTAAGAGTAAAATCTAACACACATGTAATAAACAAGTATCAAAATTAATAGATATTTTTTTAATCTATTAATCTGCCTACCTGACTATAAATTTAATTCCAACATGATCTCAAATCATGTATGATACTTCTATTACTTATCCGTGCATTCTCATCTAGTATATATCTATTTCTAGCCAGATGAAAGTTTCCTTGTATATTCAAGATATGTTTTTTTTAATGGCAAATCTCTTTATTCCCGTCGTCTGTGGGACTTGAATTCAAGATCTCCCCCTCCCAAGGTGTTTAAACGCTTTGTCTTTGCCAATAAACCACCACCCCATTATATTCTATGTTATGAGTTGCTTTTTTCATATTAGCAAACCAAACATGAAAATAACTATATTTATTATTAATAATAATTGTTAATTGAGGTGTTTATGTTTATACAGAAGAGATGATGAAACATAACCTCCTACACATTATATTGAGTTTTTTCTCTACATTTGCTGTATTGGAGGTTTTACATCTTATGTGATTTTGTAGAAACTTTTGTAAATTGAAGCAAGAAACAAGAGAGATAAACAGGAATTCTGTTAACATACACCAGGAACCTGAATGATAAATACAATACACAAAGATTGCAGTTTGACTTTTGCGGTCAAACTTACCATTAGTTTTACATAAACACGGATTTTAACACACAGTTAACTAAAATTAAACAAAATTCCCCCAACTATTACAAGATTCAAATCTATTCAAAGTTGCAGTTTAGTGGTTTTGACCTAGGAAGTCAAGAGAAAATAACACGCCTAATTTATGAGCAAGAACGCTTTAAGAAAATGGGACCCACATATTACAAAGATGAACTTGTGATATGTCGAGGATGGAATCTAAAACTTGGCTTTTGATCAAATTTTCAAAATGTGACAACAGGAAAACACACAGATTACAATGGAAAACATACAGACCCACTCAAAACTGTTACGGCCTAGTGATTTTCGGACCAAATAGAGCAGTGATAACAACTTAAACGGTATGAATACAAGTTTTTAGCAAACTTCAACCCTCCTCGTTTTATCCGGGCTTGGGACCGGCCGAGTTCAACTTGAAACCCAGGCAGAGTTAAAACTTGTATAACTATATATATATAAAAAAACAATCAAAGCATATGCAGCAGACAAACATGCTCCAAGTTGTGAACACAATAACCTCAGTAAGCAAAAGTGTCGTAAACCTATATCAATCTCAAATATGTTAACCCGAAATTTAAATATCCTAGATAACCCTGTTTACAAAAAAAAATAATAATAATAACTTGAGAACAATTACGTAAAAATCATAAAATCCAAAATTAAACATCTATCAGGTGAAGTTGAATAAAAAAATACTGCTAGTTGGTTCATACCGTAACTCGGATTCTAAGATAACATTTGTGCATATATAGTGAAAGGCTAACGTACTTGACCAGAAAAAAATAAATAAAAAAAATAAAAATAAAAAAAACCTTGAAAAAATCAAATCCATATTGTAACACAGGAAGTAACTTAAAAATTTAAATCCACATTCTAACACAGGGTCGGATACAAACCCGGTATTTTTTTGTTCTTATATTAACACAGGATCAGATGCAAACCAGGTATTTTTTTGTTTTTATATTATCATGAGGTATCATGCGAAAGCTAAACAAGGTTTCATCATTCACCATCTATAAACCACCCCAAGTTAATATCAGAAAATGTAGATAATATAGGCAAAGAATAAAAGACGGAAAAGAGGGACCTCATCGACATGGCTATCCATGCACGAACAGCAAGTTCCTGCACTATTGTGTTAACCAACACGACCATCCTTGCATGAACCAGTTATTTATTTTATCTTCTAAATTTTACTTTTTTTCCATTCCAGATAAAAGCTTTTGTAGTATCAACTAATGAGGCAGAAGTGAGATTATACAACCCGCCCTTCTAAACCAGTAGGTAGTGAACAGACAACAATGTTCTACATCGCGCCAACCTGTCCACACAGAGCAAAATCTCATATCATGCTAGCTTACACGCACAAAAAAAATATAGAAATCAGAGATGAATAGAAATATGAGAAGGAATGAAAAGATGGACAGTGATAATCCATGAGCAAGCACTATCCAATCATCTTCAATTACACTTAAGCCTGTAGTGGATCATCATATTATCCATTAATAATCCCCTACGAAAATGAGAGAAAAACATATGATGGTAGAAGACCGAAAACGGATGATGTCATAAACAGAAAACGATAATTAATCAGTATTGTTAAGAGATAAGGGGGGACAAACTGATTTGATGCTCCTATTATTCACTTTCCATAAGCAAGACCAAGGTTGGGAGAGATTTAAAAAACAATATATGGCAACAAACCAGAGAGGGCAAGGGTCCAAGCAAAAGCATAAGTTTTCCAGACCTATCAAGTAAACTAGCAAGATTCAAATACTCGCATGCTGATTAAAAAAAATAAAATAAAGACTGCAGGAAAGTCGCAATAAGGTTTAAAGTGAACCCGCAGATGGTCATCATGATGCTTTGTAAATCCCTGAAAAAGAATGATACAAAATGAGACTATACTATTTCTAAGATTATCAAAAGCTTTTTTTATAGTCCTAGTCGAAATAAAGTCAATTTGATTTTGTTTTGTTTTATTAATCTTTTCTTTATTTGTTTCGTTATTGTCAATGTATTTCTCAATAATTTTTTTTGTTGATTCCATAAAAAGTTGTAGAGCGATTCTGCGCATATTAATGATACATAGAAAGATATCTATGTATATTTTTTCAATGAAAATTTTAACTATTAATTCAATATTATTTCTTTTTAATATTTTCCAAATTTTTGGGAGTGCTTCTCCATTATTCTTTTTATTTATTTATTTTTTCAGCGTTACTGTTTTTTTATTTTTTTTCATTATTTCTATTTGATTTCTGATTGTGTTTCTTCTATCAATTCTATGTTTCATTTCTTCTTCTGTCTGATTAAAAAAAAAAAAAAAGACTGCAGGAAAGTCGCAATAAGGTTTAAAGTGAACCCGCAGATAGTCATCATGATGCTTTGTAAATCCCTGAAAAAGAATGATACAAAATGAGACTAAAAAAGAACAAGTTTAATGAGGTTGCCTTCCTTGGTACTCAAATGCCTCTGAAGAAGACGACTTAAATGCAACCAGACGGAATACAGCAATAAAAAAGATTGGATCGTCCGTATGTGCTAATGTCAGCTGTCAAAAAGAAAAAAACAGCCGATTACCATTCCCGATATCTTGAAAACCCTTTCTTTGAATCACAAAAGCTTAATTTTGAATTACACCGAAAAACAAGCCACCATGTTGAAGATGATTCACTGAAAAACCATAATAGCAACATATAACCAAAAAGCTAAAATAGGTCCATTCGTTTTAGAAGTGAAAAAAATTTTAAGTCACAAAATGATACTAATCAAAATGCATAGGTCCGATCATATGTTTATTCTGCAAAACAAAAACATTGAACCACAAAGTCTACTCTCCTGCAAGGTTCTCATGGCGATGAAGAAGGCAGAAAAATAATGATGTTATTCATTTAAAATCATAACCATAGACAAACTACCAGGACTAAACAGGATAGCAATTTTTGGTGCCACACAAATGTTACATGAAACACGAGAAAATGAGAAACCAGCAAAAGAAGACAGTAGATGCTGATGATCCACAAGCAAACACAGCAATCCAGTCATCTTCAACTATGCAGAACTGTGGCAGGTCAATAATATAATCCTATAAGGCATCAGCAAAAATAAGCAAGACTTTCCGGCTTGCATGTTGATATAAAGAAGTGAATAAACGAATAAACAACGCAAAAAAAAACGAATAGATTCAAAGAACTCCCGCAGATGGTCAACCATGATGCCTTGTCACCCCACTAGCCTACAAACAAAATTCTTGTTTAAGATTCCTAGAAAGAAAGTTCGTCATTATGGAATGAAAAACGATTTTAGGTCACGAAATGATACTAATCGAAACACATAGGTCCATTCATCAGTTGCTCTTGCTGCAAAATACGTACATCGTAACATTAACTCCATGCTTTTATGCAAGTTCCTCACGATGATGGAAAGGCAGAAAAACGACATGGTAACATAAAATCATAAGAATCTGTGGGCAACACTGTTTTGATGCCACGATAACCTACAAGAAAAAAAGTCTCATCAATCAAGCATATACACACCAGAAAATGAGAGTATAGAATGGTGAAAAGAGTTATTAACGGATAGCACAAAAAAAGCTAGAAGCATCTTTTCCTAGCTTGTCAACCCATTCTTGTATGTAATTCCAGAATCCAAAATTAGGCGATAGCACAAGAAAGAAAAGGCTACTATCTTCCTAGCCGTAGGCTACCACCTACCAGAAAAAATAAAAATTGCATTAACGGATAGCACAAAAAAAGCTAGAAGTATCTTTTCCTAGCTTGTCAACCCATTCTTGTATGTAATTCCAGAATCCAAAATTAGGCGATAGCACAAGAAAGAAAAGGCTACTATCTTCCTAGCCGTAGGCTACCACCTACCAGAAAAAATAAAAATTGCTTTTGCTAAAAGAAAAAAAGAACACTTCTGCACAAGTCAGCAATTTTGATCAATCAAAGTATTTTTTTAAAAAGAAGAACGTGCTAACAAACCCCAACACCGATGGCATCAGTACACGAAGAAATATTTCCAACCAAAGCACATGACTGAAGACCTGCTGCTAGCAGATTGCAGAAGACAGAAAACCAATAATTCTTGAAATAACAGGTAAGAGCTACTGAAGAACACAAGTTGCAGAAACAGTAACATACAGCAACTGGAACGAAAATAAGTCCCACGCAACTAAAAGGGAACTGTTGTAAGGCAAAATTATTTGAGTACAAGCGAATCTAAAGCAAAACAATACACCAAGCGAATCTTGCAGAAACAGTAACATACAGCAACCAGAAAGATATCATATAATCATCCGAAAGGACACAGGCACAAACTTCACCCATTAAACTAAACTGAAATGATCATCCAGGCACAATAAATCAAGCCCTAGAGAACTGCAGTTATAGACCCGGAAACATAACAAATGAATAAAATGCCTCCAAAGGCAGATAAAAGGGGCAGTAACTAATGAGATGAAACTAATCAAAATAAGGAGTTCCCTGATTCTCGTTCTGCAGAACATATCTACAGTACCATAAAGTTCCTTCTGCAAGTTCCTCAAGATAAGACAAAAATAATACTAGTAACCAAAAAGTTACTATTAAGAAGTAGAGAAGAACCCGGAGTTGGTTATTGGACAACAATGTTTAGCACCTCACTAACCTACACACAGAACATAATCGTGTTATGCAGGCGTACACACAAGAGAAAAAGAAAAATTAGAGAATAGTGGGAAGTAAAGCATAGATAGGTGTTATGATCCACAAGTAAGCACAACTATTCACAAGTTCCTTGTGATGATGGGAAAAAGAATAATATCAATACTCTTGTTTTGGGAAACCTAGAAAGAAAGTTGGTCGTTATGGAACAAAGAATAATAGATCTAACCATTTGTTGCTCCTCCTGCAAAACACAGTCACATACAATGTAACATTTCCTACAAGTTCCTCATGATGGGAAGACAAAAAAAAAAAACAATAATGGTAACACAAGTAAAATCTCAAGAACTACAGAAAAACCAGTAGGTGGTGATTAGATAGCGATGATCGACGCCATGCTAACCTACGTACAAAACATAATCTCAGCATGAATACAAGAGAAACCGAAAACCCTGAGAAAGAAGAGAACAGTGAGAAGGAATAAACAGAGGGCTGCTGATGATCCTCAAGCAAGCACAATGATCCAATCATCTTCAACCTATGGTGGTCAATAACATTACCCTTTTAGGCATCCCATAAAATAACATATGATGATGAAAGATAAAAGACCAATGATGATTTAAATAGAAAATAATTAGCAGAGCTACACAATTAAAAAAATGAAAAGCACGAACTGATATAATGCTCTTATTTTTCACTTTCCATAAGCATGCCCCAACAGAAACTACAGAAGAACCTATAGGTGGTGATTGGACAATAATGTTCGGCACCACACTAACCTACAACACAAAACATAATCTTGTCATGCAAGCATAAACAGAAATTGGGAATTAAAAGAAAGAACAAAACGATGAGAAGAAATTGGGTGCTGATGATCCTCAGACAAGCACAGCAATCTAGTCATCTTCAACCTCTGGTTGTCAAAAATATACATCCCGCAAAAAACCAATGATACGAAAAAGAAAATAATTCGTAAAACTATTATGATAAAAAAAACAACACAGACTGATTTGATGCTCTTATTTTTCACTTTCCATAAGCAAACCCCATGTCAAGAAGATTCACACCAAATATGGCAACAAACCAGAGAGAAAAGGTCCAAACAAAGCACAACCCCACACATGTGTTAGATGCTTCTCAGCAAGTAAGCAAGATTTAAATACTTGTATGATGATGGAAAAGGAAGAGAACAAGTAATGCAAGAAAAGAACGCAATCTCATCATGATGCCTGATCGAACACCCAACGAACCTACAAACAATTTACATCATCTATTAAGGTACCTAGAAAGAAAGTTCGTCATCATGGAGCAATAAACAAAGAAAGAGGGTTCTAGAACGAGATACTGTACTAATAGAAAAATGTAAATCAATCATACGTTGCTTTAGCTATCTACAAAACAAATACATTGTAACACTAACTCGATGCTCCTTGTGTAAGTTATTAACGATATTGGAAAAATAGGAAAGCAATAATTGCAACATAAAAGAATCATATAAAAAGTGTCCACGATTACCGACGCACAAAACGTATGAAAACTGAACCAGGCCAAATCAACTTTGTTCTTTCTGCACCACAAAAAATATAATCCCATCATGCACACGAATTCACAAGAGTAAAAAGAAAATCAGAGGAAAAAGAGAATAGTGGGAACGAATTAATAGATGTGTGGTGGCAGTCCATGAGCAAGCACGACGATCCAGTCACCTCCAATTACAAAAGAAAACATGTAGTGGTAGTATATCTTTTAGCCATCCCAGCAAGAGAGAAAAAATCTATAATTATAGAAGATAGAAAAGCAGCAAAGAAACATGCAACTAATGGTCCAACAAAGAAATGAGGCTCCCAAAGATCTGTGCACAAGAGATCAAGATAAAGAAAATATAACCAAGGATGAACCAGAAAAAAAAACAAATAATGCTAAAGAGGGAAAAACCAGCAGATGGTTAACAAGACGCCAGAACCAGTGTTTACCGAATCAACCTGCAAACAGAACATGGTGGTCTTACTTCAAGAATCTAAAAACGATGCTGATCATCATAGAAACTGAAAGCAAAGAAAGGAAGTTCTAGAACACTGCATGATACTGAACAAACAAGGGTCCAGCCATCCGTGTTTATTTTGCAAAATCTGTATCCAGAGCCTACAGCACCATCTTATTACTAAGCCACCCAGTTTTAAGGGGAACAAAAAGATCAGAGTTTAGTAGTTTACAAAGTGAATAATATTTAATCCAATGTGCAACAGGCAACAGTTATGTGTGAGACGAAAGAACTAGCACAGCCCACTTAAGCAAGTTTTTTTAAAAAGGAAACAGAGAAGATGACACCATATCTACAAAAACGCATGGCTGTTACATGCCGCAATACACACAATGAAAATCTGAACTTACAGAACCATAGACCAAGGTAGCAGATATGGTACACTGAGAACAAGACCCAGTAGAGAGAATCAGAGAAGACTGGAACCACAAATCAGTAGAACATAACCTTGTTGTCCAATATTCTATCTGATTTTACAAGCAACAAAAGAAATGAGTCCTACACTCCTATCCGCACTTGCTAAGTAAGAGACCAATAAAAGAATATGTTAAAAACAAATCTTGAAAAATATTACAGAAGCTGGCAGTGACGAGCGATGAAGCCATTGAGTGTTTGAATGTTAAAAAGGCACTATAATAGCAGAAGAAACACAGATATATACAGTGGCGTTGACCCCATAATAAATTCATAATAAAAAAGAACCTGCATAGACAATTAAGAAAATAGGTAGCTTGTGCTCTCCATCAGATCTATAATGCCTCCAACACCACTAAGAGTAAACTGAATCATGAACAACCATTGTATTGCCACGTAAAGGTAAACAAAATGAACAAAAACGTTTGCTTAAAATTGTCACCAGTGACCAGATGAACCAGGAGAACCCTATACAGCATCAGTGATCCCCTTGAGCATTCTAGCATTTATCAAGAAAAAGACAAGACGGCTCTCTTAAAAAGTCAATAAAATCTAAGCTAATAATAGACAATCATTATAGTCAACCCAAAGGCCCCTGGCCCAAACTTCACCCACCAAACTAACCTCAAATGACCATCCACCCATAACAAAAACCGAACATGTCCAATTGGCATCTGAAGTCAAGTAATAAGACTTCATGTAATATACCAGGAGCTAAGGTAAGAAGATCAAACCAGATCAGATAGTACCAGATGGAATCAATGATCATACTCCAAAACCTACCACCAAAACAGACTAACATAATAACAGTGACTCATACCGTTAAAAGATACCATAATAATACAACATCGGATAGATCTTAACACAAACCAATAGGCAAATATCTTTTGAAGTAGACATGAATTTCCAAGAGTTCCCAACTAGCCAGAAAACATGATCCAATATTCCAATCTTGCATTGCCTAATCAATAAATTGCACAGAGCATGTACTTGTTGCAACAGTAACCTCAAGCACGAAAGTAAGGGTGTTAAAAAGGACAAACTCATGAAAAGAGAAGCGTGATACCAAATCTACTACTTGCACAAGAACCAATCCAACAGGCAAAAGGAGAAATCATTCAAAATTTGTCTAACAGAGAGCAATCAACTTAATGCACAACAGACGAGCAAGGTAGAATATACTACAACAAAACCTGGAATTAATGTCATGAACAGCTCAGATGAGGCCTAAACCTAATTTCTCACACCTTCTACCGGAAAAACCCTATCTATCTGCCATAAAATATAGCCACGGAGTCAAAATTTAACTAATCACCTAATACTAAAGCCGGTTATCATGAGCTCAATAAGTAAATCATAACTTTTCGCACCTGTGAACCATAACAAGCAACCAGATCGACCGTAACAGGTGCTTGCAAAACGATATTCGCATAGAAGAAACTAGAAGATTGACACCTGAAAACCGATAACCGATAAGGATATTATACAGATCTGGTCCAACAACCAGATTAACAGCCATAAGGATCAATGAATGACACGGCGAACAGAAGTTAAAATCAAACGCAGCGTTTCTATGCCGTTGTTACAAACGGATTTCGAATCCAAATCAACGAATGCAGATGATAATTGAGAAAGAACGTGGAAGAAGATCTGATCTTGCGCAACATATTTGAAATCAAAACTATCGATGAAGCTTTAAAATCAAAAGGATGAGAATAGAATATAGAAGATACCAGAAGGTAACCAACCACCTGTTGAAGATGATTGAACGGAATGATTTGTTGAATGAACGATTGAAGGGTGTATATATAAGTATGTGTAAGTCGGTGGCCGGTGGGGACTTGTTTGACGCGTGGGCTAAACGGGGAAAGAGTCAAATTGTTAAGGCGGTTGGTTATTTTTTATTTTTTTTTTATTTTTTATTGGTAGATGGTTTGTGTAGTGGGCCAGTGGCTAAATGAAGGGTCAAGCTTAGGGGTGCAAACGAGTCGAGCGGCTCGCTAGCTACTCGAGATCGGCTCGAGAAAAAGCTCGAAACGAGCCGAGCCTTATCGAGCCCGAGCCGAGCTTGAGCTTAAAATAAAGCTCGTTTGTTTATCGAGCCTGAGCTCGAGCCTCACATGTGAAGCTCGTTAGGCTCGTCGAGCCTTATCGAGCCTTAGTGTAAACGAGCCGAGCCGAGTCGAGCCGAGCTTATTTTAACTTGTTTACAAGCCGACCTCGAACCTAAAAATAAGCTTATTGAGTAAATGAGCTCGAGCCCGAGCTTCACTTATCGAGCTCACGAGCCTAAAAAGTCTATTTTTTATATTATTTTTATTTAATATATTAATTAATAGATAATTAAACGAGCCGAGCCCGAGCTTGAGAAAATACCAACGAGCCGAGCTCGAGCTTTGAAAACAAAGCTCAAATCAAGCTGAGCTCGAGCCCAAGCTCTCATAACTTAATCGAGCCCGAGCTCGGGCTCGGCTCGGCTCGTTTGCACCCCTAGTCAAGCTTAATGTGCCTAACTTCAGGCCAACCAAATCCTGACACGTGGTTGTTAGTGCTATCCTAAGGGGAGGCAGGGCGGTGCCACTAACTTCCGTGATGGAAATTATCAACGCGTGGAAGTTGTTCAAATTCCACCGCCACCCATCAAATTTCATGAGTAATACATGGATTCCATGATATATTTCACGCGTGATGCGCATTCCGTGATAATTGAATGTGAGGGGGTGTGAGGGTTTATTTTTTGGTGTTGTGAGTGATAACCATTTCCACTAAAAAAAATTGTGAGTGATGGAATAATGGTTGATGACATGGCGGAACTTGATTGGATGTTGTGAGTGATGGA
The DNA here is from genome assembly GCA_030545235.1 of Helianthus tuberosus. NCBI lineage: Eukaryota > Viridiplantae > Streptophyta > Magnoliopsida > Asterales > Asteraceae > Helianthus > Helianthus tuberosus. The sequence goes on from CM060364.1 coordinate 11,318,015, forward strand.
ATTTTTACAAGTGATAACCACCCCCTCCCCCCTAATCGAGAAATCTTATAGATGATTTGTGGAGCTCTTTTGGGAAAACCTATCACTCCTCTACTTTCCAGAGTTTACTAATCGAAGGAAAGGAAAAGAAACAAAAAGAAAGGAGTAAACTATCATTTTGATCCCTGTGGTTTGGTCAGTTTTGCCACTTTAGTCCAAACCTCAAAGTTTTTGTATCTGGGTCTCTGTGGTTTCATTTTTTTGTCATTTTGGTCCAAAAGTGAAATCATGTCAGATTCCACTAATTAAACCCTCAATTTTTGTCCTTTTCCACAGAGGTAATTTTGTCATTTACGTTTTATTATAACTGATTATCAATTAAAATTAATAAAAAATAAATTATAAAAACTGAAACTCAGTCTCTCTCTCTCTCTCTCTAAGCTCATCTATCTCTAAACTCTATCAACACACACACACATAACTTAATCAAACACCCACCACCACCATCATTGTCACCCTTCACCGGATAACATCCACCACCACCTCTAATAGCCATTGCCCACCAGAAACATTCCACCTCCTCTAACCGCCATCGCCCACCACTGGATTGGAACCCTAGAAAACTACCAGCCGCCATCGCTCACAACCACTACAACTCCCATCACCTAACCCTGTTCCACCTCGTTTCCATATCTGTTGAAAGCCACCACTTACCAGCACCGGAGACCACCACTGTTCACACCTACCGGCCGAACTACAGTTATCATCGAAAAGCTTCTTGAACAAACTGACAAAATCATCAAAAATAAAGTCAAACTACAAGGATTTATGATGCAAGTTAAATAAATTATTATACCGATGATTAACATGATGAACAAGTACAACAGAACTGTTCTCCATTTCTTTTGCTGTTGCTTATTGTGATCTTCTTCTTGTTCAGACAGTAATGGAGTTTTCAATGTGAGTTTGGTCATCATATTTGTAACGCCCTGCGTTTCGAAACTTTCTATCTTTTGACAAGTCTCGTCCTTGTGGTACTTATTGATACTATTTGAGTCTTAATCATGTTAAACTATGTGAAACTTTTACTCTATGATGCTTTTGTGATACTTTATGCGTGAAAAAATATGAATCTTGACTCTTTTTTGAGACTTTGAATCTCGATTCTTGTGAAACTTGACTCTTATGATACTTGACTCTTGTGATACTAGACTCTTGTGATACTAGACTCTTGTGATACTTTGAAACTTGACTCTTGAAACTTGACACTTGATTCTTTATTGAACTAGAAACTTGATATTTATTGAACAAGAAACTTGATACTTATTGAACGAGAAACTTTGATTCTTTATTGAACGAGAGACTTTGATACTTGATACTTATTGCACAGGATACTAGCTTAAACACAGACTTGAAACACGAAAACTTTTGTGTTAATTGTATAATAATAACATGTAATGGTTACTCACAATAATACGCAACGCAACGCTTAATCTAGCTCGTGAAACGAACCAAAGTCGAAAAACTAGCAAACGGGTCTCGGATGACCATCCGATTAAATGACCATTCGACCGAATAGCCATCCGATCCCTCGCACCTCTCCACCGACTCACTTGTCAACATCACCTATAAATAGACCCCTTGTGCTCTCATTCTCACCTTTCACTCTCTACAATCCGACCACACGCACTCTCAACCATTTTAAGCAAGATTCAAGGCAGATCGGAAGTATTCTTCTCTGATTCTTGTACAACTTCCATCATTTATCACTTCTACACAAGATTCTTCATCAAAATCACATGAACGCTTCAACATTTTCATGAAAACCAACTGATTTGGGTCTTTTGAAGGTGTTTTCCACTCAGCTGTTTGTTCAAACTGTTGTGGAACATCATTTTATCAAGATCGGCCCCAGATCTAAAGGATTTTCACAGTTTTGACAAAAAATCTGAAGGAAACTCACACTTTTACACTAGATTTGACGGAATCTCACGTGTTTCCGGCTTAGATCTGATAAACATCACGTTTTACAACTGATTTTCGGACTTTTCTTCAATTTCTATACAAAACAGTAGTGGAATCGAACTCAAACAGGCTATCGACTCGTTCTTTAGTCAAAAGTTGTCTTGAGAACTGAATTTCACCGGAAAACTGGTCGATTGACGGGTCCAAACATGAAACCCCGTCATAAACAGTTCGTTGGTTCGAAAAGGGGTGGTTCCCAGCCGACCGAACGAGCTGTGTCACAGCCCCCGACCCATCCTGGGAGCGGGAGCCGCGAACCATTCAGATGGTATCGGTGTTTATCAATTTGGCAGCGAAAATTTTCATCAGGACCGTAGTTAGGAAATATTTATCAGAGTTTAAAACACCATATTTTTATAATAAACAAATGGGATAAACCCCATGTTTTATTTACAATACAATTTATAGGGATAAAACCCCAATTATTGAAAACAAAGTCTCCTTTTTTAATTTAGGTAACAAAGTCTCCTTTTTAATTTAGGTAACTTTTCTAAGTCTTCGGTGCTCTCCAGCTGGCTTTTAATTGGCTTTCACATTTTGTTACCTAAAACGTGTTTAAAAACATTTTGTCAGTGGGAAATACAGGTGAGTGAATCCCAATTTAATCAAGACTGGTTTTTATCAGTTTACAGTATTGAGGGCAATCTCGCAATTACATTTGTTTATTTTTCTACTTTAATTACCACTCACGGTACTGTCAACCCGACTTGTGGTCATGTTACTACTCACAATGTAGTAACAAATTTTGTATACAAAACCCCAACATACCGACGATAATTGTAGAATACAAATACTCAATCACTGTTTAATATAATGTAAATCATTTGAGGTTTTGTAAAAACAGTTTGCAAAAAGGAGGATTACTCACATTGCTACTTTAGGTATTTCCTTTGTGATTTCCTTGTTATAATCTATTAATTAAACAATGCATACGCGTTAGTCTAATAACCCAATTTACATTAGTTATACCCTCCCGAGACAGAACTCCAACGACTACGTCGGGCAGAGCCACGACAGCCGTTACGGAGCACTAGATCAATCGGGCAGCGTATCTAATACGTAACCGGGGGTTATGATACTTACATCGAGGCAGAGCTTCGCTATTTTAGTGGGTATAATACCCGGGTATAGTTTTAGCTTTAAAGAATGAGAGAGAGTTGTGAGAATTGAACGACGAAAAATGAAACTGGTCGATCTCATTTATAGGCTGGAAATCGAGTTCCACGCGCCCCGCGAAAGAGACCACAAGGGTCTTCGCGGCCCGCGAGCTAGGGGTAGTAGCGCCTAGCTATGCTGAGTCGGCCCTATAGCCTCGACACGCATTGCGCCACGTGGCGTCACCCGGTGCGCCCTGGTGGCCAGCTGTCGCGGCCCGCGACGAACTCAAGGGTGGTTGTCGCGCCCCACGAGCGACATTAAAATTTTGTTTTTATTAAATTTTTATAAAAATAAAGTATTTGGAGCCCACTTTTCGTATACGGGGTGTATTTTAGGACGTATAGGGGTGTTCTAAATATTTTAGGAGGGTTGTTATATTTTGGGTATAACTCCTGAACTATTTAATAAAATATATAATGCACTCGTGTTAAGTATAGTAACCCAATTCAACTTTATCCCTACGTCACGAGACAGAACCCCAACGTACTTAGTCGGGCAGAGCCTTGACATGCGTTGGTGGGTCCTAAATCAATAGGACAGGGTATCGACTCAGTGATCAGGGGTTAAAATACTTAAAACGAGGCAGGGCTTTGTAGGATTTAGGGTGAATTGGTAAAGAAAATAGAAGTATACAGAGTAGACAAGGACAAGAGGGTGAGAAGATAACATAAGCCAAGCAAATTGAAAGATTGAATGGTAGCTTTATTTATACTAAATTTGCAAATCTTGTAGCTCACGTTTACTTGCACTAATTTCATAAATTCAATGTTTGACACGTATGTACGGACATATGGAATTCCAAATTGAAAGTTAGAAATTTTGTTATTATTTTATCTAATACTATATGACGACGAGGATCCCCACTTGGGCTCCTCGTCTGGGCTCATCGCCCTAGATTGATGACTAGGCTCGAGCCCACTTGGGTCTTTCTCGGTATGTTTAGATTGGTTCGAGTGGGCCATGTCTTGATAAGCCCATTCTTGGGCTAGCCCATTAGGGTTAGGGCCCAAGTGTTTTGTTATAAAAAGGAAAGTTCCATCTCCTAAGAAGGCAGACTACATTTTCCCCACAAAAAGAAGGTTATCTCCTCCTTCGATCTCATATAACTCATGCTCTCTCTCTCTCTAAATGACACCATTTACTTGCACTTATAATTATCTTCTCCATACAAGATACTGACTTGAGCGTCGGAGTGCCCTCGGGGTAAACCCCCTCGGGCCCTCTAACTAGATTTACATGTGGATGTAGCCCGAGACCCAACACTCCGCAAGAAGAACTGCCACCGTGACGGCGAGAGGACGAACCTGAAACGGAGCTCACCGAAACTAAGTTTAGTACCGCCAAGCCCTTTGAACGACCACAGGGATTTGGGGATTCATACAAACGGCAAGATCTGTTTCCTTCACGTTATCTACACAAAGTTCAGATCTGCATTTTAGCTCCGTTTAATAGGTTCTGGATTTCGCCCTCTTGGATTTTCTGAGAAAAAACCTTCGTTGAAAAATAACAGCAGACCCACTAGATTTTTTGAAATCATCTACGTTTCGTGCAACTTTATGTTTTACAACCTGATTAACAGATCTGTACACACATTAAACAAGTAGATGTTCGACCTACAAAACTAGAACGACATAGAAGAAGAAAAAGACAAGGACGAAGTTCTGCAACGTGTAGCCCCTTTTTAAAATTTGAAATTACAAATACTCATCCTTGGGATACGAGTATATGTTACCTACCAAGTGCTCAGACACGTATCCAAAGGAAAAATTATGGATCTTCATTTTTGAAGGAAGCTTCATAGTTTATCTCCCAACTTAGGTTTTTGCTTTATTTTCTGGATAATATTATGAGGAGACTGTTGTACACGGTCCAACAAAAAAAAATATTTATTTTAGACATGTGGGCACAAGTTTTATGTCAGAAGCATGTGATGTATATGAGCTGTACCGCATAACAGTCATGTGGTGCAATATTAGTATGTGGACTTTATTAAGTGTAAGGTACAAGTCTCTAAAACATCCACATGCCAAAAGGTATGATACCTTTATGCACATTAATATGTGGAATAAAAGACTTGCATAAAAGAACATGAGAAAAATGCTCGGATAGTCCATGTGGTTTGCTCATTTTCACCTTTAGTCCCTAACTTTCTAAAATTACACCTATAGTCCCCAATTTTTTGAATTTCGTTCCCGGATAGTCCCTGGCATGGATAGGGGTTAGTTTTTTGTGTTAGGTGCATGTGAAATGACAAAATTACCCTTAACATTAATCAAAATAAATTAATTAGTTAGACCCACTTCTTCTAAAACAATATAACACCACCCCCACCCCACCCCACCCCACCTTTCACTGTCTTTCTTCTCTTTGGTCTCTCTCCCGACAAAAACCACCATTACAAGTCCACCACCAATAACCTACAAACCTGCAATTAACCTGATTTCGACGAGACTAAATATTACCCTTCTTTTGCTCTACCAATTCACATGTGGCTTGGATGTTTGTAGGTTTGGAATATCTGCGATGCCTGGTGAGCAGCAGAGTCAACTTTAAGGAATTTGTTTCTGCATTTTAGATGGGAAAACTATAGCAGGAACCAGTAGATTCTACTATGAACAAAGAATATGATAAGATACAATGAAATTTCCATGACAGATTTGATTGCAATTGATACAATGAAATTTGCATGACATAATAATTAATCAAAATAAAAAACCTAAAAATTAATCACAAAAACATAGTAAAACAAAACAATCAAGTAATTATGTGATCACTAAAAACATAATTGTCACACCCCGATATTTCCACATATTACCGGTGGGCCCGGCGGGGAGTATCGTGACGTAGTTGATATCATCATACTCAATACACAATATAATGGCACAGCGGAAGGCTTGGTGAATAAATTATTACAAACCATAATGTCTGAGTGTCCGAGTGAAAGAATATACAGACTGGAATGTAATAAGATCCACAGGCGGATCAAAAGTAAATACAAAGAAACAAAATAACAAACTTCAGGTATCTCTGGATTTGCAAGATCCTCTTATGACACCTAATAGCTCCAGCCTATTACGAGAGGTACCTGTCAAATCAGCCTTTAAGAAAATACGTCAGTTTACACTGGTAAATACAATTAACTGACTCTTTTGAATAGTATTTATAAAATTGGTTTTAATGCACATGGCACAAATCTTTTATAACTTGGGACAATTATTTAAATATAATCTTGTATACAGATTTACATGTTTGTCTTACAATTGGGGCCGGTTGGAAGCCGGTCATGATTAACCGACTCACCACTTATAGAACCCACAAAGGAGTTATCCCCAACATGTGGGTTTATATATTAGCATTTGCATCTGTCAGGTATATGCCTACACCCCGTGCATAGGTCGTGGCCATTTTCAAATGAAATGAGCCGAGGATATCCAGGACACGGTCGTATTAACCCCCAATGTTTATGTTATCAAACATGCCGACGCGCTAAGCAAGCTAGCCGCTACCAGCTTTCAGCACTTAGCAAAAGAAGTACGCATAGAGGTACTATCCAACCCTTCCATTCAATTCAAGCAAGTAAGCGTCCTAGGCAAAGGGGCTTACACCTTAAAAAGGATCGATGGGACCCCAGTCCCCCGCACCTGGAATGCACAACAGTTGCGCAGGTGTTACATATGAACCAAAGCTCCAAAAGCGGAAAGAACATACAGGCAATGTATTTCTTTATTATGTTTTGTACTACAAGCCTTGCGCTCTTATCAATACAAACGTTATTTTTACCTATCTCACTGTTTATTACAAATTGCATGTAATTTCTTTGGTTCGCGCGAAAACAATATGGTCAAACATTGTATGCCTCATGAACAGTCTAAAAATAAGGCAAGCTGTTACGCCTTTTAGACGAACGTTCAAACATGAGCACAATACCATCTTTCATTCGCCTTACCTATCCTAAAGCAACTAAGAACATGCAACATATTGTAATCTAAACACGTAAGAAGTAAAAACGTTATCAATATACATATCATTAAGTGTAACAAAACACTTCATAAACAGGATCATAACAATGATCTTCAAAATTTTAGTTCCAGAAACTAAAATATTCAAACAAAAAACCTTGTTTTTACAAGATAACAAGACGATCAAACAACAGACATTAACACCGATCACACCCGTGATCTTCAAAAGAGGAATTATACTAACAAACTTATATGTACAATCAAAAGAAGGGATGAACAACTCCCAAACCTAACCAACCGTAGGATCATCTTCACCCATGATTCACCAAAGGTTTTTTCCGACGACGATGGTACACCAGTTCACATATACTCGGACGGAGAGTCGGAAAACGGGCCATCAGTCCATTGGCATCTAACACCGCACCACTGGCATCAGTAACCCTATCTGGCCGGAAAACTCTATCATCAGCACCAGCAATCTGGGAAGGGCCAGCAACGACAACTTCTTCTTCTCCGGTAACCATTAACGGCGAAGAGTTAGCAAGAAGGAGTAAGGCTTCAACCGCATCACGGACCCTTATTATATCGGAAAATCGCCGGGAACGAACGGTACTCTTTCCTTTCATTCTTTCCAAAAGTACGGTCAATAATGCACCCAATTTGTCTATATATAAAGCAACAATACTCCGGGAAAAGATAAAGATGGATGATCATGATTAACTGTCAGAAAAACGTCTCATCTAAACGGCGCTACAGGAACCAAGGTCATGTCTCCATTAATAAATCTGACAAGCGCCACTACAAATCCCGAGGTAAAGAAGAAAGAGACCTACTTTTACTGACAGCTAACGTCATTACACATCAGAGCATGATTACAAAGTCACATTTTGTCAATAAATTAAAACTTCCAAAAGAAGTTTTCTTCTTTCACGCGCCCAAAAACCATTTTTCCTCTCATAAGTCCAGTGCTCCACTTACTTGCATAAGTACAACACTAGACTGGGGGGACTTGAAGGGGTAAGGTCCCAAAAACCTCATAAAAAGGATTTGAGACCATACCACAAACCAACCTTTTTTAAGCCTTTCGACCTTGCGCGGCCGCGCATTGGTCATGCAAAGAAAAAGAGATCAGCGATTCATAATCGCGCGCCCAAAGGAAAACATAAATCCTTGCGCTTTTCTCATTTAACAAAGGATCGAAATCCTTTGTTCAATACTTCCGCCTAAATATCCAGACTTGGATATTATTTTACCCAGACTTGGGATTTATTCGTCTGTGTCTACACAGTAAAAGTGTCACACTAGATTACAGCAGTAATCTTCTAGAAAAAGCACAATCGTGCACCACCCAGACGGTTATAACCGTCTGGACACGTGTCATCACCACAGGCAACCCTGAGGTCACAACGATGGCATGCAATTGAAGAATAAATCTCCACTTAATCACCTTCCACGTGGCATTTCCCCAGCCATTGATCAATCCACGATCCGTGTGCATTCACATCGGATCGAGACCAATTAACGACGGATCAAAGAACTTAACGGAAGAAGAAGATAACCGCTACGGCGTTAGCATCTTCCGTCATCTTTTCAATAACAAGTTTTCCCTCCCAAACTCCCGGCTATAAATAGGAGAACTGTTCAGGTATAAACTCAGATCACTCTCACTTCTCAAATACTTATCTTCTCCATTACAAATACTTATTCTCACGCCGGAGTCGGGTCAAGGAGAGAACCCCCCTTCTCCCCTTGACGAGGCTAACGGTGTTCTTTTTTGCAGAACCACCGGAGAAGAAATTCCATTGCAACTGAATCAATCGAGAGAGAGCTAACCTTTTATGCGGATTCAAACCCCCTAACTATTTCGGTTCCGACCATTTAGTTAGTGTTTCTTCATTAGCGCCCACCGTTTTCTCAGTTTTTCTAGTTTCTACCTCGTTTCGATTCAGTTCATTCCGTTTTCTGTTTTTACACATGGCAGAAAATTCGTCATCTCACCGGCAACCTGGTCCTCGACCAAACGTCGGAAACAATTTACAGCTAGAAGAATCTCCAGAACATTGGTTTAGCAGATGCCAAGCTGCTATAAACACAATCGTTATTCAAATCGCCAGATCTGATTTGTCAAACATCAGATCTGGAAAAGAAATTAATACCTCAGTATTGGATCCACCAACACCACGTAGGGAGGACATCCAATCCAGCCAATATAGCAGTTATCAAAAACAAATACACATGATTCAGGGAGGTCCATCACGAAGACCAAATAAACGAAACTATGATCAACATTGGTGAGAACAGCAAGTGGTGTTCCCCGTTGTTCCTGGGGGCCCTCAGGAAGAACGACCAGTGATTATCACTGGTATTTTCGGTCATTACCGAACTGACTATATGTTCATCGATCCAGGAAGCTCGATGGACATCATATACGAACAGTGCTTTAAACAACTCGATCCAGAAGATAAAGCACGGTTAGAGCCGGTCGATTTTCCTCTCACCGGATTCTGTAATGAAGCTGTATTCCCATTAGGGCAAATCGTTTTCCCGGTGACCTTGTCCGATGGCGAGCACTCACGAACAGTTACAGTCAATTTCATGGTCATGCCGGCAACATCACGTCATGATGTCTTGCTCGGGAGAAGGTCACAAAGGGAATTTAGCATGATCACTTCCATTCCACACGCTGCTTGCGGATTTCCGACAGAAACTGGAGTTGCAATACTCTATTCAAGCAAAGAAGTCATGTTCGTAGACGACGAACCACCAACAAAGGTAGTCAAACCTTCGGCACCAAATGAACCAGAGAAATGGGTTCTAAACAACGAGTACCCAGAGCAGACCATTCTGCTAGGACCGGCCATTTCACCAGCAACACGCATACAACTAAAAGAATTATTGTCTAACAACAAAGACATATTTGCCTAGTGCCCAGCGGACATGACTGGAGTCCCACGCGACATCGCGCAACATTGTCTAAACATCAAGCCATCAGTAGAACCTGTTGCTCAGGGGAGGCGCAGTTTCAGTGAAGAAAAAGCAAAAGCAATGGACGAGCAAGTAGCAGAGTTACTTAATGCGGGCATCTTGCGCGAAGTAAAATACCATACATGGGTAGCCAACCCAGTGATGGTACAAAAACATAGCGGCGGGTGGAGAATGTGCGTTGACTTCAAAGACCTGAATAAAGCATGCCCAAAAGATTGTTACGCGCTTCAGGAGATAGACAAAAAAGTCGACTCTCTAGCATCATTCAGATGGAAATGTTTTCTTAACTATTACAAAGGTTATCATCAAGTCCAGATGAAAGAGGAAGACGAAGACAAAACGGCGTTCCGCACAGATAAAGGCATTTTCTGTTATACCAAAATGCCGTTCGGTCTGCGCAACGCAGGCGCAACTTATCAACGCCTAATGGACACAATTTTCAAAGATAATATTGGCAAGACTGTCGAAGTATACATGGATGACCTCGTCATCATGAGCCATGAGGAAAGCACAATGCTCGACAATATTCAGCGCACATTCGACTCCTTGCGCAGCGTAAGTCTGAAACTCAACCCAACTAAATGCTCCTTCGGCATGGAAGAAGGAAAATTCTTGGGATTTATCGTCACAAAAGATGGTTTTAAAGTAAATCCAGAAAAGGTGCAAGCTATTCAGCTAATGCCATCACCCGCAACAGTTAAAGAAATGCAAAGGCTCGCTGGACGCTTAGCGGCTTTAAACAGATTTTTGGCTAATCACGCAGCAAAGTCTTATCCATTCAACAGTACGCTACGAAACTGCGCAAAGAAAACTGACTTTCAGTGGACATCTGAAGCGGAAACTGCATTCAAATAAATGAAAGAATGTCTAATTCAGCTGCCAACACTGACAGTACCAAAAGAAAAAGAGCCACTGATTTTGTATTTATCTGCCGCGGAAGTAGCGGTTGGCGCTGTATTAATGGTAGAACGCGAGAACATCCAGACTCCAATCTATTATATCAACAAAATGCTTACCGGTCCGGAAACTCGGTATTCAATGATAGAAAAACTAGTCCTAGCACTAGTACATGCATCCAGACGCCTACGCAGATATTTCTCGGGTCACGTCATCACAGTTCTTACCAATTACCACTTAGGCCAGATCTTATCCAAACCCGACATAGCGGGACGACTGGCCAAATGGGCAATTGAACTGGGAGGGTACAACATTTTTTACAGACCAAGACCCGCAATCAAAGGGCAAGTTTTAGCAGACTTCGCCACTGAAGTTCCTATCGATAAAATACAAGAGTGTGAGGCAATCCAGAACCCAACACCTGTTTTTGACGACAGAGTCTGGACCTTACACACAGATGGTGCTTCCAATGACGATGGAGCAGGAGCCGGTCTCCGATTAATCAGCCCAGACAACCACGAGCTCACATATGCTATACGCTTAGATTTCAAAAGCACGAATAACGAAGCTGAATATGAAGCCTTCCTGGCAGGTCTTCGCTTAGCATTAAAAATGGGGGCAAGAAATCTTGAAGCTAACGTCGATTCAAAACTGGTAGCCGAGCAAGTTAATGGCAATTACGATGCAAAAGAAGCTATGGCATTATACCTTGAACAAGCGCGGATGTTAATCAGTCAATTCCAAACATTCAAAGTTAATCACATAAACAGAAGCGAGAACAAACATGCCGACGCGCTAAGCAAGCTAGCCGCTACCAGCTTTCAGCACTTAGCAAAAGAAGTACGCATAGAGGTACTATCCAACCCTTCCATTCAATTCAAGCAAGTAAGCGTCATCGAAATGGGAAATCCATCCTGGATGTCCCCGATTATCTTATATCTCCAACACGGGAAACTTCCAGAAGGAAAGGCAGAAGCCCGAAAAATACAACACAAAGCAATAAATTACGAAATGGCGGATGGCGTCCTTTACCGGAAATCATTCATGGGACCATTACTACGCTGCGTCGATAAAACAGATGCGCAATACCTTGTCCGAGAAATCCATGAAGGATTATGCGGAATACACGCGGGACCGCGCATGGTCGTGGCAAAAATAATGAGCGCCGGATACTACTGGCCAGGAATGCATATGGATGCAGTCGATCTGTTAAGAAGATGCGAGGCATGTCAACGCCACGCACCAAAGACACTCCGACCCAAAAATCCCCTAATTCCCGTTACTTCCGCCTGGCCATTCCAACAGTGGGGAATCGATCTTGTCGGACCATTTCCTGATGCGCCAGGTGCGGTAAAGTTCATCATCGTCGCGGTGGATTACTTCACAAAATGGGTAGAAGCTAAAGCTTTGGCCTCAACAACAGCAATGGTAATCCGCAAATTTATATGGGAACATATCATTTGCAGATTCGGATTACCATTGCGCATTATTTCCGACAATGGTACAAATTTCGCCGCAGAAGATCTTCAAAAATGGTTCAAAGAAATGAAGATCGAGCATAACTTTGCCTCCGTTGCGCATCCTCAAGCGAACGGTCAGGTAGAAAGCGTAAACAAACAAATCGTCGACGGCATAAAAGCGCGACTAGGGACAGCGCGCAGAGGGTGGGTCGACGAACTTCCCAGCATCCTCTGGGCGCATCGAACAATGCCAAAGACTAGCACGAAACTCCGTTCAGTCTAGTCTATGGGTCTGAAGCCGTCATTCCAGCTGAGATCGGTTTACCATCACCGCGCATGATAGCCATAGAAAAACAGAACAATGAACAAGAGCGCAGAATGGATTTGGATCTTCTGGAAGAAAGGCGCGAGAACGCCGCCATAACGGAAGCAAGGTACAAGTCCAAACTCGAAAAATATTACAATGCGCGTGTCCGCGTATGCACCTTTGTACCCGGTGATTTCGTCTTGCGCGACAATGAAGCCTCAAACGCTGAAAAGCCGGGCAAATTAGCGCCAAGATGGGAAGGGCCATACATTGTCAACGAGGTCCTAGGCAAAGGGGCTTACACCTTAAAAAGGATCGATGGGACCCCAGTCCCCCGCACCTGGAATGCACAACAGTTGCGCAGGTGTTACATATGAACCAAAGCTCCAAAAGCGGAAAGAACATACAGGCAATGTATTTCTTTATTATGTTTTGTACTACAAGCCTTGCGCTCTTATCAATACAAACGTTATTTTTACCTATCTCACTGTTTATTACAAATTGCATGTAATTTCTTTGGTTCGCGCGAAAACAATATGGTCAAACATTGTATGCCTCATGAACAGTCTAAAAATAAGGCAAGCTGTTACGCCTTTTAGACGAACGTTCAAACATGAGCACAATACCATCTTTCATTCGCCTTACCTATCCTAAAGCAACTAAGAACATGCAACATATTGTAATCTAAACACGTAAGAAGTAAAAACGTTATCAATATACATATCATTAAGTGTAACAAAACACTTCATAAACAGGATCATAACAATGATCTTCAAAATTTTAGTTCCAGAAACTAAAATATTCAAACAAAAAACCTTGTTTTTACAAGATAACAAGACGATCAAACAACAGACATTAACACCGATCACACCCGTGATCTTCAAAAGAGGAATTATACTAACAAACTTATATGTACAATCAAAAGAAGGGATGAACAACTCCCAAACCTAACCAACCGTAGGATCATCTTCACCCATGATTCACCAAAGGTTTTTTCCGACGACGATGGTACACCAGTTCACATATACTCGGACGGAGAGTCAGAAAACGGGCCATCAGTCCATTGGCATCTAACACCGCACCACTGGCATCAGTAACCCTATCTGGCCGGAAAACTCTATCATCAGCACCAGCAATCTGGGAAGGGCCAGCAACGACAACTTCTTCTTCTCCGGTAACCATTAACGGCGAAGAGTTAGCAAGAAGGAGTAAGGCTTCAACCGCATCACGGACCCTTATTATATCGGAAAATCGCCGGGAACGAACGGTACTCTTTCCTTTCATTCTTTCCAAAAGTACGGTCAATAATGCACCCAATTTGTCTATATATAAAGCAACAATACTCCGGGAAAAGATAAAGATGGATGATCATGATTAACTGTCAGAAAAACGTCTCATCTAAACGGCGCTACAGGAACCAAGGTCATGTCTCCATTAATAAATCTGACAAGCGCCACTACAAATCCCGAGGTAAAGAAGAAAGAGACCTACTTTTACTGACAGCTAACGTCATTACACATCAGAGCATGATTACAAAGTCACATTTTGTCAATAAATTAAAACTTCCAAAAGAAGTTTTCTTCTTTCACGCGCCCAAAAACCATTTTTCCTCTCATAAGTCCAGTGCTCCACTTACTTGCATAAGTACAACACTAGACTGGGGGGACTTGAAGGGGTAAGGTCCCAAAAACCTCATAAAAAGGATTTGAGACCATACCACAAACCAACCTTTTTTAAGCCTTTCGACCTTGCGCGGCCGCGCATTGGTCATGCAAAGAAAAAGAGATCAGCGATTCATAATCGCGCGCCCAAAGGAAAACATAAATCCTTGCGCTTTTCTCATTTAACAAAGGATCGAAATCCTTTGTTCAATACTTCCGCCTAAATATCCAGACTTGGATATTATTTTACCCAGACTTGGGATTTATTCGTCTGTGTCTACACAGTAAAAGTGTCACACTAGATTACAGCAGTAATCTTCTAGAAAAAGCACAATCGTGCACCACCCAGACGGTTATAACCGTCTGGACACGTGTCATCACCACAGGCAACCCTGAGGTCACAACGATGGCATGCAATTGAAGAATAAATCTCCACTTAATCACCTTCCACGTGGCATTTCCCCAGCCATTGATCAATCCACGATCCGTGTGCATTCACATCGGATCGAGACCAATTAACGACGGATCAAAGAACTTAACGGAAGAAGAAGATAACCGCTACGGCGTTAGCATCTTCCGTCATCTTTTCAATAACAAGTTTTCCCTCCCAAACTCCCGGCTATAAATAGGAGAACTGTTCAGGTATAAACTCAGATCACTCTCACTTCTCAAATACTTATCTTCTCCATTACAAATACTTATTCTCACGCCGGAGTCGGGTCAAGGAGAGAACCCCCCTTCTCCCCTTGACGAGGCTAACGGTGTTCTTTTTTGCAGAACCACCGGAGAAGAAATTCCATTGCAACTGAATCAATCGAGAGAGAGCTAACCTTTTATGCGGATTCAAACCCCCTAACTATTTCGGTTCCGACCATTTAGTTAGTGTTTCTTCATTACTGTTAAAGTATAAAAATTTATTAAAAAAATCAGTAGGTATCAAGTCTTACATGTTAAAAACAGTTTTAACCCATACTATGCGCTTAAAACGCGTAAAAGTCGGTTTTAAGCGATTTTCGGGTCTTAATAGGAAATCTGAGTTTTTGATCAGTTTATAAAGTTCAAAATATTTTATTTATCATATAGAATCAGTAGCAAAAAGTTTGGTATCAATAGGTGATGTAAAACTCATTTTATTCAAGAAAAGGGTATAACCGGTAATTACTGAATTAAAGCTAGAACCCTATGATATGATCAGTTTAAAAATAATTAAAAATCTTCAAAAATCCCAAAATATTATATTACATGATTCTGTAAAAATTTTGGTGTCAAAAGTTGGGTTTAGATAGGCTTTATGCTAATTACGCCATTTAATTAATAAAAAGCTTTCTAATTACGCTATTGAGCATAACTCCTAATCTAGACCTCAAACTGATGTCAAATTTTTAGGACAAGTTTATAAATTAGTAACAAAGGTTTTTGTCCTCTCACATTTCTAAAAATCTCATTTGTGTGTCAAAAGGGCGTTTATGGCATTTATAAGCATAATAACGATCAAGAGCATATAATTCAAACCACTAAGAACCATGTACTATAACTCCAGGGGGTTATAATACTGAGTAATGTGGTCCTAATGGAAGCTTAAAACATGGGAGAATTAAGCTTGAACGGGTCAGAACTAAAAGTCAAAGCAAAAGTCAAGCTTTTGTGACTTTCGGTTATAATTTGACCTTAGACTGATAATTGTCGGGTTAGGACTGATAAAACATGTTCAAATATTAATTACCAAGTCATTAGAATGTTAAAATATAATTTCTAACCTCTGGTTTATTAATTTTATTCATTTTTAAACTTTCTGTCCAGTTTGACTTTTTGTCAAACTAGTTTGACCCGACAATTAACTAGTGAAACAAAATAATTAGGAGGTGCCCTTTGCAGGGTTAATCACCTACATTAATATGGTTCCATAACCACTCTCGTTTTGATCAGTGGCTTGACCAATTATGATTAATTCGAAAGTCAAAGCTAAATTACGACAAGTTTGACTTTTTGGTAATTAGGCTAATTAAAATTACTAAACAAGGATTAAGGCTCTTACTTAGGGTCCTTGCTATCTTTTCTACACTTGGTATTCTTCTCCTAGTGATTGCAAGCTCCAGAAGTGAGGTAATTGAATTTGTTGCAAATGTGAGTTCTTGAACATAAGACTAGCTCTCCTTATATACTAAATTCCAAGCTCCTAGATCAATTGCAGCTGTTAAGGAACATCCTAGGATCACTCCAGGTGTCCTAGTGGATTTATATTACCATTTACCAGCCCCTAGGATCGTTACAAATGAGAGTAAGTCGGTTAAGAAGCTGAAACCCGCACCTGGCAGCCCTTTTCTGCGCTGGGGACTATTACGCAGCCCGCGTAAGAGTCCTTTAAGGACTACGCGGCCCGCCTGGAACCGGAGAACAGGTTAAACAAGTTTCAATGATGGCAGATTTGGTCCCTGATTGAATTTAACCCTTTTTAACTTGATTTTTGTCATGCAAGGTCCTTATAGTTAGATTGTAGAGGCTCAAGGATGTATAAAAAAACTTCATTAAGCTCGGTTTCGTTAAATATCACTATAAATGCAAGTTTTGTCAAGTTGACACTTTTTACCCAAAGTCTTGAAAACTTGCTTAACGATCTTGAAACCACGTAAAATTTATACCACTTATTATTGAGAGTATATTTGAATATTTCGAAGCCTCGGATTCGTTAAAAGGTCACTCAGAGGTCAAAATTAACATGTTGACACGTTTAACCCTCGTAGTTTTAAAATCTTCTGATTATTTTCACAAACGGCTTCTTATATCCAATCAATTTCTCGTTTAAGAATATATTCATCATGTATGGTCATTCAGAGGCTCAAGTTTGGCATGTTGACACTTTTAGTCCCTCCGGACACATAATTTCACTGTATGTCCACTTTAGTCCTTCGAACTCAATCTTTCACATATCTTGGGTTTAGGACACGTGTCTATACATAATTGGACACGTTTTTACGTGGTGTTACAATAATAAAACAAAACAATCAAGTAATTATGAAATTAACCACAGACGACCTGGATTAGGGCCTTTAGGAGCAGAAGCACAGGCTTCTTGATTAGGGCAACTGGCACACGCATCAGATTTTCCGGCATCTTCCGATTGTGTTCTCGGAAAATCTGAAACCAACCGGAACAAACAGAAATTAAATAAAATACGGCAAAATTAATAGAGAAAGTAAATGATTGAACAATAATAAGAAGGTGTTGATCGTACGTTCATTGGTGTCTTCTGGGACTTCTTTATGGTTGCCGTTTTCCATTTTGCACTTCCGTTAGGGTTCTGTTTAGTAGAAGAAAGGTGTTTGATAAACGGCTGTCGTGGATGGTGGTGGTGGTGGTGAATAATTAGGAAGAAAATGTGTGTTTGGATTGAAGATGAATCTATGAGGAAGAAGAGGTGTGTTTGGATTGAAGGTGGTTATTGATTTAAAGTTTATTTTTTAATAGTAAGGGCATTTAGGTCATTTCACACTCACTTAATTGAAAAGACTAACCTCCATCCGCGTCAGAGACCATCCGGGAACAAAACTGAAAAAATTGGGGACTATAGCTGTAATTTTAAAAAGTTAGGGACTAAAGGTGAAAAAATGCCAAACCACAGTGACTATCCGGGCATTTAACTCAAAGAACATTAAAAACTAAAAAGGGCCCCACTAAATATACCTTTATCACAGGTATGTTAATTTTATCTATAAAAAAAGAGATGAGCAATGTTGTACCTCCGCACGGTACACTAATATTTCTTTTAATAAAAACCAACATTGGTATACATGTATTTGTAACAGATGCATGTGACCTCTAGAATTTTAATATTTATCTAAGTATTGGGGTAGGGTCAAACCCTATACTAAACTTATTTTTATATTTAAAAACATAAACACATGTATTTGGATATCTCAGACACCCATGTTTGCTTTTAACAAAAAAAGGGAAAGCAAGGGGCATGGACGGAACACATGCTCTCTTTATGAAACATATTAGTTTCGTAGACAAAAAGATATATGGCCATTGTATAGGGTGCAAAAACCGGCTCATTTCACATGTATTTGGATATCTCAGACACCCATGTTTGCTTTTAACAAAAAAAAGGGAAAGCAAGGGGCATGGACGGAACACATGCTCTCTTTATGAAACATATTAGTTTCGTAGACAAAAAGATATATGGCCATTGTATACGGTGCAAAAACCGGCTCATTTCACGGTCATTGTTAGGACTTTTAAATGCTATTGAATTGCAAAAACATGCCCTCGTTACAGGGTAATGGAGTATTAGATTACATTCTATCATATACTATTTTAAGAGTGTCTTAAGGTGATTTGTATGAGTTAGCCACCATTTAAGTCACACTAAAATGATTTTTTTTAAATAAATCATGGTGATCTTGTTAGGACATGATGACACAAGTTAAGGTTCGTCATATTAAAAAGTTGGATTCTAAATATTAGTCAAAAGGTAAAACTTCTTGCCCACTTTGAAAAGTACAAAAAAGTAATGTGGTAAAGCTTGACATGAGCTGTCAACAACTCTTTTAATTTTTTATACAAATTAAAATATACAGTGATAAGAAAGTTATTACTTACCTTAGATTCATTTGACTTTTACTATATCCTGACAACTAAAAAGGAAAAAAACTAAGCTTTTATATTCCCAAGGTGATGTGACCTTACTTTTTGAAAGAAGTAAAAAGATTAATGATGTTTCACTCTTACCAATGTAAAATAATAATATTTTGCTAGTACCAGGTCCTTCCAATAGGTCCTTTCGTGGGGCCCCTTCCCCCGGCCCCTTCCTCAGGCCCTTCAACCAAGGTCCTTCCCCAGGACCTTTCTCAGGTCCTTTCGCAGGGTCTTTCCTTAGGCCCTTCAGCCAAGGTCCTTCCCTAGGACCTTCCTCAGACCCTTCTACCAAGGCCCTTCCCAGGACCTTCCTCAGGTCCTTTCGTAGGGTCCCTTCCCCTAGCCCCTTCCTCAGGTCTTTTCACAGAGACCGTTTTACAGGTCCTTCCTCAGGTCCTTTCGCAGGGTCCTCCCTCAGGCCCTTCCGCCAGGTCCTTTTCTAGATCCTAACACAAAACACTTACGCGAGACCCTTCTTCGAGGTCTTACGTCGTGCGCCACTTTTAGACAAAAATTTATTGTTCCCATTACAACGTTGTTAGGGTACGTAGGCTTCCCCCCCTAATGATATGGTGGCAACACGTCTTCACAAAATAAAATATGAGGCACAAGTGCTTGTACACACAACACAACGTTTAACACATAAAGAAATTGATCTTTGGTATGACTTACCTCTTTGAAAGTGTTTTCGGGGCAAGTATGGAAGCATGAGCATGAACAACATAAGAAGCCATTAGCCACGACCTACGGGATAGGTCAACAAAGGCTAATATTGGACTGGATGATGTGCACCCGAGAAACAGGGCATGATCTTTGAAAAGATACTGAAGAATAGTGATCACCGTAAACATCCTTAAACAAGGATATAGCTTCGGTTAGGAGGAAAGTAACACAACATTAGTGAAAGCAGAAATAACTTTGTGCAACAATGAACTGGAGCTGGTATGATCAGAAATATGGGATCTATGTTTCCCGTGGACATTGTTCACCCGAGTTTTTTGCTAACCTGTGGTTATTCTCGTTCAACAAGAGTCACAACCGACGGACGGGCTCAAGGACAACTTATTTTCAGTATTACCAACTACGCTTTACAACACTGAACTGTGAAGCTAGCATAGTATAACACCATTGGGTTCTAAATTGAAGACTTTTAGAAAGGATCTTTATTTTTGTATTGTCTCCTCCAGAAAGGATTAAGCCTCCTCCATGAGTTTTCGTGTTCGAAGATCACTACAAAAAAAAAAGGAAGGAGGGGGAAGGGGCATGGACTGCCTTACTAATTCCTCCCTTGAAAAAAGGAAAAGCCTGGGCTATATATTTGGCTCCTTCCCTGAAGGAAAAAGAATCCGTGGACTACATTACTCATCCTCCACTTGAAGAAAGGAAAAGTCTTGGCTGTGTATTAGGCTCCTTCTCTGAAGGAAAAAGAATCCATGGACGACAATCCTCCACTGGAAGAAAGGAAAAGCCTAGGTTGTGTATTTGGCTCCTTCCCTGAAGAAAAAAGAATCAAAGGACTACGTTATCAATCTTTCATTTGAAGAAATGAGGAGTCTGGGCTACGTAGTTTGCTTCCCTCCTGGAGGCGAAAGAATCGTCGGACTATGTTATTAGTCCTTAAGGAAAATCCAGACGCTCTCTCTCCTTGAAGACAGAAGACTCCTTGGACTACGCTGTTAGTCCTTAAGGAAACTCTGGACGGTCCTTCCTTGAAAGAGGAAGAATCCTTGAGCTGCATTATTAGTCCCTCTCTTGAAGAAGGAAAGAACCTGAGCAGGACAATACGTGAGATAAGTTCCCAACACTTATATTCTGTACTTTAGATGGAAATGAGCTCCTTCCATCAGCTCCCATCTACAAAGATTCTACAGGGAAAAAGAAAGAGAGGGAAACCTTAATAAGAGCATTTTCGCTTTAAAGGGAAAGTGAAATCCTCCTACGGTCTGTCGTGCTCAAGAAACCCTTATCTGCCGGAACAAAATGATATCCTCTCCTAAAGGCTAAAGCGTTTCGATAGTTACTTCCGTCAACAAGAAAATCCCTACTTCTATGGGATAAAGTGCCTCGGCGGTTCCTTCCAAGAGTAGAGGCGTACCCTTTCCATGGAGTCAACTCCAAGGAAAGTTCCTTCCAAAAAGAGAAGAACATCCCATTCTCTGGGATCAATCATTTTAGAAACTCCTTCCAAGAATAGGAAGGAGCATATCCCTCCCTCAGGATCCAGTCTCGAAGAAACTCCTTCTAAGCATAGGAAGGAACACATCCCCCCTCGGGATTCAGCCTTGAAGAAACTCCTTCCAAGAATAGGTAGGTTTAATTGCTTAATTCAGTGAAGTTAAGGAGTTTAAAGATAAAGCGAAACAGACGAAGATGATAAACGAGGTAAGCAAGATTGTTTGGATGCGTTTCGGGTCGAGTTGATGGTTTGAATATGCAAGTAATATGAAATACAAGGGTCGTTCGATCATTAATCAAAAGTTGAATTGAATGAAAATACAAGAGGAATGTGAAGTAAATAAGTCGGAGGTCCAATTTGTCACTATTTGAAACTTAGATGTGTCAGGTAACTGAAGTGGGAATTTCACGATGGGGATTAATATCCCTGGGGATTAAGTCTTGGAGGAGCCACTTCCGAAAAAATGAAGATGTCCCATCCTATGTGATTAGGGGTCTCGTAAGTCTCTTCAACGAACAGGAACAAGTTTCTCCCAAGAAAAGGTGGGTATCCCCTCCCATGGGATTAAGTATTGCAGAAGTCTATTCAACGAACAGAAGTGCATCCGGCTAGGGGATCAAGAATTGGTAAAGTTCCTTCTAAGGACGGGAATGTACCCCCGTCCCTGGGATTTGATATATGAGAAAAATCCTCCTTGAGATTTCGCACCTGAACAACTTATTCAAAAAGGGGGGGGGGGGAGCCCCCTTGACAAGGGACTTCGAATATGAAGAATCCTACTGTAACGCCATGCTTATTTGTACTTTCCATTTATAACAAGTCTTGTTCGTATTTCTATTTTTGGAAGTCTTGTGTTCTTGTAATCATTCTTTCTTTGTAACCTTTGTAAAATCCGAGACTTGGATCATAAATGAAACTCGTATTTTGTTAAATTCATGTTATACATACTTCATACATGCTCATACATTCAATTTCGTGAAACAATTGAAGCTTGTAATTATTGGAAACTATGTGCTAAACTTGCAAATATGTGAAACTTATGCATGAAACGTGATTTGATCGTAAACGATATGTAAAAACGACCTTCATACGCTTAATTATACTTTGATTATGCTCCGCATACTTTATTTGGCCTTAAACTATGCTTAAATAGCGAAACTAGTCCCTAAAACACCCTAAATGCACAAAATAACAAAGTTGAGGGGCCTAAGTGTAATAAATTGAAACTTCAGCCCATCCCTCCATACACGCCGCGTAAGCTAAGCCTGGGGGCTACGCGGGCCGTGTAAGACCTCCCAGATCAGTCTCCTTGTTTCCTTCGCGAATTTGAGCGGGATTTGGTTGTTTTTTAGTTCAAAACCGGGTTTTTGGCATTAATTACACATCTAACTCAACCCTAATTCATTCCCTATATAAACCAACACTTGTCCAAGCCATTTGCACTTTAGAAACACTCTTACAACTCTCTCAATCACTAAAAAACGTAGCTGCAAGTGCAAGTTCGGACAGAAGTACCAAGCTCCACTAAAGTGAGCATAACTTCTTCATTTCTCATCCGTTTTAGCTCATTTTTTTTCCAGAACGCTAGGCTTAACCTTTGTTTCGATTCCATGGGTATTTCACAGAGAATAAGTCCCTGGAACTCTGGCAAATAGGCTCCAAAGTTCACTGTTCGTTTTATTTTGAATCGAACATTGTTTATACTTGTGCAAACTTGAGTTTAACTCACTCAAACCCACGTCCTTATGCTTATAACCACTTCTATGGTTAGTTAAGCTTAAAAACGGGGCTGAGACATACAAAATAAGAGGTTAATCCTCAAATACTTTCTGTTTTGTTTAGGGTTTTTAACCCACAAGTGGTGTTCAAGCTTCAAGCTTGATAAAGGTGTGATTGTGGACTAACTTGGGTTGTCCAACATAAAATCCCCACATTCCTTAATGATTTCTCATAGTGTAGATGTTTCTTATTCTTGTATTAATCTTAGTTCATGACCCTCCTTGTATGTTTTTACATCAAGTGTAGTGGTGAACCATAAGAGGTACCTAAATGGAAGCTTGTTCTTCCTACCTCCTACATGAATTCTATGACACAATAGAGGTACCTAAATGAAGATTTATCTTCTACCTCATGCTTGATTAATGGACTAAATAATACATATAATACCTATACATATATTTACTATTCGAACTCTTGATGGTGGACTTGTGTTCTTTCGTCAAAGTATTAGAATACATCATCCAAGACATGAGACTTGTTACGATTCTAATGAGTATACTACTCATGAAAACATTAACCCTGGAGGTTTCATAGTGTCAAGAACAAGTACTTGATGTTGAAGGATGATTACTTTCGAATACATATATTCTTGTGTTTTAACTTCCTAAATCCCTAAATCTTCCGAATGCCCAAACTCACACACCTATGTTTCCTTTGTGTAGAAGGACTTGGTGTTCCAACTTCCTAATCAACCAACTCACTCGCAGATTCAAGAAGAAGACTTGCAAAACCGTGAGTATACTCGCAACCCCCTTTTTATGTTTACCACTTTTTGGGGTGTAACATGTTTAACTATTAAACTACATTTAAACTTATTCTTTATGCAATGCACGAAAACAATCCTTATACATAAATACTATGTTATGATACTTGATGCTTACATGGACCATACTTATGTGATATGTTTTAGTCATTAGCTTTCACGAGCCTCCATTTGACATGTATAGCGCTATAGGAGTAACGCACCGCCCGTAGACTAGTGGTCATGTTGAATTATATCATTGTTGCGTTAGCAGAGGATTGGCTAGAAATATTGCATGCCATGTTAGGTTGATCTTGTATAAACTAGGTTGCCATGTGGATTCGTTTTAAACTTTTATACTTATACTTATTCTTAAACTTGTATACTCGTCTTTGCTTTTGCATTGAATTGTATTTTAAACATGTTACAGGTTGATGATTGATGATGCTAAGAAATGGATTAGCAACGATACCTAGATACTCACTTAGACGTTTAGGTTTAAAGTGTTGTATCAATTTTGTTATGTTATGTTGAACAATGTTGTTATTTGAATTTCTTGTAATGTTTTGACAATTTACTTATGAAATGAAATCGGTTGAATTAAATATTGTCACCATAGTGTTATGAAGTCTCTTACAATCTTGAACAAGTCCCACTCCGATGATTCCGCCATTGGTTGGGGTGTGACAGATTGGTGTCAGAGCCATAACTATAGGGAATTAGGTAGAATTGCCATGTTCGACCTAGACTATAGTAGGAACCATATTTTTGACCATTGTTGTTACATGCTTAAAACGCTATTCTTCCTACCTTGCTCCTTTCTCTTCTTTTGGTCTTAATACGTACATTATGTCTTACCTAAGACATTTTACACAATACACTTGAAGACTTGAAGACACTCTTTATACAAAAGAGACGAGTTTACCAAAATAGGCGTGAAACCCGCAATTTGGTGAACGACTCTCATTCCGCTTATTCTTATTTTTGTACGAAATTTCGCCATTTAGCTAGGAGTGAAATCCACATCTAAATGGTAAATTTCCAATTCAAACTCCAGTGGACCCTCGTCATAGTGTCGAAATTATATTTTGACCCGACGAGTACCAACCACATTAGGGTACGAAATCGTCAAGTTAGGGGTGAAACCCGCACCTTGTCGATTGAGTCCCATTCCTCGATTTTTGATCTTGCCAAAGTTTCGATTGTTTCAATCTATTAGAGACGTGTAGTAACTGGAAGGGTAAGATACCGTTAATCGCTTCTCGACGAGAGTATCTTACCTATAGGCCAAAGCACGTTTCTCTAATTTGAAAGGACTATCGATTCACTTTGGAATAGTCGACGTTTCTAAACCCGAAACAATCCTATGTTTTATGAGCCTCTCTTTTATGTGATTCAATTTATATTTGATTTTATACTTGTTACCTCGTTCATTTTGAAACCGTTACACAATTCACACGTCTCGCGCAATCAAAAACAATTATAATTCTCGTGAACAAACTAAATTTATACTCTTTTTACGTATTTATACGTGTTTATACTTGTTAAATACTTGTTGAAATCATGTTAACTATGTGAACCATACGTATTACATCATTCTTACATGCTTAACCTTACAAACTTATTTTGAATTTATGATCAAAGTCTCATCCTTTCATTCTCTTTCGATCCTTTAGATGTCGTCCAGCGCATCCAAGAAGCTCCAATCGAAGAAGGGTTCTAGCTCCAACTCCATGTCGCAAAAGGATTGCATGAAATTCATGGCCAAACAAATGGCTAAGGTTATACCCGACATTGTTAGCAAGATTCAGCCAAACCCCGATTCACCGCATGGCTCTGTCGACTCAAAGACAGACAAACCCAAATCAACCTTCCAATTCAAGCAATTTATGGCTTGTAAACCCCTGGAGTTTACAGGCGAAGATGGCGCTACCGCCATGATGAATTGGTTTGACGCAATTGAACTTACATTCTTGCAAAGTGGTTGTCCCGATGAACTACGAACCTTGAACGCAACTGGAGTCTTCCGCTTGAGGGCACTTGAATGGTGGACCACCGAACGCAACAAGAGGGGAAATGGCGTTGCACATGCGTTACCTTGGGACGAGCTTAAACAGCTTATGAAAGACCCTTTTTGTCCTCCTCACGAGCTCCAAAAGTTGGAGAACAAATTTTGGAATCTAACGCAAAAGGGGAGCGACATGTATGGTCTGATTACGCGCTTCAAACAACTTAGTATCTTTTGCCCTGGACAAGTTGATTCCGTCCCCAAAACCATAGCCAAGTTCATTCGCTGTGTTGCACCTTCCGTGACCAATCATCTTGCTGCTGCTAATCCTAAAACTATAGAGGAAGCCTATACCATAGCTACCAAAATTAACAACAATTGTGTCCATCATGGAACCTTTGACAAGGTTTCAACGAAGAATGCATGCCAAGCCACAACCAACACTGCCACTATTGAGCCCTCACCCTCCCAATCGTCAAAGAAAAACCAAGGCAAGAAGCGGAAGGCTTCAAGCCAGAACTGTGCGGTCGTCACTCCGCTAAACCCACAACCCGTACAAGCTTTAGCCGCCGTCGCACCCGCCAACACCGAATCACCAAAACAAGGTTATGTTGGACCTCATCCCAAATGTACCACCTGTTTGTTTCATCACCCTACCAACGTACCCTGCCGCAAATGTGCCAACTGTCAGAGGAATGGTCATTTTGCTAACCGATGTCGAAACTTCCCTCAACCTCAAAATGCTCCTGTGCGAGCATGCTTCAAGTGTGGCGATCTCAATCATCTCGCCAATGTCTATCCCCAGTGTTATCAACCTCAACAACAGCAGCAGCAGCAACCGCCACAGCAGCAACAACAAGCTCAACAACCTGCTAGAGGCCGAGCTTTTGTCATCACTGCCGCTCAGGCTCAGAACGCAAACGATGTTATCACTGGTACATTTCTTGTGAACCATGTTTATGCTTCTTGTCTATTTGATACTGGTGCCGATAAAAGTTTTGTGTCGCTAGAATTTGAACAATTGCTTAAGTGTAAACGCTCTAAGTTGCCAAAATCTCTCGCTGTCGAAGTCGCTAATGGTAAATCCGTCACTGTCAATTCCGTTCTTTCCAATTGCTCCTTGATTCTCAACGATCATACTTTCTCAATCGACCTTATACCTATGCAAATGGGTAGCTTTGACATCATAGTAGACGTGGACTGGCTTAGGCGAGTTCGTGCTGAAGTTGTTTGTTCTGAAAAGTTTATCCGCCTTCCTCTTCCAAACGGTGATTCTCTACACGTGTATGGCGAGAAACCTTCTCAAGGTCTCAAGCTTATGTCGTGTATCCAAGCAAACAAATGCTTACGCAAAGGTACTTTCGCCTTTCTTGCCCACATTGTGGAAAAGAAGGACAAGGGCGCAAGCATAAGCGACGTTCCCGTTGTACATGATTTTCCTGATGTGTTTCCCGACGATCTTCCTGGTCCGCCTCCTGCTCGTTCTGTCGATTTTCGCATTGATTTAGTGCCTAGCGCGACGCATGTCGCTAAGTCTCCTTACCGTTTAGCACCCTCTGAGATGTAAGAGCTCTCAAGTCAACTCCAAGAGCTTCTTGATAAAGGCTTTATACGCCCTAGTACTTCTCCTTGGGGCGCTCCCGTTTTGTTCGTTAAAAAGAAAGATGGGTCATTCCGAATGTGTATTGACTAGCGTGAGCTCAACAAGCTTACTGTCAAGAACCGATACCCACTCCCTCGCATTGACGACCTCTTTGATCAATTGCAAGGCGCAACCTGCTTTTCAAAAATCGATCTTTGTTCTGGGTACCATCAACTTCGAGTCCTCAAAGAAGATGTACCTAAGACCGCCTATCGTACGCATTATGGTCATTACGAGTTCGTGGTCATGCCCTTTGGTTTGACCAATGCACCTGCTGTTTTCATGGATTTGATGAATCGCGTGTGCAAAGCATACTTGGACCGTTTCGTGATCGTTTTCATCGATGATATTCTTATTTATTCCAAGACACAAGGAGAGCATGAGCGACACTTGTGTCTTATCCTCGAGCTTCTTCGCACTGAACGTCTATACGCCAAATTCTCCAAGTGTGAATTTTGGTTAAAAGAGGTTCAATTCCTTAGTCATACTGTCAATGAACTTGGTATTCACATTGACCCCGCTAAAATCGAAGCTGTGAAGAACTGGATCGCACCTAAATCTCCGTCTGAAATTCGTTCATTTCTTGGTCTTACTGGTTATTATCATCGTTTTATCTCTAACTTCTCGAAGATCGCTGTTCCTTTGACCTCTTTGACTCAAAAAGAGAAACCTTTTGTTTGGGGTCCCGAACAAGAGGAATATTTTCAAACGCTCAAGGAGATGCTTTGTAATGCTCCTATCCTCGCGCTTCCTGATGGCAATGATGACTTCGTCGTATATTGCGATGCTTCACGCCTTGGTCTTGGTTGTGTACTTATGCAACGAGACAAGGTCATCGCTTATGCGTCAAGGCAACTCAAAATACATGAGAAAAACTATACTACTCACGACCTTGAACTTGGCGCAGTTGTTTTTGCGTTGAAGATTTGGCGACACTACCTTTATGGTACTAAGTGTGTGGTCTTCACCGACCATAGGAGCCTTCAACATATCTTCAACCAAAAGGAACTGAACATGCGTCAACGTCGTTGGGTGGAACTGTTAAACGACTACGAAATCAAATACCATCCAGGTAAAACGAATGTAGTAGCCGACGCTCTTAGTCGTAAAACTCATGTGAAGAGCATCCGTTGTCTCCAACTCGTTAACGATCTTCAAAACTGTATTTGTGAAGCTCAATATGCCTCCATTAACGAAGGTAGCCTCTTTGTTGAAATACGAGGCGCTAAGGAACATGAACTCGTGTCTAAATGTAGGTCTCTTAATCCGTGCAGATCTTAACGGAATCGTCGATCTAACCTAGAGTGCGGAATCCCCTAGATCAGATTTCACAGAAAACGTGTAGAGACAGAATCAAGAACACGATACACTTTCAATCAGGTCTTCTATTGATTATCCAACACGTAGTTTACAATCAATCCAAGACCCACAAGAAATCTCTCAGCCACTCTCTGTAGATTTCTCTAACTCTCTCTCAATTCCTCTAAGTGTGTAACCTAAACCCTTATGCCAAGCCTTGTTTATATAGGACAAGGTTTGCACATGGGCTTTGATCTGGGCTAGGCCATTCTCCAAGCCCATTACACTAAATAACTCCCTAACCAATAATGCTAAGCCCAATACAAAATATCCAAAGACTAAATAATCAAACTATTAAGCTGTTGTCACAAAACATGCACCAACAAACTCCCCCTTGACAATAGCTTCATAGTGTAACTTTGTCTTCAAACATCTTGCAGTCTTTTGGTCTTTGGATAGTGTCAGCTACACAGTTTCTGACATCAACACTAAATCCGATGGTATTCTATACTATCTCAATCGTATCTGGATCCCAAATCGTGAAAACCTTCGAGACTTTCTGATGAATGAGGCACACAAAACGAAGTATTCCGTTCATCCTGGCGCTGACAAGATGTACCATGATATGCGTACGTCATACTGGTGGCCTGGGATGAAGAGGGATATTGCCTCCTACGTTGCAAAATGCCTCACTTGTTCGAAGGTAAAAGCTGAACATCAACGTCCCTCTGGCTTACTCGAACAACCAGAGATTCCTGCCTGGAAATGGGAGAGCATTGCCATGGATTTTATCACTAAACTTCCTCGTACTTGTTCTGGTCATGACAACATTTGGGTGATCGTGGATCGATTGACCAAATCTGCTCATTTTCTTCCTAATCGTGAAGATTTCAAAGTCGAGAAATTGACTAGAATCTACACTAATGAGATCATTTGTCGTCATGGTACCCCCATTGACATCATTTCCGATCGTGATGCTCGTTTTACATCTCGTCTTTGGCAAACTTTCCAATCTGCTATGGGTACTGTTCTTAACCTTAGCACCGCTTTTCATCCTCAGACATACGGTCAAACCGAGCGTACTATCCAAACATTAGAGGATATGCTTCGTTCATGCGTAATAGATTTTGGTGGCAACTGGGATTCACACTTGCCTATGATCGAATTCTTGTACAACAACAGTTATCGTGCGAGTATTCAAATGGCACCTTTCGAAGCATTGTATGGTCGCAAGTGTCATTCGCCTATTAGTTGGCACGAGATTGGTGAATCTCAATTCACTGGTCCCGAGCTTATACAAGAAGCAACGGACAAGATTTTACAGGTTCGAGACAATTTACTGAAAGCCAGGAGCCGACAAAAGAGTTACGCCGACAAGCGTCGCAAACCTTTGGAATTCGAGACAGGTGACTTCGTACTTCTCAAGGTATCCCCTTGGAAGGGCGTGGTTCGATTTGGAAAGAAAGGTAAACTCGCACCCCGCTATGTTCGTCCTTTCAAGATTCTCGAAAGGATTGGCAAGGTTGCGTATAGACTGGACCTGCCTGAAGAACTCAACAATGTACATCCTGTCTTCCATGTGTCAAACTTAAAGAAGTGCCTAGCTGACAAAGGGCTTCAAGTTCCACTCGAGGACCTTCAAGTCAACGAGACCTTGCACTTTGTGGAAAAACCCGTCGAAATCGTGGATCAAGGAGTCAAGTTATTGAGGCGCAGTAAAATTCCTATCGTCAAGGTTCGATGGGAAGGTAAACGTGGCGCTGAATTCACTTGGGAACTCAAGAGTCACATGAAGACGAAGTATCCGCATCTTTTCCCTGCATCTTCCTAAACTTCGGGACGAAATTCCCTAAAGGAGGGGAGACTGTAACGCCCTGCTTATTTGTACTTTCCATTTATAGCAAGTCTTGTTCATATTTCTATTTTTGGAAGTCTTGTGTTCTTGTAATCGTTCTTTCTTTGTAACCTTTGTAAAATCCGAGACTTGGATCATAAATGAAACTCGTATTTTGTTAAATTCATGTTATACATACTTCATACATGCTCATACATTCAATTTCGTGAAACAATTGATGCTTATTCGTAATTCTTGGAAACTATGTGCTAAACTTGCAAATATGTGAAACTTATGCATGAAACGTGATTTGATCATAAACGATATGTAAAAATGACCTTCATACTCTTAATTATACTTTGATTATGCTCCTCATACTTTATTTGGCCTTAAACCATGCTTAAATAGCGAAACTAGTCCCTAAAACACCCTAAATGCACAAAATAACAAAGTTGAGGGGCCTAAGTGTAATAAATTGAAACTTCAGCCCATCCCTCCATACAGGCAGCGTAAGCTAAGCCTGGTGGCTACGCGGGCCGTGTAAGACCTCCCAGATCAGTCTCCTTGTTTCCTTCGCGAATTTGAGCGGGATTTGGTTGTTTTTGAGTTTAAAACCGGGTTTTTGGCATTAATTACACATCTAACTCAACCCTAATTCATTCCCTATATAAACCAACACTTGTCCAAGCCATTTTCACTTTAGAAACACTCTTACAACTCTCTCAATCACTCAAAAACGTAGCTGCAAGTGCAAGTTCGGACAGAAGTACCAAGCTCCACTAAAGTGAGCATAACTTCTTCATTTCTCATCCGTTTTAGCTCATTTTTTTTCCAGAACGCTTGGCTTAACCTTAGCTTCGATTCCATGGGTATTTCATAGAGAATAAGTCCCTGGAACTCCGGCAAATAGGCTCCAAAGTTTACTGTTCGTTTTATTTTGAATCAAACATTGTTTATACTTGTGCAAACTTGAGTTTAACTCACTCAAACCCACGTCCTTATGCTTATAACCACTTCTATGGTTAGTTAAGCTTAAAAACGGGGCTGAGACATACAAAATCAGAGGTTAATCCTCAAATACTTTCTGTTTTGTTTAGGGTTTTAACCCACAAGTGGTGTTCAAGCTTCAAGCTTGATAAAGGTGTGATTGTGGACTAACTTGGGTTGTCCAACATAAAATCCCCACATCCCTTGATGATTTCTCATAGTGTAGATGTTTCTTATTCTTTTATTAATCTTAGTTCATGACCCTCCTTGTATGTTTTTACATCAAGTGTAGTGGTGAACCATAAGAGGTACCTAAATGGAAGCTTGTTCTTCCTACCTCCTACATGAATTCTATGACACAATAGAGGTACCTAAATGAAGATTTATCTTCTACCTCATGCTTGATTAATGGACTAAATAATACATATAATACCTATACATATATTTACTATTCGAACTCTTGATGGTGGACTTGTGTTCTTTCGTCAAAGTATTAGAATACATCATCCAAGACATGAGACTTGTTACGATTCTAATGAGTATACTACTCATGAAAACATTAACCCTGGAGGTTTCATAGTGTCAAGAACTAGTACTTGATGTTGAAGGATGATTACTTTCGAATACATATATTCTTGTGTTTTAACTTCCTAAATCCCTAAATCTTCTGAATGCCCAAACTCACACACCTATGTTTCCTTTGTGTAGAAGGACTTGGTGTTCCAACTTCCTAATCAACCAACTCACTCGCGGATTCAAGAAGAAGACTTGCAAAACCGTGAGTATACTCGCAACCCCCTTTTTATGTTTACCACTTTTTGGGGTGTAACATGTTTAACTATTAAACTACATTTAAACTTATTCTTTATGCAATGCACGAAAACAATCCTTATACATGAATACTATGTTATGATACTTGATGCTTACATGGGCCATACTTATGTGATATGTTTTAGTCATTAGGTTTCACGAGCTTCCATTTGACATGTATAGCGCTATAGGAGTAACGCACCGCCCGTAGACTAGTGGTCATGTTGAATTATATCATTGTTGCGTAAACATAGGATTGGCTAGAAATATTGCATGCCATGTTAGGTTGATCTTGTATAAACTAAGTTGCCATGTGGATTCGTTTTAAACTTTTATACTTATACTTATTCTTAAACTTGTATACTCGCCTTTGCTTTTGCATTGAATTGTATTTTAAACATGTTACAGGTTGATGACTAATGATGCTAAGAAATGGATTAGCAACGATGCCTAGATACTCACTTAGACGTTTAGGTTTAAAGTGTTGTATCAATTTTGTTATGTTATGTTGAACAATGTTGTTATTTGAATTTCTTGTAATGTTTTGACAATTTACTTATGAAATGAAATCGGTTGAATTAAATATTGTCACCATAGTGTTATGAAGTCTCTTACAATCTTGAACAAGTCCCACTCCGATGATTCCGCCATTGGTTGGGGTGTGACACCTTTCCTTGAAAAGAAAAGATCTCCGCCACAGGTCTGTGTTTTAGAAAGTATCTATCCAAAGAAGAGGAGCCCCATCTCGGGGTCGCATACGTTTGAGGAAGTCTCTCCAAGAGGAGAGGGTTGCACATTTCATGGGCACCCATTTTTAGAGAATTACAACATCTCTACAGGGGAGGAAAGAGCCCTTAATAAGGACTCACATAGGAAAATTCCTTCTACATAACAAGTGTTTTTAAAAGGGCTCATAAAACCTCTCCAAAAGGAGAA
This sequence comes from Helianthus tuberosus, assembly GCA_030545235.1. Classification (NCBI taxonomy): domain Eukaryota; kingdom Viridiplantae; phylum Streptophyta; class Magnoliopsida; order Asterales; family Asteraceae; genus Helianthus; species Helianthus tuberosus. The sequence goes on from CM060364.1 coordinate 11,351,294, forward strand.
GATGCCACCCCTTCTCGAAGAACAAAAACCTGAACGGTTTGAGGACCTTGCTAACGGGTCAGACAGGATCATCTAGGCAGACGTGCCGGACGATCTTACAATAAAATGAACATGTACATAGGCATACAGACATGCCGCCTTAGTCAAAACAAGGCAAAGCCCGGCCGTGGGGCTAGGACTAAGTCGAGTATGTCCAAAAAACGCCGAAGCTGGCATATGAAAATCCAAGTGGCCCAAACGCCATTGGACAACAGGCCCAACAGAAGCTTTAACAACTTAAACAAGTTACAAAGCGGGCCTAGGCAAAGCCTTTACCACTTAAACGAGTTACAAAGCAAACTATAGAAAGCTTTAACAACTCAAGCAATTTACGAAGCAAACTTATACAAAGCCTTTACAACTTGAACGAGTTACAAAGCGAACTATACAAAGCTTTAACAACTCAAGCAAGTTATGAAGCAAACTTATACAAAGCTTTAACAACTTAAACGAGTTACAAAGAAAACTATAGAAAGCTTTAACAACCCAAACGCGTTACGAGGCAAACTTATAGGAAAGCTTTAACAACTCAAGCAAGTTACGAAGCAAACTTATACAGAGTTTTAACAACTCAAATGAGTCACAAAACGGGTCTATACAAAGCTTTAACAACTTAAAAAGTTACAAAGCGACCCATAGAAAGCCTTAACGGCTTAAATAGGGTACAAAGAAAATTCATGAGAAAGTTTTAACAGTTCAAGCAAGACAAAAACCCTCATTAGAGGAACACCATAAAAAGAGTATGACGCAGTAAATAAGGCATCCCAGTCGATGCCCCTTAGAGAAATTACTCTTGAACAAGTACCTTGATTGAAATTCATTTAAGAGATACATGCAAAGATGGTCTAAATAGCATAAACGCTCTCAAAAAAGTATTCTCGAACGCGTACATTGGGTAAAGTGCCTTCAAGGAGGCATAGATTGAAGTACGGTACCAAGCTACCCTACTTGTGGTGTCGCCTTTCTGTTTTGAATGCTGAACGCCAGGTCGCCCCAAGGACAACAAAGTAGATTGAAAACAGGCCCAACAGAAGCTTTAACAACTTAAACAAGTTACAAAGCGGGCCTAGGCAAAGCCTTTACCACTTAAACGAGTTACAAAGCAAACTATAGAAAGCTTTAACAACTCAAGCAATTTACGAAGCAAACTTATACAAAGCCTTTACAACTTGAACGAGTTACAAAGCGAGCTATACAAAGCTTTAACAACTCAAGAAAGTTATGAAGCAAACTTATACAAAGCTTTAACAACTTAAACGAGTTACAAAGAAAACTATAGAAAGCTTTAACAACCCAAACGCGTTACGAGGCAAACTTATAGGAAAGCTTTAACAACTCAAGCAAGTTACGAAGCAAACTTATACAAAATTTTAACAACTCAAATGAGTCACAAAATGGGTCTATACAAAGCTTTAACAACTTAAAAAGTTACAAAGCGACCCATAGAAAGCCTTAACGGCTTAAATAGGGTACAAAGAAAATTCATGAGAAAGTTTTAACAGTTCAAGCAAGACAAAAACCCTCATTAGAGGAACACCATACAAAGAGTATGACGCAGTAAATAAGGCATCCCAGTCGATGCCCTTAGAGAAATTACTCTTGAACAAGTACCTTGATTGAAATGCATTTAAGAGATACATGCAAAGATGGTCTAAATAGCATAAACGCTCTCAAAAAAGTATTCTCGAACGCGTACATTGGGTAAAGTGCCTTCAAGGAGGCATAGATTGAAGTACGGTACCAAGCTACCCTACTTGTGGTGTCGCCTTTCTGTTTTGAATGCTGAACGCCAGGTCACCCCAAGGACAACAAAGTAGATTGGTTTGGCATGACGTGCCTTAGACTATATTTACCCGACGGATAGGGGGAACGGCTGAAGGGCGGATAGCGACCCGCCTAGATTTTCAGGGACTGGAACAAGTCCTGCGCCCATTCATGAGTGAATAGACTTGGACTAGGGATGACTTGAAGACGAGGATCCCCGCTTGGGCTCCTCGTCTGGGCTCATCGCCCTAGATTGATGACTGGGCTCGAGCCCACTTGGGTCTTTCTCGGTATGTTTAGATTGGTTCGAGTGGGCCATGTCTTGATAAGCCCATTCTTGGGCCAGCCCATTAGGGTTATGGCCCAAGTGTTTTGTTATAAAAGGGAGAGTTCCATCTCCTAAGAAGGCAGACTACATTTTCCCCACAAAAAGAAGGTTATCTCCTCCTTCCATCTCATATATCTCCTGCTCTCTCTCTCTCTAAATGACACCCTTTACTTGCACTTATAATTATCTTCTCCATACAAGTTACTGACCTGAGCGTCGGAGTGCCCTCGGGGTAAACCCCCTCGTGCCCTCTCACTAGATTTACATGTGGATGCAGCCAGAGACCCGACACTCCGCAAGAAGAACTGCCACCGTGATGGCGAGAGGACGAACCTGAACCGGAGCTCACCGAATCTAAGGTTAGTACCGCCAAGCCCTTTGAACGACTACAGGGATTTGGGGATTCGACACTATATAATAAAAGAAACCACTATTGGGACACTTGTCATTCATAGAGAGCATCAATAATTTGGTTTTCTCACATTAATTAAATATTAAATATCAAATATAGAGGATTTAATGGATAAATTTTTTAAATTTCAAATCAATTTTAAATGTTTCAAATCGTAATCTAGGATTTTTTTTTTATTTAGCTTTGATTTGAAATTATAAAAAATATATTAAATGTAGAAGATTTGATGGATAAACTAAATTTCAAATTAATTCATAACCCCTAATCCCACCGTAGTCTCCCTGATCCTCTAGACCACCGTCATCTGCTTGGAGCTTGGAATCGTAACCCACCGTTTCCCTCATCAGTCGTCGCCTCCAAGCCCCTTTCATCTGCTCGGAGCACAGAATCGTTAGTCGTCGGTTATATTACCATGTCACACTCACTTACTCCATCATGGATTATCTCTCTTTCCAAGGTAATCAACAAACTAATTTATTAATCTGTTTATAGTACTTAATTTGATCCTTTTGTTGATGGAGTTTTCAATTCTATAACTCATACTTGTCGGTTGTGATTGTTCTTGAATGTGGCATGTTATGATAATAAAGTTTTGTTATTTTATATCATCTAAGGGTATGCTTCATTCATGTTTTTTTTAATTTATAAATCAGATTGGATATGTAATGTTATAAAAGTGATAAAAGTTGATTTGAATAGATATTGAAACCAGGGGAAAATGTACTCTATATTTTGAAGATGAATTGGAAAGGGTTGGGGGGACTCGATTAAACTAAAAAAAAAAGAACGAAAACATATGGCATTTAGTTGTAATCCATTTTTAATAGCATATAAGGGATCATCCTTCATCAATTTTGGCTCAATTTCAATTTCTAGGTTTTAGTTTGTTCGTATTGGTTACTAAATCTTCCAAGTATAGATAATAAACTGTACACTATCAATTTTTGTTGAAACTTATTCTTTAAGGTACTGTTTACATGATGTAGCATCTTATTTGGTAATTCTTCATTTAAGTGTTTAAGGTATTGTTACACGTATTCGTTTATCTCTATCCTTTGTTGATTGGAGGTCATATTCTTAAACTTTTTGTGTTTATTTGCAAAAATAGGGGAATATGAATAATTGCAAGGAATGTGGAGCTCCATTTAGAAATTCTACACACCAGAAGCAACATATGCAAACAGGCATTGCAAATTATTTAAATGGTTTCTGTTGTAGGTAATGTTTTGTAAATTTGTGTGGTGGCAACTCGAATGTTGCTACTTCTTTATCGACATACATACATGTATGCATTCTTCCTCTTTTAAAAATTGATATATTTTTTTAATTCTAAATTATACGTTTCATATTTACTCATTAAACAGGTTAGTGCAATATACAAGCCATTACTAGCAAATGAGATCAACCACACTTTGACAAGGTAGTGGCACTATTACTCCTTTTTCCTCAGGTTACCATTTTGTTTTTATATTTAATAATATATTACAGCTGGCTTTTCTATAACTATTCATCATGAATGTATATGTTGTTTATGCTTTTTAATTATTGGATTATAAATATAAATCACAGATTTGTTGTGTGTTCATTGTGATTGATATTTAACAAAAAAATCACACAGTTACTTTTAAGGGCTAAAGTAATATATTCTATTTTCATTTGTTAAACCGCGTGTACACGCTAGCTATAAACTAGTTATTATATATATTATAATTAATTTTAACTGCTTCACACATTTGGCGCTTATAACTTCTAGAATATGACGTTTTATAAAATGATGAATATGCCTTTAGAACGAGAATATTTTTATCTACATTCTAGCCTAAGTTTCATTAAAAACGGAGTAAGGTTAATTATAACGTATTTTTATTATTATGATTATTAAACGGTTCCTACGTTTGCCAAAATACCTCATATTTCTATTGGTCAATTTACCCATGATCTATCCGTTTAATAAAATAAGTTTTTATATACTTTATTTTAAATTGTATAAAAACTTTGGGAATGTTACAAGCTGGGTTTGGTATGTTTCCATTGTTTGACACGTCGTTGCACCGTCTCCGTTAACCCAAACTTAGCAAATTTCACAAAAACGACACTCACTGACCATCTGTCCGAATGGTCATCCGATCGAATGATCATTCGTCCAGATGACCTGATTATCGCGACACTTTTTTGTTTTACAGGACACTATGATCACAACATTTGAAACTTTAAACAGTTCGCAAACATCCACTGTTCTAATGGACATCCGTTCGAATGGTCATCCGTCCGGATGACCATCTGATCGGATGGAGTCCATCTGTTCGAATGGTCATCCGACCGGATGACCATCCGCTCAGGTATTCAGTCAGACACTTTATCTCGATTTTCGCACCATTCGACACCCTGTTCCCAACCGGGTCAGCTCTTAGAGGACTTATGCTCTGTTCCCCCGCACGCAGGCTGATCCAGCGTTAACTTCGATCCAATTTAGCAGTGTTTAGTTATAAGCACCCACTGTGAGTATACTCGATCCCTTTTTGTTTTCAACACTTTTGGGATGCAACATGTATTCTATTATCAAGACACTTGAAACTTGAAACTTATTTGAAACATACTCTGTCCTCATTAAACATGGAACTTGAAACTTGAAACTTTTATGCTATGTGAACGTTTAATCCCTATGTGTAGTTCCGCCTTAACAATGGTAGCGCTTTAGGGGTAATGCACCTCCCCGTTAGTCTTTGGGGTATTGTTAGGATGAGACATTTAACCTCCCATTAGTCTTTGGGAAAGGCACTTAACGCATTGGAAACTTGCGCTATCACTTGGGCTGCGTAAACTAGCATGGTGAAACTTATTATATGTTTTCATGTTGGATATGAGTTTTTAAAATATTATGCTACGTATTTAAACTTGTATGCTCGCCAACATTTTTGTTGATAGTAGCTGGAATTCAAGAAACAAGCTAGGATGATGCTTAGAAACTCATCTATACAAATTAGACAGTTTTGAACGATATTTGAATCATAATGTATTTTGATGTTTTTACGTGGTTGTGGATCGTGGTGACTATTAGACAATTCTATGAAACTTGATTAAATCTTCATTGAAACAGATAGTGTTGTGGAATCTCTCGAGCAATTTGATTCGTTTAGTGCCGCGCCCCGATGTTTCCGCCATCGGTTGGGGTGTGACAATATTTGACAAAGTGTGGTACACATGAGGATTGGTGCAAACTTATTTATTTCTGATTTCTAGCCAAACTTATTTCTAAAATCACACGGTTAATGATTTTGGGGTAATTTGGATTCACACAGTGGGGGTAATCATAGTTTTTGAGTTGATTTAGAGATGATGCCTGATTGTAGAGGGTAGAGGGCGGTGGTGATGGTGATGGTGGTTGAAGACGATGAAGGGTGGTGGTGGTGGTAGTGGCGGTGGGAGGTGGCGACAGGTGATAGAGAGGGGGGAGAGAGAAGACGATGAAGGGAATTTAGAGAGAGAGAATTCAGACTTTTGTTTTGTTTTTATATAGGGCCAGGTTTTAATAATTTAGTTTTATTAATTTTAATTGATAATCAGTTATAATAAAACGTAAATGAGAAAATTACCCCTGTGGAAAAGGACAAAAGTTGAGGGTTTAATTAGGGGAATCTTGCATGATTTCACTTTTAGACCAATGACAACAAAAATGAAACCACAGGGACCCAGATACAAAACTTTGAGATTTGGACTAAAGTGGCAAAACTGACCAAACCACAGGGACCAAAATGGCAGTTTACTCAAAAGAAAGTAAAAATATTTTGTGTTCCAGAGTTTCATTTAAGGATGGAAAATAAAACATGTCGTGTTCCCGAGTTTCATTTAAGGAAGTAAATGAAAGGAAAACTAGGCAAAATTCTTTAGTTTTTCTTTCCTTCCGATTTAGGAGGAAATAGTGGGAAAGACATTTTTTTTCCTTTCTCACTTTTACTTTCTTTTCTTTTCTCGTTAAGTTAACTCATGAACAGAGCGTTAGAGTCTGTTTAGTATGAGATGATGAAATAAATGAGAGAATAAAATAAACAAAGTAGTGAAATGAACATAATGAAATGGACCATTTCATTCAATTGTGATGTTTAGTTGCTCATATGTGAATAATACAAATCATTACTTTGTATAGTTTGATAAGCAAAAAAAAAAAACAAAGTAACGAACCATAATTTACCGATTATTCCACTGTCATGCCTTCGGGCGGATGGAGGTCGGGTTTTCGCGCATCTGGGAGAGCCAAGGGGCTGGCGACGGTCAAGTAGTCGACCTTGGCCACAACGCTCGGTATCACGGTGGTTGGCACATCATTCATTGTCGTTAAAAAATGGACCTATAGAAATATTTTGTTTTTTTACCATAAGCCAATTTGTATGAAAAACTTGGGCTCTAGGCCAAGTGCTGACTTGCAGTTAAAATAAGATAAACAATCAAACTAATCTAAACCCATTTACCTTGATGAAATGTCATCTTCCATTGAAGAAAATGCTGGAATGGATAGTCGTTTGTTGGAGTGTGGAATGATTCCTGGCAACTCTTTACTAAAGCTAATAAAGTTCCATCAGTTAAAAAACGAAGATCACCAAGCACAAGAAGAATATTTCACATAAACTTTCATTTAAATTAAAGGATAGAAATCCTAGCACCATAATATAGTAGAACCTCTATAATTTAATACTCGATAAATTAATAACTTTTGATAAAATTAATAATTTGTCTAGGACCAGTACAAAATTGGACCCCAATCGATAAAATAACAAGATAATAATTTTTTGAAATCCCAATACAAGTATATTGGTCCCGGCGAAACTATAAATTAATAATTACTAAAATATTTCAAAATTCTAGGATTGCCCGGTAAAAATGAATCTGTAGTCACTTGTTTTTTTGTAAGCTTCAAATCTATATTGAGTTTATCTTTAAATCTCCCCATTGCACTTAAGAGTTGAGGCGCAATATTCTCGTGTTACAACAAAAAGTTGTGAAGAGTTGTTGCCGCTTGCAATGCTTCTTTCCGAGTGACTGGTTCCAAATACACTGAATCATCATCAACTGTATTTTGAACGGTATCTGCCATAATTTCATAATTTCTTCAATGCTTTGAACCCCCGTAACATTCATTGATTTCACCTAGATAATCCAACAACTCATTCACATCCATTTTGTGCGAATAATGTATTCCCGTAATCAAGTTTTCAAGCTCACGAATGCCTTCTAAAGAATTTACATCGTTTAAATCACTTGTGCCGGTTGGATTAGTCGAATGAATTTATTTTTATCAAATTGTTTCTTATAAAACTTTAAATGTTATGAAGAAGTTTTATAGATATATTTAGTTTGTAATAAAAATATTTTCAAAACAAAAAAAATGACCAAAAATCATTAATAAAGTAAATCTAGGTGGGGCTAGCTCACTTAGCAGAGGTTTATGTCTTCTTGAGCTCAATCCCAAACAAGAAGCAGGTTAAGATTTATTTAGTGTAATTTAGTAGTACGTAAGATTTGCCACTTAAAAATATAACTCTAATATTTAATAAAAGAATAAATAAACAAAATAAAAAAATAAGGAAAACATATAATGTTTAGGGTAAACAGTGACCGAAACAAGGCCCGAAGGAGAGAGATACCCAAGCTCAAAGTAGGGCCCGCTAATGGTTTAACTTTAAACTTGTATAAAAATATTTTTGAGCAAAAAAAAGTGATTGCAACACTTTTTAATCACACCAGTTTTTTGTGACCACCAATGCACGTAAGGCCTGCGTAACTGCGTTATAAACCAGGCAGTGACCGAACGAGGCCCGTAAGAGAGAGATACCGATGCTCAAAGTAGGCCCACCGGTGGTTTTTCAACTTTTGGAAACTTGTATATAATTAATTTTTTAGCGAAAATAAGTGTGTTGTGAGGTCTTCAATTGCCTGCGTTTTTATTACCAACAATAGGAGTACAACGATGTGATGTGAAGCTAAATATAATACAATAAAAAACACAATAAAATACTACCAATAAAAAAATCTAAAAATAAACACATGATCAAAACATAATAAACATAAAACATGAGGGGTCCGAGCCATAAGTGAGATACCACTCTGGAAGAGCTAGAATTCTAACCTTGTGTCAGGACGTACGGGCCAAGGGACAGTCTCAGGTAGACAGTTTCTATGGGGCGTAGACCTCCCAAAAGGTAACGGAGGCGTGCAAAGGTTTCCTCGGGCCGGACGGAGATTGGCCCTCGAGTGCAAAGGCAGAAGGGAGCTTGACTGCAAGATCCACCCGTCGAGCAGGGACGAAAGTCGGCCTTAGTGATCCGACAGTGCCGAGTGGAAGGGCCGTCGCTCAACGGATAAAAGTTACTCTAGGGATAACAGGCTGATCTTCCCCAAGAGCTCACATCGACGGGAAGGTTTGGCACCTCGATGTCGGCAATATCGTATGTAAAATCTTTAATCACTTATTTGCGTAGGGGCAATTCGTTCTCTATGACCATTTTCTTCACATAATCCACATTTATACTTTCTGGGTTCATCCGGATAATGGGCATCCATCTCATTTGCGTAGGGGCAATTCGTCCTCCTATGACCATCTTCTTCTAGAGCACCACCCACAACCGCAACCGCTGACCAAACCCCAACACGTCTTCCACTTCCACCTTCAACCACAACCGCGACCACCACTATCATCTCAACTACTAACCACAGAACATCTCTATTTGACAAGAAAACTCATCCAAAACTTCAGATATGAGAGAAAACACGGGAGATCGGTACTTACCGAGGCACCAAAATAAAGAGCACGCTACTTTCGATCAAAGAGTTCATCTTTGTGATCGACATCAAAGGCTCAAGAAGCTATTACATTAACGGTACTTTTTCCAACAAGCAACCTCAGATTGAAAAATGGCAGCCTCACCTGAACCACGGGCAAGGACAATCAATAGGTCCACATAATGAGAATTTGAATTTTGTTATGTTCACATGGATGGGACTTTTAAACAAATGTTCAAAAAACAAAAGAAAAGAACACCCAGATTATAATAGAACACACACACACACAGGGAACTGTTCATGAGAAAATAAGTAAAGCATTAACAAGTTGGAATACAAGTTTTTAGCCAACTTAAACCCTCCTCATTTTACCCGGGCTTGGGACCGGCTGAGTTTACATGAAACCCAGGCAGAGTTAAAACTTGTATACATATATAAAAACAGCACACCAATCAAAGTATATGCAACAAAAAAACCAACATGCTTCAAGTTGTCATGATAACAGCATCTATTTTCCAGCTTATAAACACAAAAACCTCTTTTTATCAAGCACGCACAATTGTCATAAACCTCGAAAATAAAATTCTGAAAAATCCAAATCTTGAAAACAAATTTTTTGAACCTCAAAAATGAAAAATATGAAAAAAAAAATTGAACATTTACTAGGTAAACTTCAATAAAGAATCCAATCCTGCAAGATGATGCATACCCTAACTGGAAATCTGGGATAACATTTTTTCTAACAGCACCAAAACAAAAACTAACTTGAAAAATTTTAAATCCATACACTAAAACAGGATCAGATTGGCATTTTGTAAGGTTTCCACTTTTATCATCTATAAACCACCCTTATCAACTAAATAATATAGAAAAGAAGGAAAGACAGAAAAAAAGACATCATCTGCAGACCCAGCAAAGGAGGAGCCAACAAAACCTCAATCAGACAAAAATGGCCACAAGTATGAGAACAAAATAACTATATATGGATTTTAAATTTAAGAAACAAAAAAAATCAAATTATGTTAAACAAAATATAAGAAAATAAAAAGAAAAAAAAATCATATTAGATTTCGTTTCCTATACTAGAAAATTTGGTGAGTTCGTTACCCTACCCAGCAAACTCCCTAGTGTTACAAGTAGTTTCAAAATTCACCTACAAGTGTTTGGCGGGATTCTAAACCACATAGAAATACAAAAATCCTGGCAAAAATAATAAAACAATAACCAATCGGTAGTATTCATTGTTAAGAGAGGGGAACAAACTGATATGAAACTCCTATTATGTACAAACCAGAGGGGTTTTAAAAACATGGCAACAAACCAGAAAGGACAAAGGCCCAAGAAAATCACAAGTTTTCAAGATCTATCAGAAATTAAGCAAGATTATAGATATAACATGAGTCCAATCATCTTTACTCTGCAGAAACACATACATTGTAACATTAACCCCGAGGGCCCGAACTCCTCCAAGTTGGTCATTAAAAGATGGAAAACAATAATGGTAACAAATAAGAACGTAAGAATCATAGAAAAATCAGTAGGCAATGATTTGACAAAGTTGTTTGATGCCACACTAACCTACATACAACACATAATCTCATCATGCAAAGCATACACGCAAGAGAAAATGGGAAAAAGAGAATTGAGGAAGTGGCAAAGAATTAACAAACATGCGCTGACGATCCACAAGCAAGAACAACGATCCAATCATCTTCAATTTTGCCTGAGCCTGTAGTGGGTCAATAATATAACTTCTTAGCCTTTTAGGCATCCCAGACAAGAGATGGAGAAAAGATGTCCGGTCACCAACCAAACCTACAAACGAAATACAATTCCCATCCATCATGAAAGCTAGCTAAAAAGATGGTCAATAAATAAAACTAAGAAAACAGAAAGTAAGTTTTAGAACACGAAATGATACTAATCAATATCTAGAAGTCCAATCGAGTGTCGCTCTTTCTGCAAAACATATACATAGTATTGTTAACACCATCAAGTCCCCATCATGATGTAAAGAGATGAACAATCGTAACATAAAATAAACATAAGAATTTAAGATAACCGGCAGGCTGTAATTGGAGAACAACGTTTGAAGCCACACTAATCTACACGCAAAACATTATATCGTCATGCGAAAAAACACAGAAAGACGGAATAAGAAATCAGAGAAAGAACATAGTAGTGGGAAGTAATTGAAAACGATGATCCACGAGCAGGCACGGCAAACCAACCATCTTCAATATACCGAGCCTAGATCAAAACTATATCAAAGTTAAAGGAAGACAAATGAGGATAGAAAACAGAACTTGTTCACTAAAAGGAATAACACAATCTAATATGATGCTCCTGTTCACTTTCCGTGGACACCCCCCAAAGTCGGCAACAAACAAAGACAAAGGTCCAAGCAAAGAGAGAGTATTCCAGACCTATTAGCAATTAAGCAAGATTTAAGTACTTTAACGATATTAAAAAGGGAGACGATAAATATACGAAAGTTTGCAATAAGATTCAAAAAGAGCCCGCATATATGATCATCATGGTCCTGGTCACGCAACAAACCTACAAATAAACACAATTCTTTTGTTATAGGAACCTAAGAGGAAACCAGTCATTTATAGAGTGAAGAACAAAGAAAGAGGATTTTAGGACACGGAATGATACTAATCAAAATGCAAAGGTCCAATCCTTTGGTGTTTTTTTCTGCAGAACACATGCCCAACATCAACACTAAACCTCCCACGAAGATTCAGAGAGAAAAATAATAATGGTAAAAAAAACATCTCTACAAAACTAAAAGTACAGTAAGTAGGTGCCGACTGGACAACAATGTACGAAGCCGCTCTAACCTACACGAAAAACACAACCTTGTTATCAAAACTTACAGCTAACACACAAAATATGAGAAATTAGAGATGAAGGAGAATAGTGAGGCATATGATCACATAATGTGGTGGTCACCCAACAAACCTACAAACAAACACAATTCTGTTGTTACATAAACCTATAAAGAAAACTAGAAGTACAAAAGAAAGATGGTTCTAGGACACGAAATGATACTAATCAAGATGCCCAGGTCCAATCATTTGTTTTTTTTTTCTACAAAACACATGCAACAATATTAACACGAAGCTCCTTCTACAAGTTCCCCAAGAAGATAGAAAGATAGAAAAACAATAATGGTAAAATAAAAACATTTCTTCAGAAATAGATGTACAGTAAGTAGGTGGTGACTGGAATGTACGAGGGGTCCAACCAACACACAAAACATGACCTTGTTATGCAAACTTACAGCTTACACCAAAGGTTTGCAATAAACTCCATCATAAGGATGCTGGTCACCCAACGAGCCTACAAACAAAAAACTCCCTTGTTGCATAAACCTATTTAAAAAACTAGTCAATATGGAACGAAGAACAAAGAAAGGGGATATTAGGCCACGAAATGATACTAATCAACATCTAGAAGTCCAATCGAGTGTCGCTCTTTCTGCAAAACATGTACATAGTATTGTTAACACCATCAAGTCCCCACCATGATGTAGAGAGACAAACAATCGTAACATAAAATAAACATAAGAATTTAAGAAAAACCGGCAGGCTGTAATTGGAGAACAACGTTTGAAGCCACACTAACCTACACGCAAAACATACTATCGTCATGCAAAAAAACACAAAAGACGGAATAAGATATTAGAGAAAGAACATAGTAGTGGGAAGTAATTGAACACAATGATCCATGAGCAGGCACAGCAATCCAACCATCTTCAATATACCGAGACTAGATCAAAATTATATCAAAGTCAAAGGAAGACAAATGATGATAGAAAACAGAACTTGTTCACTAAAAGGAATAACACAATCTAATATGATGCTCCTGTTCACTTTCCATAGAGACAAACCGTAAAGTCGGCAACAAACAAAGACAAAGTTCCAAGCAAAGAGAGAGTATTCCAGACAATTAGCAAATAAGCAAGATTTAAGTACTTTACGGTACTAAAAAGGGAGACGATAAATATACAAAAGTTTGCAAAAATTGCAACATAAAAGAATCATATAAAAAGTGTCCACAATTACCGACTCGCAAAACGTATGAAAACTGAACTAGGCCCAATCAACTTTGTTCTTTCTGCACCACAAAAAATATAATCCCATCATGCACACGAATTCACAAGAGTAAAAAGAAAATTGAAGGAAAAAGAGAATAGTGGGAACGAATTAATAGATGTGTGGTGGCAATCCATGAGCAAGCACGACAATCCAGTCACCTCCAATTACAAAAAAAAAAAAAAAAAAAAACAAAAACAAAAAAAACATGTAGTGGTAGTATATCTTTTAGTCATCCCAGCAAGAGAAAATAAAAATCCATAATTATAGAAGATAGAAAAGCAGCAAAGAATCATGCAACTAATGGTGTCCAACAAAGAAATGAGGCTCCAAAAGATCTATGCACAAGAGATCAAGATAAAGAAAAAATAACCAAGGATGAACCAGAATAAAAAACAAATAATGCTAAGGAGGGAAAAACCAGCAGATGGTAAACAAGACGCCAGAACCGGTGTTTACCGAATCAACCTGCAAACAGAACATAGTGGTCTTACTTCAAGAATCTAAAAACGATGCTGGTCATCATAGAAACTGAAAGCAAAGAAAGGAAGTTCTAGAACACTGCATGATACTAAACAAACAAGGGTCCAGCCATCCGTGTTTATTCTGCAAAATCTGTATCCAGAACCTATAGCACCATCTTTTATTAAGCCCACTAAGTGTCACACCCCGATATTTCCACGTATTACCGGTGGGGAAAATCGTGGTGGCTGCGACTGTTGCCGAATCGGTGGTCGTGCAGGTACTTGATACCCATGAGTTGGGTATCCCATTCCCCAAGGGGTTCCATATGGTCCTTCAGGATGAAGGGCGAAGTAGTTTGATGCCACTTGGTAAGGGTCTTCAGCATAGTTATAGTTTGTGTGAGCCGGCTGCTCAAACGGGTTGTACGTTGTTGACCCAGCGTACGTAGGAATCGGGTTACCAAAACCCATTGGTGGCGGTTGTGGTGCAACTGGTGCAGAACTCACCTCTGAAATTGGGTTTGAGGGCCCGCCCATCTGTGAGTCTTCATGCAGTGGCGGGTAGTGACTGCCACTTGAGTGATGGGGGGTGCTGAAGTGAAAATCCCCTACTCGCGCAGATATACGTGCGTCCGTTCTCCTACGCCTTGATGATTCTGGAGGTGCTTGTTGAACTGGCGGCGGTGGAGGCGGTGGCGTGACAGCCACGAAACGTGAATCCCCAGAGGGATCCTGCTGCTGAGGTGATGAATGGTGAGAAGGTGTGAAGTACCATTCATGTTGGTTAAACCTTGCTTGAAAATTGTCTGGACCACCGTAGGGTGATCCGTGGAAGGAAAATCCATCAGAGACCTCGATGGGATGGTTGGGGGTACCGCTTGCAGGCTCGACAGGATCCGTGTCCTCGTCCATGTCCATTGCTTGGTCGTCTGAGAAGTGGTCCTCTGGTCCCAATGGGTTAAAACCCACTGGTTCTTGAATGTAGTTCGTCGGGTTAAACCGGCCCTGAAAGACAGGAGTGGGGTTGCCAAAGGAATTGTGCGAAAGGGATCACTGGAGAGGTATATATGAGGGTTGCGGGTTATTGGGCTCGTTTTCCGAATGCGGCCCAAAGGAATGACGATAGGGAGGTGTTGAGCTGTGCGAGACAGACCGTCTAACGGGCTCTGTATAGGTCCTCCAGGCTGCTTGCGGATCGGCACTCGCAGTAGTAGAAGGAGCTCGCCGGTGAGAAGGCCCGGTTTCGTGATCGTTGGGGGCGGTGATCGGCCCCTTACCTCGTCCTCCTCTTCTAAATCTTGGCGGCATTGTTAAACTTGTCAACATAAATAAAAGATACAACAAGAAATATAAAGGACAAAGTTAAAATTAAAAACAACATTTGGATTTGTCCTAAGTTCTTTGTCTAGACTCGAAAATTTAGGAATGTGCAATTGTGTCATTGAGATTAAACACAAAAGGCTAGTGTTTAATTCACTCAATGTTGGCTCTGATACCAACCTGTCACACCCCGATATTTCCACGTATTCCCGGTGGGGAAAATCGTGGTGGCTGCGACTGTTGCTGAATCGGTGGTCGTGCAGGTACTTGATACCCATGAGTTAGGTATCCCATTCCCCAATGGGTTCCATATGGTCCTTCAGGATAAAGGGCGAGGTAGTTTGATGCCACTTGGTAAGGGTCTTCAGCATAGTTATAGTTTGTGTGAGCCGGCTGCTCAAACGGGTTGTACACTGTTGACCCAGCGTACGTAGGAATCGGGTTACCAAAACCCATTGGTGGCGGCTGTGGTGCAACTGGTGTAGAACTCACCTCTGTAATTGGGTTTGAGGGCCCGCCCATCTTTGGGTCTTCATGCAGTGGCGGGTAGTGACTGTCACTTGAGTGAGGGGGGGTGCTGAAGTGAAAATCCCCTCTGCGCGCAGATATACGTGCGCCCGTTCTCCTACGCCTTGGTGGTTCTGCAGGTGCTTGATAAACTAGCTGCGGTGGAGGCGGTGGCGTGACAGCCACGAAACGTGAATCCTCTGAGGGATCTTACTGCTGCTGCTGAGGTGATGAATGGTGAGAAGGTGTGAAGTACCATTCATGTTGGTTAAACCTTGCTTGGAAACTGTCTGGACCACCGTAGGGTGATCCGTGGAAGGAAGATCCATCAGAGACCTCAATGGGATGGTTGGGGGTACTGCTTGCAGGCTCGACGGGATCCGTGTCCTCATCCATGTCCATTGCTTGGTCGTCTGAGAAGTGGTCCTCTGATCCCAATGGGTTAAAACCTACTGGTTCTTAAATGTAGTTCGCCGAGTTAAACCGGCCCTGAAAGACAGGAGTGGGGTTGCCAAATGAATTGTGCGAAAGGGATCGCTGAAGAGGTATATATGAGGGTTACGGGTTATTGGGCTCGTTTTCCGAATGCTGCCCAAAGGAATGACGATAGGGAGGTGTTGAGCTGTGATGAACTGGCGGCGGTGGAGGCGGTGGCGCACGTATATCTGAGCGAGGAGGGGATTTTCACTTCAGCACCCCCCATCACTCAAGTGGCAGTCACTACCCGCCACTGCATGAAGACCCACAGATGGGCGGGCTCTCAAACCCAATTGCAGAGGTGAGTTCTGCACCAGTTGCACCACAGCCGCCATCAATGGGTTTTGGTAACCCGATTCCTACGTACGCTGGGTCAACAGCGTACAACCCGTTTGAGCAGCCGGCTCACACAAACTATAACTATGCTGAAGACCCTTACCAAGTGGCATCAAACTACCTCGCCCTTCATCCTGAAGGACCATATGGAACCACTTGGGGAATGGGATACCCAACTCATGGGTATCAAGTACCTGCACGACCACCGATTCGGCAACAGTCGCACCCACCACGATTTTCCCCACCAGTAATACGTGGAAATATCGGGGTGTGACAGGTTGGTATCAGAGCCAACATTAAATGAATTAAACACTAGCCTTTTGTGTTTAATCTCAATGACACAATTGCACATTCCTCAATTTTCGAGTCTAGACAAAGAACTTAAGACAAATCCAAATGTTGTTTTTAATTTTAACTTTGTCCTTTATATTTCTTGTTGTATCTTTTATTTATTTATGTTGACAGGTTTAACAATGCCGCCAAGATTTAGAAGAGGAGGACGAGGTAAGGGGCCGATCACCGCCCCCAACGATCACGAAGCCGGGCCTTCTCACCGGCGAGCTCCTTCTACTACTGCGAGTGCCGATCCGCAAGGAGCCTGGAATACCTATACAGAGCCCGCTAGACGGTTTGTCTCGCACAGCTCAACACCTCCCTATCGTCATTCCTTTGGGCCGAATTCGGAAAACGAGCCCAATAACCCGCAACCCTCATATATACCTCTCCAGCGATCCTTTTCGCACAATTACTTTGTCAACCCCACTCCTGTCTTTCAGGGCCGGTTTAACCCGGCGAACTACATTCAAGAACCAGTGGGTTTTAACCCATTGGGACCAAAGGACCACTTCTCAGACTACCAAGCAATGGACATGGACGAGGACACGGATCCCGTCGAGCCTGCAAGCGGTACCCCCAACCATCCCATCGAGGTCTCTGATGGATCTTCCTTCCACGGATCACCCTACGGTGGTCCAGACAATTTCCAAGCAAGGTTTAACCAACATGAATGGTACTTCACACCTTCTCACCATTCATCACCTCGGCAGCAGCAGCAGCAGGATCCCTCTGGGGATTCACGTTTCGTGGCTGTCACGCCACCGCCTCCACCGCCGCCAGTTCATCAAGTACCTCCAGAACCACCAAGGCGTAGAAGAACGGGCGCACGTATATCTGCTCGAGGGGATTTTCACTTCAGCACCCCCCATCACTCAAGTGGCAGTCACTACCCGCCACTGCATGAAAACCTACAGATGGGCGGGCCCTCAAACCCAATTCCAGAGGTGAG
This sequence comes from Helianthus tuberosus, assembly GCA_030545235.1. NCBI lineage: Eukaryota > Viridiplantae > Streptophyta > Magnoliopsida > Asterales > Asteraceae > Helianthus > Helianthus tuberosus. Next base: position 11,369,103 of record CM060364.1, read on the forward strand.
TTTTGCACCACAGCCGCCACCAATGGGTTTTGGTAACCCGATTCCTACGTACGCTGGGTCAACAGCGTACAACCCGTTTTAGTAGCCGGCTCACACAAACTATAACTATGCTGAAGACCCTTACCAAGTGGCATCAAACTACCTCGCCCTTCATCCTGAAGTACCATATGGAACCCCTTGGAGAATGGGATACCCAACTCATGGGTATCAAGTACCTGCACGACCACCGATTCGGCAACAGTCGCAGCCACCACGATTTTCCCCACCGGTAATACGTGGAAATATCGGGGTGTGACACTAAGACACCCAGTTTTAAGGGGAACAAAAAGATAAGAGTTTACAAAGTGAATAATATTTAAACCAATGTGCAACAGTTACGTGTGAGACGAAAGAAATGACACCATATCTACAAAAAATGCATGCCTGTTACATGCCGCAATAGACACAATGAAAATCTGAACTTACATAACCATGGACCAAAGTAGCAGATATTGTACACTGAGTACAAGACCCAGTAGAGAGAATCAGAAAAGACTGAAGCCACAAATCAGTAGAATATAAGTATATAACCTTGTTGTCCAATATTCTATCTGGTTTTACAAGCAACAAAAGAAATGAGTCCTACACTCCTATCCACACTTGCTAAGTAAGAGACTAATAAAAAATATGTTAAAAGAAAATCTTAAAAGATATTACAGAAGCTGGCAGTGACGAGCGATGAAGCCATTGAGTGTTTGAATGTTAAGAAGGCACTATAATAGCAGAAGAAACACAGATATATACAGTTATATACAGTGGCGTTGACCCCATAATAAATTATAAAAAAAAGAACCTGCATAGACAATTAAGAAAATAGGTAGCTTGTGCTCTCCATCAGATCTATAATGCCTCCAACACCACTAAGAGCAAAATGAATCATGAACAACCATTGTATTGCCAGGTAAAGGTAAACAAAATGAACAAAAACGTTTGCTTAAAATTGTCACCAGTGACCAGATGAATCAGGAGAACCCTATACAGCATCAGCGATCCCCTTGAGCATTCTAGCATTTATCAAGAAGAAGACAAGACGGCTCTCTCTTAAAAAGTCAATAAAATCTAAGCTAATAATAGACATCATTATAGTCAACCCAAAGGCCCCTGGCCCAAACTTCACCCAAACTAACCTCAAATGACCATCCACCCATAACAAAAACCGAACATGTCCAAATGGCATCTGAAGTCAAGTAATAAGACTTCAAGTAATATAACAGCAACTAAGGTAAGAAGATCAAACCAGATCAGATAGTACCAGATGGAATCAATGATCAAACTCCACATCCAACTGCAAGCAAAACCACAAACCTAGCAGCGGCCTGTAACCATAGTGACATAACACAAACCGACAGCCAGACAATAACACAGTAAAGCTGCAAGGCAGTTATCATAAAGCTGACAGAGCACAGCTCAGATAGATCGTAACACAAACCGATAGCCAAATATCTTTTGAAGTAGACATGAATTTCCAAGACTTCCCAACTAGCCAGAAAACATGATCCAATATTCCAATCTTGCATTGCCTAATCTATAAATTGCACAGAGCATGTACTTGTTGCAACAGTAACCTCAAGCACGAAAGTAAGGGTGTTAAAAAGGACAAACTCATGAAAAGAGAAGCGTGATACCAAATCTACTACTTGCACAAGAACCAATCCAACAGGCAAAAGGAGAAATCATTCAAAATTTGTCTAACAGAGAGCAATCAACTTAATGCACAACAGACGAGCAAGGTAGAATATACTACAACAAAACCTGGAATTAATATCATGAACAGCTCAGATGAGGCCTAAACCTAATTTCTCACACCTTCTACCGGAAAAACCCTATCTATCTGCCATAAAATATAGCCACGGAGTCAAAATTTAACTTATCACCTAATACTAAAGCCGGTTATCATGAGCTCAACAAGTAAATCATAACTTTTCGCACCTGTGAACCATAACAAGCAACCAGATCGACCGTAACAGGTGCTTGCAAAACGATATTCGCATAGAAGAAACTAGAAGATTGACACCTGAAAACCGATAACCTAATACTAAAGTCGTTTCTATGCCTTTGTTACAAACGGATTTCGAATCCAAATCAACGAAGGCAGATGATAATTGAGAAAGAACGTGGAAGAAGATCTGATCTGATCTGGCGCAACATATTTAAAATCAAAAGGATGAGAATAGAATATAGAAGATACCAGAAGGTAACCGCCTGTTGAAGATGATGAACGAGATGATTTGTTGAATGTACGATTGAAATATAAGCATGTGTAAGTCGGTGGGGACTTGTTAAGGCGGTTGGTTATTTTTTATTTTTTTTATTGGTAGTTGGTATGTGTAGTGGGCTAGTGGCTAAATGAATGGTCAAGCTTAATGTGCCTAACTTCAGGCCAACCAAATCCTGACACGTGGCTGTTAGTGCTATTCTAATCGAGAAATTATAGATGATTTGTGGAGCTCTTTTGGGAAAACCTATCACTCCTCTACGTTCCATAGTTTACTAATGGAACTAGTTATAAAAAGCGTCGTCGCATTGCGGCGAATTTATTTTGTTATTTAGTTTGTGTTTATATTACTGCAAGACAAATCAAGGTGGGAGATTGTGGGACTGGCAGTGGCGAAGATCGCCTAACTGTGATGAAGAAAGAAACGAGATGGCTAGTCTAAGCACACTATTACTCCAACAACAACAAGGGTATGGGGAAGACCAATGGAGGTGGAAGGAGAATGTGATGAAGGGCTTCTCGGTAAAGGATATTAGAAAAGAATTGGGCGGGATTGTGAATTTAAATAATGTGCCTAAATGCTTGGAATGGAACAGAATCGCAACGCCAAAAGTAAACTTGTTCATTTGGAGAGCTGTGGAGGAGAAAATCCCAACGCTGGATGCGCTAAAAAGGAGGGGGGTGCAGCTTACATCGGATACCTGCAAGACTTGCGGATCAGCGATAGAAACGGCAGAACATATATTCATTCGTTGCCCATATGCTAACCGTGTATGGATGATGATATGGTCTTGGTTAAAAATCCCAGCAAAGAACCAACTGGAGTCGCTTCGTACAAGAATTCAGGATAGATCTGAATGGCCGAGAAGAAAATCAAAAATAATTCATGCCATATACCTCCTAACTGTTTGGAGCATCTGGCTGAACAGAAATAAAAAGGCTTTCAATGACGAAATATCGGAACCGAGCAAACTAATAGAAGAGATCAAGGAGGAGTCGTTTGGCTGGATAAACAAGAGGTCAAGATTCCAAGGCATAACGTGGAACGAGTGGAGCGAGTTCTCGATCCCGGAAAGATGAAAGTATGTATAGTCTGTTTGTTTGTTGGTTTTCTCTTGTAAGTGTTCTCTTGATTTCCTGGATTGTACTTATGGCTTTATAGCTCCTTGCTATGCGCCGGGTTTTATGATGAATAAAGGTTCCGTTGTTGTCGTTCAAAAAAAAATTAGTTTGTGTTTATATATGTTTGAAATCACTACGAGCGCGTTGCACACGGAAACGCTGACAACAATAAAAAGAAAATGTAGAAAAAAAAACACTAAAAAATAACCGAAAGAAAATCAACTAAAAAAGTTGTATGGTAATGATGTTGTTCGGTAGAAGCCCGTAGTCAGAGATGTGCAAATAGTAATTGGTACCGGTACCAAATTTCCTGAACCCAAAGATCCTAAATACCAGTTCGGTACTGACGTTTGGCGTTCCTGGTACCGGTTCGCTATCGGTTTTTACCTTCATATACCGATATCGTAACCGGTATTTTCAATACCAATACCGATTCGGTATCAGTTGGTACCGAGCTCATCTCTACCCCTAAAACTAAAAAAAAGTTGTACGATACCGTTGGTGTTCGTAAGGTACCTGTGATCAGGGATGAGCAAATGGTACTGGGTAGTAGTACCAAATTTCTCGAACTAAAAGATTATCAAACTCAATCCGGTACCGACTTTTGGCGTTTTATATACCAGGCTGGTGCTGGTTTTTTTACCTTCATGTAGCGATGACGAACCGGTATTTTCGATACAAGTACCGGTTAACACCAAACTTATTAGACTAAAAAAGTATACGAGATAATAACAATTATAATAATAAGATAATAAAACTAAAAAAAAAACTATATATAGTATTTTATTATATTTCATTCTGAAATTAATATATAGGAGAATAATGAAAGGAAAGGAAAAAAAACAAAAAGAAAGGAATAAACTGTCATTTTGGTCCTTATGGTTTGGTCAGTTTTGTCATTTTAGTTCAAATCTTAAAGTTTTTGTATTTGGGTCTCTATGGTTTCATTTTTGTTGTCGTTTGGTCCAAAAGTGAAATCATGTCAAATTCCTCTAATTAAACCCTCAACTTTTGTCCTTTTCCACAGGGGTAATTTTGTCATTTACGTTTTATTATAACTGATTATCAATTAAAATTAATAAAACTAAATTATAAAAACTGAAACTCAGTCTCTCTCTCCTCTCTATCTCTCTCTCTAAACTCTATCACCACACACACACATAACTTAATCAAACACTCACCACCACCATCATTGTCACCCTTCATCGGATAACATCCACCACCACCTCTAATAGCCATCGCCCACCAAAAACACTCCACCACCTCTAACCACCATCGCCCACCACCGGGTTGGAACCCTAGAAAACTACCAGCCGCCATCGCTCACAACCACTACAACCCCCATCACCTAACCCTGTTCCACCTCATTTCCAGATCTGTTGAAAGCCGCAACTTACAACCACCGGAGACCACCACCATTCACACCTACCAGCCGAACTACAGTTATCATCGAAAAGCTTCTTGAACAAACTGACAAAATCATCAAAAATAAAGTCAAACTACAAGGATTTATGATGCAAGTTAAATAAATTATTATACAGATGATTAACATGATGAACAAGTACAACAAAACTGTTCTTCATTTCTTTTGCTGGTGCTTATTGTGATCTTCTTCTTGTTCAGACAGTAATGGAGTTTTCAAGGTGAGTTTGGTCGTCATATTTGACAAAGTGTGGTACACATGAGGATTGGTGCAAACTTATTTATTATTGATTTCTGCCAAACTTATTTATAAAATCACATGGTTAATGATTTTGGGGCAATTTGGATTCACACGATGGGGTTAATCATAGTTTTTGAGTTGATTTAGAGATGATACCTGATTGTAGAGGGTAGAGGGCGGTGGTGATGGTGATGGTGATGGTGGTTGAAGACAATGAAGGGTGGTGGTGGTGGTGGTAGTGGTAGTGGCGGTGGGATGTGGCGGCAGGTGATAGAGAGAGGGGGGAGAAGACGATGAAGGGAATTTAGAGAGAGAGAATTCAGACTTTTGTTTTGTTTTTATATAGGGTCAGGTTTTAATAATTTAGTTTTATTAATTTTAATTGATAATCAGTTATAATAAAACGTAAATGACAAAATTACCCCTGTGGAAAATGACAAAAGTTGAGGGTTTAATTAGGGGAATCTGGCATGATTTCACTTTTGGACCAAAATGGCAACAAAAATGAAACCACAGGACCCAGATACAAAAACTTTGAGATTTGGACTAAAGTGGCAAAACTAACCAAATCACATGGACCAAAATGGCAGTTTACTAAAAAAAAGTAAAAATATTTTGTGTTCCAGAGTTTCATTTAAGAAAGGAAAAAAATGTCGTGTTCCCGAGTTTCATTTAAGGAAGTAAATGAAAGGAAAACTAGACTAAATTCTTTAGTTTTTCTTTCCTTCCGATTTAGGAGGAAATAGTGGGAAAGACATCTTTTTTTTCTTTCTCATCTTTTCCTTTCTCATTTTTACTTTCTTTTATTTTCCCTCGTTAAGTTAACTCAGGAACAGAGCGTTAGAGTCTGTTTGGTATGAGATGATGAAAGAAATGAGAGAATAAAATAAACAAAGTAATGAAATTAACAACAGAATGAAATGGACCATTTCATTCAATTGTGATGTTTGGTTGCTCATATGTGAATAATATAAATCATTACTTTGTATAGTTTGATAAGCAAAAAAAAACAAAGTAACAAACCATAATTTACCGATTATTCCACTGTCGTGCCTTCGGGCGGGTAGAGGTCGGGTTTTCGCGCATCTGGGAGAGCCAAGAGGCTGGCGGCGGTCAAGTAGTCGACCTTGGCCACAACGCTCGGTATCACGGTGGTTGGCACATCGTTCCTTGTCGTAAAAAAATGGACCTATAGAAAAATTTTGTTTTTTTTTTTTTTACCATAATCCAATTTGTATGAAAAACTTGGGCTCTATGCCAAGTGCTGACTTGCAGTTAAAATCAGATAAACATTCAAACGAATCTAAACCCATTTACCTTGATGAAATGTCATCTTCCATTGAAGAAAATGCTAGAATGGATAGTGGTTTGTTGGAGTGTGGAATGATTCCTAGCAACTCTTTACTATGTTTGGCTAATACAGTTCCATCAGTTAAAAAACGAAGATCACCAAGCACAAGAAAAATATTTCACATAAACTTTCATTTAAATTAAAGGATGGAAATCCTATCACCATGATACAGTAGAACCTCTATAATTTAATATTCGATAAATCAATAACTTTGATAAAATTAATAATTTGTCTCGTCCCAACTTGTGACCAATACAAAGTTGGACCCCAATCGATAAAATAATAAGATAATAATTTTTTGAAATCCCAAGATAAGTATATTGGTCCCAGCGAAACTATAAATTAATAATTACTAAAATACTTCAAAATTCTAGGATTGTCTAGTAAAAATGAATCTATAGTCACTTGTTTTTTTGTAAGCTTCAAATCTATATTGAGTTTATCTTTAAATCTCCCCATTGCACTTAAGAGTTGAGGCGCAATATTCTCGTATTACAACAAAAAGTTGTGAAGAGTTGTTGCCGTTTGCAAAGCTTCTTTCCGAGTGACTGGTTCCAAATGCACTGAATCATCATCAACTGGATTTTGAACGGTATCTGCCATAATTTCTTCAATCCTTTGAACCCCGTAACATTCATTATTTTCACCTAGATAATCCAACAACTCATTCACATCCATTTTGTGCCAATAATGCATTCCCGTAATCAAGTTTTCAAGCTCACGAATGTCTTCTCAAGAATTTACATCGTTTAAATCACTTGTGCCGGTTGGATTAGTCGAACGAATTTATTTTTATCAAATTGTTTCTTATAAAACTTTAAATGTTATGAAGAAGTTTTATAGATATATTTAGTTTGTAATAAAAATATATTCAAAACAAAAAAAAAAACAAAAATCATTAATAAAGTAAATCTAGGTGGGGCTAGCTCACTTGGTAGATGTTTTTGTCGTCTTGAGCTCAATCCCAAGCAAGAAGCAGATTAAGATTTATTTAGTGTATTTTAGTAGTATGTAAGATTTGCCAATTAAAAATATAACTCTAATTTTAATAAAAGAATAAATAAACAAAATAAAAAAATAAGAAAAACATATAATGTTTAGGGTAAACAGTGACCGAAACAAGGCCTCTAGGAGAGAGATACCCAAGCTCAAAGTAGGGCCCGTTAATGATTTAACTTTTGAAAACTTGTATAAAAATATTTTTGAGCAAAAAAAAGTGTCTCAACACTTTTAATCACACCAGTTTTTTTGTGACCACCAATGTACTATGTGAGGCCTACATAATTGCGTTATAAACCAGGTGGTGACCGAACGAGGCCCCTAAGAGAGAGATACCGATGCTCAAAGTAGGCCTGCCGGTGGTTTTTCAACTTTTGGAAACTTGTATATAATTGATTTTTTAGCGAAAATAAGTGTGTTATGAGATCTTCAATTGCCTGCGTTTTTATTACCAACAATAGGAGTACAACGATGTGATGTGATGCTTAATACGGTTTGGTATAACTAAATATAATACATTAAAAAATACAGATTAAAATACTACTAATAAAAAAATCTAAAAATATAAACAGATGATCAAAAGATAATAAACATAAAACATAACAATATCATATGTAAAATCTTTAATCGCTTAGGCGTCTGTGATGATGCTTCGAGAATCACAACATTCAGTTCTAGATGGGTTAGACGTGGATGGGTTTTGGGGAGAAGGGGAGTACGGGTTGATTGGGTTGAATCGGAGGGTAGATCTGGTGGTTTAATGTCTTTTTGGGATATGAAGATTTTTAGTATGAATGAGGTCTTGAAGTCAAGGTACTTTCTACTGGTTTCTGGTAAGGTGAAGGGTATTGAGCAGGAGGTTAACATGATTAATTTGTATGCGCCGCAAAACATAGTTCTCAAGAGAAGGTTATGGTTCGAGATAAATAGCATGATGATCCAGCGACAAGGTTATTGGATAGTAGCAGGTGATTTTAATGTTGTTCGAACCCCGGATGAAAGGAAGAATTCTAATTATAACAGTTTAGCGGCTAACGATTTCAATAATTTTATTGTGGATATGGATCTTCACGAGTACAGCCTTAAAGGGCGCAAGTTCACATATGTAAATGGCGATAAAATGAATCGTATTGATCGAATTTTGGTATCTTGGAGTTACTTAAATAAGTGGCCAAATGCGGAGTACCGAGCTCTGCAACGCGAAAAATCATACCATTGTCCTTTGATTCTGAAAGTTACATCGAGGAACTTTGGGCCGAAACCTTTTAGGTTTTTTAATTCATGGCTTGATCGTGAAGGATTTAAAGAGATGATTAGTAAGGTTTTAGAAGGCTTCGAAGTGGACGGGGATCCAGATGTTCGTTTGATGCAGAAATTCAAAAGGTTACGACAGGCTATTACGACGTGGATGAATGAGTTGAAAACTAAAGAGAGTGAAGAAGAGGAAAATCTGAAAAAGGAATTACATCAGTTGGATATGGTTTTGGAAGACAGGACATTGACAGAAGTGGAGACTTGGATGTTTGAGGAAGCGAAAAGAAGGTTAAGGGAGATTGAAGAACATAGATATAAAGATTTACGCCAAAAAGCGAGGGATAAATGGGCAAGATATGGTGATGACAACTCTCGCTACTTTCATGGTCTGATTAATAAGAGGCGTATTAGTAACTCCATACCAGGTTTGTTAGTCAACGGTGACTGGATCTCTAAACCAACGAAGGTGAAAAAGGAGGTTTATAGTTTTTTTTAAAAAAATTATGGAAAGCTTGAAGTCGAGACCTGTTCTAGAATGTTTTGGGTTGAAGAAGTTAGAAGACGGGGATTCCCAAGTTTTGATTAGGTGATTTTGATGGTTTTAATTGTCGGTTCATAAAGCAATTTTGGAGCCTTTTTGAATCTGATTTTGTTGATATTTTTCAGTATTTTTTCGAATCAGGCAAGTTTAACAGAGGAGTTTCTTCTTCTTTTATAACTTTGGTTCCCAAGACGAGTGCCCCAACGGAACTTGGTGAATATCGACCGATTAATTTGACTGGAGTTATAAGTAAGGTAGTGTCTAAGGTGTTGGCGAACAGGTTGAGACCGCTCATGGGGAAGATAGTATCGGACAACCAATCAACATTTATTAGCGGGATATATATTTTAGACGGGCCAGTTATGATTAATGAAATATTAACGTGGGCCTCGAAATCTGGGAAGGAGTTATTTCTTTTCAAAATTGATTTCGAGAAAGCCTATGATAACGTTAATTGGGATTTTTTTATTAGCGTAATGGTACAAATGGGTTTTCCGGATAGATGGTGTAATTGGATTCGTGGTGTGTTGATGTCGGCTCGATCTTCTGTTTTGGTCAATGGGTCGCCAACCTTTGAATTTGATTGTCAGAAAGGTATTCGACAAGGCAACCCGGTGTCACCATTTCTTTTTCTAATAGTCATGGAGGCTTTTACTATTTTATTTAAACGAGCTAGTAGGATTGGGTATTTTGATGGCATTCGGCTTCCCAATGGTGTTCCTGAGATGTCGCACCTTCTTTATACTGATGATGCTATTATCCTAGGCGAGTGGTCGAACTTCAACTTTAACAATTTGAAACGGATTCTTCGGAGATTTCGGGAATGAAAATAAATATTCATAAATCGACACTGTTTGGTATTGGGAAAAATAGAGAGGAGGTAGAGATGAAGGCGGAGTGTTTGCGATGTAGATCAGGAGAGATCCCTTTTATCTACTTAGGGATTAAAGTCGGAGCCAATATGAATAGAGTGGCAAACTGGGACCCGGTTGTGGATGTTTTGACATTTATCTAAATGGAAAGCAAATTCGTTATCTATTGGAGGTCGGGTGACACTTATAAAGTCAGTGCTGGAGAGTTTACCCACATACTATTTTTCATTATTTAAGGCGCCGGTGAAGGTGTTAAGTAAGTTGGAATCGCTTATTAGGAGTTTTTTGTGGGGGGGGGGGGGGGGGAAGTGAAGGGGTAAAAAAATTGCATTGGGTGGCGTGGGAGAGGGTTGCTTGTGACAAGAAACATGGGGGTTTGGGGCTTAGCAAGCTGAGTAATTGTTAGTTGTAAATAGTTGAAGGGCCTAGTTGTTAACTAGAGGTCCCTACATACAATTCTAGGTGTCCTTGCATGCAATTCTAGGTGTCCTTGCATGCAATTATAGGTATACCCTTATGTAAATAGTTATTTCTTTTTGGTCCCTCTTTCTCCCTATATATAGAGGGTTCCTTCTCATGTTTTATACACACTTACATTTAATACAATCAGATTTCCTTCCTCATTCTATACCATTATCATTTACATGGTATCAGAGCTAAAGGTCTCTTAGCTCACGAGTGTCTTTCGGGTGACCATTTCCGGCAAAATTTCCGGTCACCACCAGTCCGGTATTAGAAGGTTCATAGTATGCTCTGTGGTTGCAGCTTAGTCTGATCTTCCACATCAGAAACGGATTTTTTTGAAACTCAAACACCCAAAACCATCACAACCCATCACCTCTATTTTTCTGTTCTTGGGTACTGTTCATCGCGGTTACTGTTCATCATGGGGGTACTGTTCATCCGGTTACTGTTCATCGGGTTACTGTTCATCCGGTACCGTATTTTTCCAGTTTCGTCGGAATTTGTTTCCAATCATTTCAGTGCGGTCGGAATTCCTTCCCCGTCAGTTTCGTCCGGTTAAACAACTTTTCAAATGGGAGACGAGCGAACTCACACCATTGCATGCACCAAGGAGGAGTGTGATTTGCTTCAACGGTTCCTTGTATTTTGGTCATCGGGTCCTCAAACCAACTCAGTACAACCAGGTACTTTTTCTGGCTTTGACTTATCCTGGATTATTGATTCTGGAGCTACTCATCACATGACTGCGAATCAAGGAATTCTCACTAGCCTTCATAATACCTCTTACCCACCGGTTAAACTTGCAGATGGTTCCTCGTGCCCCGTACGCGGCATTGGATCCATTCAGAACCCAGATAGCCTAAACCTGTCTTCTGTTCTTCTTGTTCCTAACTTCCCTGCCAGTCTTTTATCTGTCAGTCAGATTACTAAACGAAATAATTGTTCTGTTACCTTTTATCCTACTCATTGTACCTTTAATGAACTAGGTACTAACCGAGTAATTGGCACCGGCCTCGAATCAGGAGGTCTCTATCGAATGTCTTCATTGTCGCATCCCAAAGCAAACATCTGTGAGTCTAGTATCTTTGAAACTCATTGTCGGTTAGGCCATCCCTCAGCAGCCGTCCTACGACAAATGAGACCTGGCATCTCTATTCCCGATAACTTCCATTGTGAGTCATGTCAGCTCGGTAAACATACTCGACGTCCTTATCCCCCAAAAGCGTCAAGCCGAACCATTTCCATATTTGAACTTGTCCATTCAGATGTATGGGGTCCATGTCCAGTTAAGACTACATTGGGCTTTCAATACTTTGTTACTTTCATTGATGATTATTCTCGTGCCACATGGGTTTACCTATTGAAATCCCGTAGTGAAATCAACTCGATCTTTCGTGAATTCCATGCATATGTCAAGACCCAGTTCAAAACATCCATCCAAACCTTATGCACCGATAATGCTAAAGAATATATGTCCACCGATTTCTCTACATATCTCAAATCACAAGGTATTATTCACGAAACTTCTTGCGCATATACATCTCAACAGAATGGTGTTGCTGAACGCAAGAACCGCCATCTGTTGGATGTTACTCGCACACTCATGATTCATTCTCATGTTCCACGTCAATTTTGGGGTGATGATGTTCTTACTGCGGCTTATCTGATTAATCGTATGCCATCGTCTGTTCTTCATGGTCAAACCCCGTTCTCTGTTTTATTTCCTAGAGGAACTCCGTTTCCTCTTGAGCCTCAAATTTTTGGATGTGTAGCTTATGTCCATGATCATCGTCCCGGAGTCCCTAAAATCGACCCTCGAGCCATTCGTTGTATCTTTGTGGGTTACTCACGTGTCCAGAAAGGTTATCGGTGTTATAGTCCTACTCTTCGTCGATATTTTACCAGTGCTGACGTCACCTTTGATCAGTTGTGCCCTTTCTTTCCAGAATCTTCCATTCCAGTTTCTGACCTATTTCCTGATCCTGATATACCTGAGTCTCACATCATTCCTACCTTTCCTGTGTCATCTATTCCCTCTACCCCTTCGGTCTCAGACACCACAGTTCCAGCTCCTATAGCTTCGGGCCTTCCGACAGATCCTCCGCCATTACTCTATACATATTCTCGACGAGGTAAGGATCAGACCTTAGCGACCCTTGATCCCCAGCCTACCCATGCCTCTGGTACGTCCTCAGCTCCGCCTGCCATGACCGAACCTGACACACCCTTGCCAGATACTACCTCAGGTACCCCTGCTTATGACCCTCCGGGTGCACCATATCCCGATATACCCATTGCCTTCTGTAAGGAACCTAGACGTTCCACTCGTTATCCCATTCAGAATTATATTGCCTACGCTCATCTCTTTACTGAGTCACATGCCTTTACCACTTCCCTGGATTCCTACCCGATTCCCAAGAATGTGATGACAGCTCTGGCTCATCCAGGATGGCGTCAAGCCATGGAAGACGAGATTGGGGCCTTACGGGCCAATCAGACTTGGGATCTTGAACCACTTCCTCCTGGTAAGCGTGTTGTTGGTTGTCGTTGGGTTTTCACAGTAAAACTTAACCCTGATGGTTCGCTACATCGTCTGAAAGCTCGTCTGGTAGCTAAATGTTATTCTCAAGCTTATGGTATTGATTATGACGAGACTTTCTCCCCGGTTGCCAAGATGCCCTCTGTGCGTATTTGTATTGCTCTTGCTGCCATTCATCATTGGCCACTCCACCAGCTTGATGTCAAGAACGCCTTTCTCAATGGTGTTCTTGAGGAGGAGGTTTATATGGAGCAGCCACCTGGGTTCATTGTTGAGGAGGAGGCCTCAAAAGTATGCAGACTACGCCGTTCCCTATATGGTCTCAAACAGTCTCCAAGGGCATGGTTTAGTCGCTTCTCTAGTGTTATGGGAGAGTTTGGGATGGTTCGTAGTGCATATGATCACTCTGTATTTTTCAGACATTATCAAGGACGAAGGATCATCTTAGTTGTTTATGTGGATGATATCATAGTTACAGGGGATGATGAAGAAGGGATTATCAAGCTCAAACAGTTCCTTCAATCTCAGTTTCAGATTAGCGACTTGGGTCGACTTCGGTACTTCCTTGGCATAAAAGTATCTCGTTCCCCACAAGGAATACTTCTCTGTCAACGAAAGTATGTCCTTGATATGCTAACTAAGTGTGGCTTACTGGGTTGCAAACTGGTTGACAGTCCTATGCTTCCTACAAGAAAGCTCCTTCCAGAGGATGGAAGTCCAATGAAAGATCCTGAGCGATACAGACGACTGGTCGGAAAACTTAACTACTTAACTGTCACCCGGCCAGATATCTCCTTTGTCGTCAGTGTCCTAAGTCAATTCATGGCCACTCCATACACAGGACACTGGGATGCTGCTCTCCGTGTCTTAAGATATCTCAAGAGCACACCAGGCCTAGGGATCTTATATTCCGATCAGGGTCATTGTCGTGTGGGTGCTTTCACAGAAGATGGAGATGGACGTATATCTGGATTCTCGGACGCAGATTGGGCAGGCTGTCCTATTTCCCGTCCATCCACCACTGGGTACTGTGTTTTCGTTGGAGGAAATCTTGTTTCCTAGAAGAGTAAGAAACAACACACCGTATCTAGATCAAGTGCCGAATCAGAGTACAGAGCTATGGCAGATGTTACATCAGAGATGATATGGGTTCGTCGTCTTCTCAGAAAACTTGGGGTTATCTCTGAAGACTTGATGCGATTATACTGTGATAATCAATCAGCTATACATATAGCCAAAAATCAAGTATTCCATGAGAGAACTAAACACATTGAGGTTGATTGTCACCTAATCAGAGATCGGATAGTCGGTACTCAAAAGGATCCTCCATCAATTCAGTCAATCCATGTTAAGACGGAATTCCAACTAGCAGATATCTTCACAAAACCACTCCGAAAGGCACAAATAGATTTCATATGTAACAAGTTGGGCATGATTAGCATCTATGCTCCAACTTGAGGAGGAGTGTTAGTTGTAAATAGTTGAAGGGCCTAGTTGTTAACTAGAGGTCCCTATATACAATTCTAGGTGTCCTTGCATGCAATTCTAGGTGTCCTTGCATGCAATTATAGGTATACCCTTATGTAAATAGTTATTTCTTTTTGGTCCCTCTTTCTCCCTATATATAGAGGGTTCCTTCTCATGTTTTATACACACTTACATTCAATACAATCAGATTTCCTTCCTCATTCTATACCATTATCATTTACAGTAATAATAATAACGCTCTTCTTGTTAAGTGGATATGGAGATTCAAAAACGAAAACAATGCTTTGTGGAAGAAAACGATAGAGGCGATACATGGGACCACTAGAAGATGGGATTTGATTCCAATTAATTCTCGTCTAACAGGTCTATGGAAGCGGCTTGTGACAGCTGCAGGTAAAATCAAGGTTGATGTTATGGGTATTTTCAGTAAATTGCGGTGCGAGATAGGTGATGGGTCGACGGTTCGTTTTTGGGTAGATCGATGGGTTGGGGAACATCAACTATAGATTTCCGAGTCTATTTAGATTGGAAAAGAACAAAAATATCAATGTGGCGAGTAGACTCGGTAGTAGGGAGAGTCCAGAAGAATGCTGCTGGGAATGGTCGAGAGCGCCTTCGTCGCATAAGGAATTATCAGAACTTGCAGATTGCACAGATCTGATGTATTCGGCTGTTTTGACAGGTAGGAAGGATCGATGGTTGTGGAGTGCGGGTCGGAATGGTGACTTCTCAGTTTCTGATGTAAAAGATTGGTTAGCGCTTGATGTTGTAACGGAGGATCGGTATATTTTCGATTGGTGCAAATGGACTCCGAGCAAATGCAACATTTTTTGTGGCGAGCGGAATTGAATAGAATTCCAACTAAAGTTGCGCTGAGACAAAGGAACATAAATATAGACAACACTCATTGTATTTTTTGTGAAGATTGGATGAAACGACAGATCATTTATTTGCCGGGTGTGCTTTTTCTAATGGGGTATGGCAAGGTATTTCTGAATGGTGCAATGTTCCTAGCATATACGCGTTCAAGATTCAAGATTTGTTAGAACTTCATAAACAAATTCCTGGTTCGGATATTAAGAGGAACATCTACAAAGGTGTTATTATAGTTACATGTTGGAGGATTTGGAAGGCGCGGAATGAGAAACTTTTTTCTAACAAAACTTGTAATGTGGTCGAAGTCGTTTCGGATGTCAAAGCGTATGGATTCTTGTGGTACAGGAATAGATATAAAAGTGATACGGTAGATTGGAGGAAATGATGCAACTTTGAATTCATGTAATTTGTGTTTTTGTCCGGGCTATTTCCGCCTTGGAGATAGTCTTGCCGTTCTTGGTTTAATGAAAGTTATCTTCCAAAAAAAAAACTAATTTGCGTAGGGGCAATTCGTTCTCTATGACCATTTTCTTCACATAATCCACATTTATACTTTTCCGGGTTCATCCAGATAATGGGCATCCATCTCATTTGCGTAGGGGCAATTCGTCCTCCTATGACCATCTTCTTCTAGAGCACCACCCACAACCGCAACCACCGACCAAAACCCAACACGTCTTCCACTTCCACCTTCAACCACAACCGTGACCACCACTATCATCTCAACTGCTAACCACTGCCCACAACCACAGAACATCTCTATTTGACAAGAAAACTCATCCAAAACTTCAGATATGAGAGAAAACACGAGAGATTGGTACTTACCGAGGCCCCAAAATAAAGAGCACGATACCTTTCCATCAAAGAGTTCATCTTTGTGATGGACATCAAAGGCTCCAGAAGCTATTACATTAACTGTACTTTTCCCAACAAGCAACCTCAGATTGAAAAAAAATGGCAGCCTCACCTGAACTACGGGCAAGAACAATCAATAGGACCACATAATGAGAATTTGAATTTTGTTATGTTCTGTTCTGTTCAAAAAACAAAAGATAAGAACACCCAGATCATAATGGAACACACACACACACACACACAGAGGGAACTGTTCATGAGAAAAATAAGTAAAACATTAACAAGTTTGAATACAAGTTTTTAGCGAACTTAAACCCTCCTCGTTTTACCCGGGCTTGGGACCGGCCGAGTTTACATGAAACCCAGGCAGAGTTAAAACTTGTATACATATAAAAACAGCACACCAATCAAAGTATATGCAACAAAAAAACCAACATGCTTCAAGTGTCATGATAACAGCATCTATTTTCCATCTTATAAACACAAAAAAACCTCTTTTTTATCAAGTAAGCACAATTGCCACAAACCTAACTGAATCCGAAAATAAAAATTTTGAAAAATCCAAATCTTGAAAACAAATTTTTTGAACCTCAAAAATGAAAAATACGAAAAAAAATTTGAACATTTACTAATAAACTTCAATAAAGAATCCAATCCTGTAAGATGGTGCATACCCTAACTGGAATTCTGGGATAATTTTTTTTCAGACAGCAAAAAGCTAACACATTTGACCAAGAACAAAACAAAAACTAACTTGAAAATTTTTAAATCCATATACTAAAACAGGATCAGATTGGCATTTTGTTCAATATTTTAATCAAGAGGCGTCATGTGAAATTGAAACAAGGTTTCCACTTTTAACATCTATAAACCACCCAGGTTATAACTAAATAATATAGCAAAGGGAAGACAGAAAAAAAAAATCTGCAGATCCAGCAAAGGAGGAGCCAAAAAAACCTCAAATCAGACAAAAAATGCCACAAGTATGAGAGAACAAAATAACTATATATGGATTTTAAATGTAAGAAATAAGAAACAATCAAATTATATGTTAAATAAAATATAAGAAAATAAAAAGAAAAACAAATTCAATTAGATTTCGTTTCCTATACTAGAAAATTTGGTGAGTTCGCTACCCTACCCAGCAAACTCCCTAGTGTTGCATGTAGTTTCAAAATTCACCTACAAGTGTTTGGCGGGATTCTAAACAACATAGAAATACAAAAATCCTGGCAAAAATAACAAAACAATAACCAATCAGTAGCACTCATTGTTAAGAGAGGGGAACAAACTGATATGAAACTCCTATTGAGAGGTTTTAGGAACATGGCAACAAACCAGAAAGGACAAAGGCCCAAGCAAATCACAAGTTTTCCAGATCTGTCAGAAATTAAGCAAGATTATAGATAGTAACATGACCCCAAACTCCTCCAAGTTAGTCATTAAAAGACGGAAAACAATAATGGTAACAAATAAGAACATAAGATTTTAGAAAAAAACAGTAGGCAATGATATGACAAAGGTGTTTGATGCCACACTAACCTACATACAATACATAATCTCATCATGCAAAGCATACATGCAAGAGAAAATGGGATAAAGAGAATTGAGGAAGTGGCAAAGAATTAACAAACATGCGCTGACGATCCACAAGCAAGAACAACGATCCAATCATCTTCAATTTTGCCTGAGCCTGTGGTGGGTCAATAATACATCCTCTTAGCCTCTTAGGCATCCCAGACAAGTGATGGAGAAAAAATGTCTGGTCACCAACCAAACCTACAAACGAAATACAATTCCCATCCTTCATGAAAGCTAGCTAAAAAGATGGTCAATAAATAAAACCAAGAAAACAGAAAGTAAGTTTTAGAACACGAAATGATACTGATCAATATCTAGAAGTCCAATCGAGTGTCGCTCTTTCTGCAAAACATATACATAGCATTGTCAACACCATCAAGTCCCCATCACGATGTAAAGTGATGAACAATCGTAACATAAAATTAACATAAGAATTTAAGAAAAACCGAACAATCGTAACATAAAATAAACATAAGAATTTAAGAAAAACCGGCAGGCTGTAATTGGAGAACAACGTTTGAAGCCACGCTAATCTACACGCAAAACATAGCATCGTCATGCAAAATAACACAGAAGACGGAATAAGAAATCAGAGAAAGAACATAGTAGCGGGAGGTAATTGAACACGATGATCCACGAGCAGGCACCGCAATCCAACCATCTTCAATATACCGAGCCTAGATAAAAATTATATCAAAGTCAAAGGAAGACAAATGAGGATAGAAAACATAACTTGTTCACTAAAAGGAATAACACAATCTAATATGATGCTCCTGTTCACTTTCCGTGGACACCCCCCAAAGTCGGCAACAAACAAAGACAAAGGTCCAAGCAAAGAGAGAGTATTCCAGACCTATTAGCAATTAAGCAAGATTTAAGTACTTTAACGATATTAAAAAGGGAGACGATAAATATACGAAAGTTTGCAATAAGATTCAAAAAGAGCCCGCATATATGATCATCATGGTCCTGGTCACGCAACAAACCCACAAACAAACACAATTCTTTTGTTATAGGAACCTAAGAGGAAACTAGTCATTTATAGAGTGAAGAACAACGAAAGAGGATTTTAGGACACGGAATGATACTAATCAAAATGCGTAGGTCCAATCCTTTGGTGTTTTTTTCTGCAGAACACGCACAACATCAACACTAAAGTTCCCACGAAGATATAAAGGGAGAAAAATAATAATGGTAAAAACAAAAACATCTCTACAAAACTAGAAGTACAGTAAGTAGGTGCCGACTGGACAACAATGTACGAAGCCGCTCTAACCTACACGAAAAAACACAACCTTGTTATGAAAACTTACAGCTAACACAAAAAAAATCATGAGAAATTAGAGATGAAGGAGAATAGTGAGGCATATGATCACATAATGCGGTCACCCAACAAACCTACAAACAAACACAACTCTGTTACATAAACCTATAAAGAAAACAAGTACAAAAGAAAGATGGTTCTAGGACACGAAATGATACTAATCAAGATGCCCAGGTCCAATCATTTCTTTTTTTTTCTACAAAACACATGCAACAATATTAACACGAAGCTCCTTCTACAAGTTCCCCAAGAAGATAAAAAGATAGAAAAACAATAATGGTAAAATAAAAACATTTCTTCAGAAATAGATGTACAGTAAGTAGGCGGTGACTGGACAACAATGTACGAGGGCGTCCAACCAACACACAAAACATGACCTTGTTATGCAAACTTACAGCTTACACCGAAGGTTTGCAATAAACTCCATCATAAGGATGCTGGTCACCCAACGAACCTACAAACAAAAAACTCCCTTGTTGCAGAAACCTATTTAAAAAACTAGTCAATATGGAACAAAGAACAAAGAAAGAGGATATTAGGACACGAAATGATACTAATCAACATCTAGAAGTCCAATCGAGTGTCGCTCTTTCTGCAAAACATATACATAGTATTGTTAACACCATCAAGTCCCCACCATGATGTAAAGAGACGAACAATCGTAACATAAAATAAACATAAGAATTTAAGAAAAACCGGCAGACTGTAATTGGAGAACAACGTTCGAAGCCACACTAATCTACAGGCAAAACATAATATCGTCATGCAAAAAAACACAAAAGACGGAATAAGAAATTAGAGAAAGAACATAGTAGTGGGAAGTAATTGAACACGATGATCCATGAGCAGGCAAGCCCTAAAGTCGGCAACAAACAAAGACAAAGGTCCAAGCAAAGAGAGAGTATTCCAGACCTATTAGCAAATAAGCAAGATTTAAGTACTTTAACGATATTTAAAAGGGACAGGATAAATATACAAAAGTTTGCAATAAAATTCAAAGAGCCCCCGCATATTTGATCAGCATGGTCCTGGTCACGTAACAAACCTACAAACAAACACAATTCTATTGTTATAGGAACCTATAAGAAAACTAGTCATTTATAGAGCGAAGAACAAAGAAAGAGGATTTTAGGACACGGAATGATACTAATAAAAAATGCATAGGTCCAATCATTTGGTGTTTTTTTCTGCAGAACACGTGCACAACATCAACACTAAAGTACCCACGAAGATATAAAGAGAGAAACAATAATGGTAAAAACAAAAACATCTCTACAAAACTAGAAGTACAGTAAGTAGGTGCCGACTGGACAACAATGTACGAAGCCGCTCTAACCTATTTTTCTGCAGAACACATGCACAACATCAACACTAAAGTACCCACGAAGATATATAGAGAGAAATAATAATGGTAAAAACAAAAACATCTCTACAAAACTAGAAGTACAGTAAGTAGGTGCCGCATGGACAACAATGTACGAAGCCGCTCTTAACCTACACGAAAAACACAACCTTTTTATGAAAACTTACAGCTAACACACAAAAAATCATGAGAAATTAGAGATGAAGGAGAACAGTGAGGCATATGATCACATAATGCGGCCACCCAACAAACCTACAAACAAACACAATTCTGTTGTTACATAAACCTATAAAGAAAACTAGAAGTACAAAAGAAAGATGGTTCTAGGACACGAAATGATCCTAATCAAGATGCCCAGGTCCAATCATTTGTTTTTTTCCTACAAAACACACACAATATTAACACGAAGCTCCTTCTACAAGTTCCCCAAGAAGATAGAAAGATAGAAAAACAATAATGGTAAAATAAAAATGGTAAATAAAAATATATCTTCAGAAATATATGTACAATAACTAGGTGGTGACTAGACAACAATGTACGAGGGCATTCAACCAACACACAAAACATGACCTTGTTATGCAAACTTACAGCTTACACCAAAGGTTTGCAATGAACTCCATCAAAAGGATGCTGGTCACCCAACGAACCTACAAACAAACAACTCTCTTGTTGCAGAAACCTATTTAAAAAACTAGTTAATATGGAACAAAGAAAGAGGGTATTAGGAAACGAAATGATACTAATCAATATCTAGAAGTCCAATCGAGTGTCGCTCTTTCTGCAGAACATATACATAGCATTGTCAACACCATCAAGTCCTCATCATGATGTAAAGAGATGAACAATCGTAACATAAAATGAACATAAGAATTTAGGAAAAACCGGCAGGCTGTAATTGGAGAACAATGATTGAAGCCACACTAATCTACACGCAAAACATAATATCGTCATCCAAAAAAACACAGAAGACGGAATAAGAAATCAGAGAAGGAACATAGTAGTGGGAAGTAATTGAACACGATGATCCACGAGCAGGCATGGAAATCCAACCATCTTCAATATACCGAGCCTAGATCAAAATTATATCAAAGTCAAAGGAAGACAAATGAGGATAAAAAACAGAACTTGTTCGCTAAAAGGAATAACACAATCTAATATGATGCTCCTGTTCACTTTCCATAGACACACCCCCCAAAGTCGGCAACAAACAAAGACAAAGGTCCAAGCAAAGAGAGTATTCCAGACCTATTACGCAAATAAGATTCATGTAACGATATTAAAAAGGGACACGATAAATATACGAAAGTTTGCAATAAGATTCAAAGAGAGCCTGCATATATGATCATCATGGTCCTGGTCACGCAACAAACCTACAAACAAACACAATTCTATTGTTATAGGAACCTATAAGAAAACAAGTCATTTATAAAGTGAGGAACAAAGAATGAGGATTTTAGGACACGGAATGATACTAATAAAAAATGCATAGGTCCAATCATTTGGTGTTCTTTTCTGCAGAACAAATGCACAACATCAACACTAAAGAGAGATAATAATGGTAAAAACAAAAACATCTCTATAAAACTAGAAGTACAGTAAGTAGGTGCCGACTGGACAACAATGTACGAAGCCGCTCTAACCTACACGAAAAGCACAACCTTGTTATGAAAACTTACAGCCAACACACAAAAAATCATGCGAAATTAGAGATGAAGGAGAATAATGCGGTCACCCAACAAACCTACAAACAACACAATTCTATTTCTGTTGTTACATTAACCTATAAAGAGAACTAGTGAATATGGAACGAAGTACAAAAGAAAAAAGGTTTTAGGACATGAAATGATACTAATCAAGAATTCAAGATGCCCAGGTCCAATCATTTGTTCAATATTAACACGTAGCTCCTTCTGCAAGTTCCCCATGAAGATAGAAAGAGAGAAACAATAATGGTAAAATAAAAACATT
Organism: Helianthus tuberosus; assembly: GCA_030545235.1. Lineage (NCBI taxonomy): Eukaryota > Viridiplantae > Streptophyta > Magnoliopsida > Asterales > Asteraceae > Helianthus > Helianthus tuberosus. The sequence goes on from CM060364.1 coordinate 11,391,618, forward strand.
TCTTCAAAAATAGATGTACATGTACAGTAAGTAGGTGGTGACTGGACAACAATGTATGAGGGCGTCCTAACCTACACACAAAACATGACGTTATGCAAACTTACAGCTTACACCAAAGGTTTGCAAAAACTACATCATCGGGATGCTGGTCACCCAACGGACCTACAAACAAACAACTCTCATGTTGCAGAAACCTATTTAAAAAACTAGTCGATATGGAATGTAACCTAAAATGCCCCAATACCACGCAAGGTTAAATTGGATCACAAAAATTGTCACCAAACGGATCAGAACCCTATGCAGCATTAATGACAGCCATCACAGCACTTGAGCATTTTGTTATCTATCAACAAAGAAAAAAGATTACACTTTCCCATGCCAGCACCAAAGAGTCGATGAAATCTAAAGTCTAAAGATAATAATAATAGACATCATTATGATCATCCAAAAGGCTCCCCCTACCATAAACCTCACCCACACCAAAATAACCTCAAATGATCATCCACGCAGGACAAAGATTGAACATGCCCATAGAGAAGAACTGTAGTTATTTACCAAGAAACAAAATAGATGGCTTAACTCCACAAGCAGATAATAATAAGCTGGTTAACCAAGGTAAGAAGATCAAACAGAACCATCAGATTTCTAGAACAGGATGAACCAATGCCCAGCAGACCTTACATCGACAACCAACAGAACCCTAGACACAATAAGAACTATGAAAAAGAGCAACCAATTGCCAAGTAACTCAAAAGTCCAACCTAGGAAGAAAAGCATAATAAGAACTAATGTAGAAAAAAGCAACCGATTGCGAAGTAACTCTAGAGACAGCATAGTAAGAACCCCAACACGGTCGTTCTGAAATAATAGATGTATGATCCACCAACTCACAGGTTCGGAAAACAACTTCTGCACCTACACAATTGAAAATCCTACTATCAGGCCATTATGACGTATTCCCAACTGAAATCTATTATCAAACTCAAAATATTTTATTTATCCAGCACCTTCTGCTCGAGAATGAAAGGGGCTACAAGTCTTGAATTTAGCCAAAGTAGTTAGATTTATGACCCCAGACGGTAGCATTGATTATACTCCACAATCTACCACCAAAAAAAGAACAAACTATTCCTCATACACATTGGAAGTTATCGTAGTAAAATAACATCAGAAAGAATCCACAACTGTTCATAATCTGATCAGTTGTACACCGTATAGAAGCCTCAAAATCCAAAACTAGTAGAAAGATTACTCATTGGAGGGAATGTTGTGGTTACAATCCAGCTACAAGCAAAACCATAAACCTAACAAGCGCCAGTATGTATAGTGAGGAATAACAAACAAGAACACAGAAGTATAATACCCAGCAATGATAAATCACCCAGAAGCAAAAAAGTTACCATCCGGCTGACAGAAAACAGGACATACCCTTTAAATCTGCTATTAAACATACATCTCTCAAAGTTGACATGAACTAACAAAAAGAGCCAAGAGCCCCTCACTATAACAAAGTGAAGAATCTGAAGTGAAAATAGAAAAATACCAGCAGCCTACAGAAGCTTGGCAAAGACGTAATCATGATCTGGCCAGCAGCCAACCGGCAGAACTTACACACACAGAACAACAAACCTAATAACAGGTCATCAAAGCACGAAGAAAACCAAACAACAAACCTAATAACAGGTCATGATCTGCCCAGCAGCCAACTTCAATCAAACTGAAGTAAGGTCTTGTTATGATCAACCGAACCAATACCGAAGATTATCAATAAAAAACAGACGATAAACGATTATCAAGAACTCACGGATAACAATACAAAAGTCAACCTGAACAAGTTATTTCAAAAAATCCTAGAACCGGTAATCATGAACTGCAGCAAACAATCAGATCGATCGAAACAGATGCTTGTAAAACGATGATCCCAAGAGCCTAAAAACCGATAAAGGATATCATATAGATCTGGTCTAGCAACCAGATTTAAAACCAAAATTATCAATCAATAACACAGCAAACAGATTCAAAAATCAAACGCGGTAGACGTCACAAACAGCTTTCGATCCAGCTGAAACACCTTTAAAATCAAAACTACCGATCAAGCTTTAAAATCAGATGTATTCCGAAATCAAACGCACGAACATCTTTCGAATCCAGATCACGAAACGGAGATGTAGGAGAGAAAGAACCTGGTGTATGAAGATCGGCCGTAGCACCTTTGAAATCAAAACTATCGATCAAAAGTATAGAAATAGAAGAAGATACCAGAAGGAAGGATGGATAAGCGCTGTTGAAGATAATGATGATTTAACGATGGTGGGGTGTGTGTGTATATATACACACATACGTAAAGTCGGTTTGGTTAACGCGTAGGACAAACGCGGAAAAATAAATAGTCTAATTCTTACAGCGGTTGTTTATTGTTATTTTTTCTTTTTCTTTTTTTTTTAATTCTTATGGCGGTTGTTAGATTATTATTTTTCTTTTCTTTTTTTATGTTTATGTTTACGTGGTAGTTGGTTTGTCCAATGACTAGATGAATGGGCAGGATTAAAGAAAGGGTGAAAATAGGTCGGTTTGAGTAAATTTTTTTACAACAAAGTCATATTCTATTAATTATAAATTTTGATAGGAAAGATTCATTTGCCTTCGAGACCTTTGGCTCCCTAGCTCTAGATGCTATCCGTTTGTTGACTAGGGTCCAAAAGGTTGTCCACAGCAGTTGCTCATCAACAGGGGGCAGGGGTTTGTCTTTAATAGGCTAGGGTTTGCTATTCAGAAAGGGGTATCGGCGCAGCTTGTTGCTCGCTTACCTGCGATATTGATGTAACTCGGCCAGTATTTTTTTTATAAATAAAGACTGCATAAGCAAAAAAAAAAAATTAATTACCTAAAAAAAAAAAAGATCCCTATAATGACTTCTTTGGAAGTTTTTATAATAAGGGGATCCGGGGTGGTCCGTTATACCACCCCTATCACTCGTTACAGCAAGTGATACATCGTCGTCACTCCTTCTCATCGCTCGTTGATTTGATAACGCGTGGCCACCATCACGCGTGATCGTTTGAGTTGTTTGAGGGAAATTGTTGGGTTGTGAGAGAAATTGTTGGGTGTGGTGAGTGATGGACATTTCCACTTGATAACACGTGGCCACCATCACACGTGATTGTTTGAGTTGTTTGAGGGAAATTGTTGAATTGTGAGGGAAATTGTTGGGTGTGGTGAGTGATGACATTTCAGGGCCGGCCCAACACTATGTTCAAGTTAGGCTTGGGCCTAGAGCCTCCAAAATTTTGGGGCCTCCGTTTAAAGAAAATCAGTATATAACTTTTTTATAATAACATAACATTCCTCTAGATTAATGGTAAGGGTATACGGGGCACCAGCGGGGAGTGCCTTCGGTGACCCAATTCCCCGAGCGGGAACACCGTCGCCATCCCTGTGGTGACCCAATTCGGTGAATGGGATCGGTGGGAGGTTACCGCATGAAGGGAGAGAGGGAGAGGGTGGCCCACAAGCTTTTCAACCAATCAAATTATTTTCTTTTTTTTTTCTTTTTTTTCTTTTTGAATAAAAAAGCAAGTCCCCTAAGAGGGGAGTGCCGCCATCAAATTGAGGGTGTGAGGGGAGTTAAGAGGGGAGTTGACGTGGCGCGTGCTGATTGGTTGTGCGTAAGAGAGGGGACTCCCCAAAGAGGGGAGTGCCCCTCTCACCCTAAAGCTTCAATCTTGTAGTCCGCTGACACGGGATCAAATCCCACTTAAGTCGTTTTTTTTGTTTTTGTTTTTTATTATGCCGTTTTCATGCCCACTTGAGAAAACCCCATGTAGTTTAAAAAAAATTACTAAAAAGGCTAGGCCCTCATATAGTTTATAACTATAGGTAGTTTTCTACTATAAAATAATAGAGGCATTAGAGTATTCACATTCACTCCATCATCTTTAACTCTATATTAAAACCATATAAATAAGCAACAACTTTGTGCTTAGGTTGGTTGTAACTTCAGCTTTGGGTGTTTTCCAAAAAAAATTACATCTACTAGGTTCTCCACCACAAAACCTTCTTTCTTCAAAAATATCATATCCCCTGTGTCTCTAAGCATTCTCTTCATCTTCCCTACTATAAAAACCTTCTTTTAGAAGAAATATCACATCTGTATCACATCTGTGATGTCTTCTTCGTCTCACCCAGCCACAAGTACATGCACAATCGACTTCATCACTCCCACTGAGTACAAATCCAAGATCATCGTCGACAACCCATCTCCGGCTGGCCTCCCCAATCCGACAATTATGACCGGCACCGATTCATACCAATAGTTGAGACTAAGTTATGGATCCTTTTCTCGCCGTGGTCGTCGTCAGTACTCGTCGTCCATTGCTTCCGCCCAGGTGAGTGAATTGAAACCCTAACAATCGTGTCTCATTGATTGAGAGTGAATTGTTTGATTTTTGGTTGTTTATTGTGACTGGAAGTGGTAGTGAATTTTGTGTTTTGGAAATCAAATATGGTTTTTTCCAAGAGGTTTGGTGGGATTGAAAAAGTCCCAACATGCTTGAATCGTGAACTAACTGAAAGGAAGCATGAAATTATACCTCTTGACACGTAACATACGGAACTTCACTAATGTGTTGTTGCGATTAAACATTTTGTAACGGGAAACTTACCTTGCTCTATTTAAGGGTTATTTTTTTGTCTCTGTGTTTCGGCTTTGATAGGCATGGGAGAATTAACATGCCTGATGCATTCTTTATCCGACAATCATGTAAGTTTTGATAAATTAAGGATTTTTGTTATTCAGTACCAAATGTTCGATGAATTGAGTTTGTTTGAAGCATGTTTTATTGTAATGTTCGTGGTTTTGGATTGGTTGAGTACGATTTGGGGTGTTGTTTGGATCGTATTTTGTAGGGAAACAATGTACATTGTCACGGCCCATGACCCGGTTTGACCCGTTTCAGGAGTCGTGGCAGAAAATACTGCGTTATTTATTTAATTGAGTTTTACAGCGGAAGTTTTCATCAGGATCTTTTAAAATGTAAATATTTCCCGATTATTTTATTTTCACAACTCGGGATAAACCCGGTAATTTACAATAGTTTGATTTCACAAAGAAATCTTTTTATTTTCATAAAACATGTTTCTTTATTTTATACTGAGCCACTTCCTTGAGCTTGTAGTGCTATATGGCACTTTTCCTAGATCATATGTGATCACCTGAAACATGTTTGAAAAAGGTTTTGTCAGCGGGAAATACTGAGTGAATCATTCTATTTTGCATAATGATGCATAGTTATCAATTACAGCATAAGAGCGATTACAATGGCTTCTATCTTATTTTTATCTGGCATTCTGTCACAATGGTGACAAGTCACAATGGTGACGATGGTCATACCACTATTTAGATCAATGAACCTAAATAGTGACGATTATCCCTGTAGGTCAATGAACCCAACAGTGATTATCCCGAGTAGGTCAATGAACCTAACTGGGAGAAATTAGTAATATGCACAATACCCCACTAACCAGTAATTCAAGATATCCACGACTTAGTCCCTGTAATTATAATCTTGAAAATAATTTGGAGTATTGTAACATATTTGATAGAAATATTATGACTCACAAACTGTGAGAAAAGTTTTATAAAGCAATTTGATAAAAAGAGAGAATGACTCACAAACTGTGAGAAAAGAAGAATGACTCACATTGCAGATTTATACGGGCAGAGCCTAGCCTACTGATTAGCCTTTTATCCTAATTTCAATAATAAGCACACAATTTGGGGTTAGTAATCAATCCAGCATTTACGATAACTCACGAGATCAAATTCTCACAATGAACGACAAAGTGCAATACTTCATCTATCGAATTAACGATGATCCGTTGAATTAACAACGAACGACAAAGTATAATACTTTATCCATCGAATTAACGATGATCCGTCAAATTAATGACGAACGACAAAGTACAATACTTTATCCATCGAATTAACGATGATCCGTCAAATTAATGACGAACGACAAAGTATAACCCTAATGTGGGCAGCACTTAAACATCCATTGGATATATTGATCGATCGGACAATGAATCGTAATAGCGATCGAGTTATTACCCTGTTCTGCAGTACCCCGCTACTCTTAATTAGTGTTTTGTGTGTGTTTGGAGAGTAATTGGACGATAACTCAGAGTGAATTTGAAGTTTGAACGTCGTTTTTGTGCCCAGAATCAAGTGCCAATGTTCTGTATTTATAGTTGTAATTTGGACATGCTAGCCTACCTGCTTGACATGCTAGCCTACCTGCTTGACATGCTAGCCTACCTGCTTGACATGCTAGCCTACCTGCTTGACATGCTAGCCTACCTGCTTGACATGCTAGCCTACCTGCTTGACATGCTATGGACCGTAAGCAGTATCCCTTATGGTCCGTAAGGGACACCTAATCACTATAGACTTGCCACGTGTGGGACTAGCTCTGATAACTTGACACCTTCTGAAAATTCGAAGTGGCCAGCACGTAATTGTAGATAATTATCAACTAGGGTTTACCCCCCCTGAGTTTTAGGGGCCCTGATCCTGATTCTGAAAATTATGAAAATCTTAGGGTTTGCACAGAATCACTTGGGTGTCTTAATTAAGGTTTTCTATTGGTCAAATTACTTTAGTAATTATGACTTTTGATGAGAGTCGTTACATACATGCTCTTGGGGATTCGGCCGACCCATGGGGGTAAGGACAAGTTATGTTTTAAATAACTTTTTTATGCTCAAAATGTTGATGTTAGTTAAGATGAATCCTTTCGCAAACAAAAAAAAGGTGTTCTAATTGTAAATTGAATTTCTAAAAAGAAAAATGGCATCATAATTGCAGGTGCTTTTTTAGGGAATCGGAATTAGTGAAAGAAGGAATTGGAATTAGTTCCACTAGAAAATTTTGAGGTCTTTGGTTTATATATTGTTCAAGGAATTTGGTGAAAGCATTAAGGAGTTTATTAATGAATATGTAAGATGCCATGGTAATACTTCGTTTACTTACCTTCGTTCTTTATTGAAATTGACTAAAATTTTGTATTTGTTCTTTAAAATGTCAGCTATACTTTTTTCCCTGCTTTGTGGACAAAGTAAAAGGTGTAGACTGGAGGATCATGTACATGGTGAAAAATCTAATCCTAAATAGCAAGAGTTTGCAGAAGTTAAGATCCATGTATAGTTTCGTTGATTGCCTGTGTTGTTTTCATAACGGCATTAATACTACACTTGTCTAAGACGCGTTTGTAGATCTCAAACAAATCACTCATTTCTGTTTCTTGACATTACCAGATGCTATTGCCCCACTTTTTTCAACTAAAATTAACACCAAAACTTTGCCAACAATTCTTTTTCAAGGTACCTTTTCCTTCAATTTATTTGTCTCAACTGGAAAACAACATATATCTACTTGATTATTCAAGGGTCATGTTGTGACCACTTACTCTTGAAGCTTTGTTCATTACTTTGGAGTACAAAGTGATTATATGTGATATATTGGACTAATGTATTTTTAAAGAAATGGTAGTCCTGATAGTTATAAATTGGATGCTTGATAAACTATTGTTAGTTATGGGCCCTTGAAGTCAATTTTTTGGAATTGAAGTCAAGAATTAAGTATTGTAGGATTCATAGCACATTGCAGCGTGTCCTTTCTGCATTTTCAGCCAACCTGCCACCAAAATGAATGTTAATTACTCATAAGTAGATCTGGCAAATCAGGTTTGGGTCAAATGGTTCGATTAAATAAACATATATTAGTTAAAGTAAAAAAAAAAATTCATGTGTTTTCCCACGAAGAAGTTAAAATGTTTGTTTGATGTCATACGTTATAACACGTGTTAGCAACGTTTCTGGCTTCGTAGCCCGCGCCGCAACGCGCGCGGCTCTAATTTCTAGTTCTAACTAAAAATCACTACTTTTTAAAATTTACCTTTCATTTTAAAAAACCCTCCTAATCCTATCCTTTATATTTATCTCTATATTCTTTTTTTATTAATTCTTTCTCTTTCTTTCATTTACAATCTTAACCACTTACTATTTTGTCTCATTATAGAGGGTTAGATGGTTGTGCAGAGGTGTTGGAAAGGAGTATTGTGAAGAATCCGTTTGTCGGGGAACCGCATGTGGTTTTGAGTCAGATTTATATGAGCCAGGGGAGGTTTGATGAGGCGGAAAAGGAGGCTGAAGAAGGGTTGATAAAATATGTATAAATGGCAACCGTGTGTAATATTGAATAAGCATAGTTTTACTACACTAGGGGATATATTTTTATCAAGATATGTACTGAAGATTGAAGAATTGACAATAACTTGCTTTATTTGTTCTTTTTAAGCTTTCTCAGTTACAAACATCATAAACATTCAACATATATTGGCTTACTGAATACGATCAGTCAAGAAAAGCGTGTGATCAAGTTATCTTTGTATGTTATACGTTGCATAGTTACATAAGACTTTTCACATACAAAGAATCTAAGATGGAAATGCTGACAACCCCTTTTGCCTCTCATCCACTGCTGCCGCCAACAGGCAACTGCATTGGCCGCCACTCGCCACCCTCATCGCCCCTTGAAATGTATCATTTTGGGAAACTAGGTGCAAACTTAAAAAGAACAATAACAACAGATGTAACCTTAGTGGAACAACAACTGTTATAAACACCAAAAAAGTGCCGTTTTTCAGCGCAAAACGTCAGAAAAGGCAGCGTTCTGCATCGTTTTTCAACACTGCACGCTAAAAAAATGATAAAAAAGCTGCAGGTTTTTTCAGCAAAAAAACGCTAAAAAAGTGCCGGTTTTCCAGCAATAAAACGCTAAAAAAAGTGCCGGTTTTCCAGCAATAAAACGCCAAAAAACTGCATGCTTTTCAGCGTAAAAACCTTTAGAAAACTACATGTTTTTTCAGCATAAAACGTCAAAAATAGGCAGCATTTTGCAGCGTTTTTCAGCACTGCAGGCTGCAGGTTTTCTACAGGTTTTTGGACCGGTTTTTCAGCAAAAAAACGTCATAAAGCTGCAGGTTTTTTTCAGCAATAAAACGCTAAAAAATGCCGGTTTTCCAGCAATAAAACGCCAAAAAACTGCATGCTTTTCAGCGTAAAAACCTTAAAAACATGCAGTGTTCTGCAGCGTTTTTTGGCATTGCAGGCTACAACGTTTCTGCAGTGTTCTGAACCGGTTTGCATCAGTTTGGGGTTCTGGTTTTGAACCGTAACCGGTTTGGACCTTTGATGAAAAAATGTATTAATTTGATTTACTATAAAGATGGCTATCAAATATCATACCATCCATTTTCATAACCATCAGACTACAAACAATAGTTTAAGATCAATAGTGTTTGAAAGTTGTGTTATTTGAGAACAAAGCCCCAAATTAACAAAGAAATAGTTTGCTTCGGCTTTTGTCCCACGAAATTTTAACATCTACAAAGATCATTTGTTTAACATCTACAAATTCCAAGTGTCAGCTACTCAAGTTTTGCATCTACTCAAGTTTCGTATTTGTTTGAACATGTCTAAAACCCCTGAACATAACTGGAATCAACAAAAAATAGCCTTGATTCCTTGAACAAGGCTAAAACATGTCTAAAACACCTAAAAATAGTATATTTATACTATTCCAATAATCAACTACCATTACCTAACTTCTATAATTGTAGAGCCAACAAATGTCAGATGAAAATAAAATTGTAAACGATACCTGGTGGAAGGAAAAGAATGAGGGTTTGCTTTCTTCAGCCCTGGCAATTCTTCTCAACAAAAGCCCTTTGAGGTTAAAGTTGGGGTTAGGGCATGTTTGGCTTAGCTTATTTTCAACTTTTGAAAAGTCCTTTTGGCCAAAATAAGTCAGGAATTCCTGACTTTTGGCAAATCCCTCTCACATAAGAAGAAAAGCCAAACACTTTCAAAAGGACTTTTGCCCTTCAAAAGTCCTTTTACCCTCAAAATAAGGAACCCCAAACACCCTCGTAATCTAAGATGAAATTGTAAACTATACCTGGTGGAAAGGAAAAGAGAGGGCGGGAGAAGAGATGATATGGGCGGGAGTATATGATGGTTGAAGATGAGGGGGATTGATGGAGAGTGTGAAACACGAGCCTTAAGTGTAATATCTTATGTGATTTAATGCGTTTTATGTGATTATATATTTAGAATGTGATAACTACGAGTTTTTTGTGGTTTTACGGGTGAATCGCATAAAATGGTGAAATACGGATGCTTAATGACCAAGAGGAACAAGCGAGGATGTTTATCACGACGTATTACATCATTCGGGAGCCGTTACGAGTCAAAATGTAGCTTGAATGTGCAAAGAACGCAAAATAATGAAGTCGAGAGGCCATGTGGTAAATATGTGAAAGCTGAATTGTGAGTTGGTAAAAATTGATGTAGCTTACGGATGGGTAACGTAGGCTACGGTTGGACAGAAATAAAAACAAACAGAGACAGTGTAGCGTAGCTTACGGTTTTAACCGTAAGTTACGGTTGAATGAATCTGGGTAGCGCATATGTGAGTTGTTGAGGGAATTAATTACTAAACTAGTTTTTTTGCCGGCCGCGCGTTGCGGCGGCGTCATACGTGACGTGATAAAGTATATAAACTATGATCAACCAGACTCGTTTTTCAACTAAATTTACATCTATTGTATTGTTGCTAACGTTGCGAATTCACAAAAAAAAAAAGCATACGTAGAAACTCAGTAAAAGAAAACACAAAAAAAAAAATAAACAAAACCTAAAGTATAAAGAAAAGGTGAGGCCTCAAAACAAAACAATAGAAAGAAAAAAAAATGAAAATTAAGATAGTTGAAAGAGAATTAACAGATTCAACTTGAGTCACTGGTTAGACTTGTAGCATAGCAACCACCTGGACCTGTTGAATTATTTTCCAATACACAATTTTTAAATGACCTAAAGTAAAAGCCATGTCGGTTGCCACAATCCTATCAGCTACCGTGCCCGCGCGCGTTGCGGCGCGGGTACATTAGGTGATAATTGGTTGCACAAATATTTCGACAACTTAAATAAGAGTAATTGCGTTATAGACATATAGAGGTAGTAGGTTACATTAGGATTCATACTACAAGTTTACTACAACATAGATAAAATCTATTTGATATTTAAAGTTCTAGTCCTTGCTTGTTGCTTTCATAGCTTGGCTGTGTTGTTGCTGAAGTCAAAATGTGCTCCGATAATTCATATGTTGATGTGATGGCCTTTCTAAACTTCTTGTTGATGTCAAAATGTTGCTTTATAGCGAAACCATGCATTTGTGAAGGAGCTACTATTTCAGCAGGAAAATTGGCAAGGATGGCGTGGCAAAAATGGTACTTTCCCCATTATGTTTTTACCTTTTTGCTGGCATCTCTGTTGTTTCATTGTCTGTGTATAGTGAAAGGATGTGCGTTTTGCGTTTTACATATAAAAGGTGAGAATATTTACATGAGAGTAATTTATATACCTGGCGAAGCTGGTGTTCTTCTTTTCGTGGATGTTTTAGGATCTGGGGTTGCTGGAGTAATGGCTGGTGTTAAGGAGGCTTTGTTTACGGCCATTGAGCTGTCTTGTTTCATTGAGAAGTCTTGCTTCATTGAAATGTCTAAAACTGCGGTTTTTCCCCTCATTTTATAGATATCCGCGGGTATGATTTCCGGATCTGTGTGTCCATCTTTTACTACCATGTCGTAGCAGGATTTTTGCAGCATTTGTTCCATTGCTTCGTTGAAGAAAACAACCTTTGCCTCGTCACTTTCATCCTTTATAGTTGTGTTAACGCAGTACCTAATGATTGGAGGTGAGTTGTTTTTTCAGAGTCATATTTTCAAGTCATATAGAAATAGAAATAGGGAATACATTATGTGCTTTTGTATATAAGGGTTCAAGGAGACTTACATGAAGGATGGGTTAGGAACATGGCCATCGTCCTCGCATACAAATCGTGGAATTTCAGCCCTTTGTAAATGGACTTTGCCTTTGCATTTTGGGCATGTGACATAAAACCATTTACGTTTTGGAGTGATTTCTATTACTGTTGCTTTGCAGCTATACTTGGTTTGCTGTATTTGGTAAATCCATGTGTTTTAATGTAGCATGTTAGAAACGACTAATATACCAATAGCAAAGAATAATAAGGGAGCAAGTTGTACCGTTGTATCTTGCCTATACTTTGCTTTGATTTCGGCTATTGGAAGGAGTGGTTTCCTTTGTCCAACTGTTTATGATCTTTTCCAGTTGGCTGAATCTACAATTGCAAGTTTACCATTTAATATAGGATACTAATATATAGAAAACACAAAAGGTAAACCTGAATCATCAACAGAAATTAACTTCAATACCAAACCCAAAAAAAAAAAACTTTTGAGAAATTTTAAAATTGTAAAATCCATTGAATCTGAAAACATCAGGCTCTTCGAAAGTGTAAATACACAAAGAAAAAGTTGAGAGGTAAAGATAAAATTTGGGAAAACCACATGGATTATGTAGGCATTTTTCTCAAAGACTAATTATAAAAGTTTTAACATTAACGAACGGGTACTATACTCATCTTTATTTGATAATAATCCAAGCTTTGTTAGAATACTGAAAACTATAAAGAAATATTGAAAAAGTTTAAGATCATTCGTAAGTATTATATATGATAAATAAATATATGAAGGTTAGGTAATTAATTAAGTGGGCCTAATGCGTAAATATCAACATATATGGGGCTTTTAATTTCTGTCGTAATTAGGCCCACCTTTTCCAATTTAATGTAGTGGGCCTTTCTTTAAGCGAGCCTAGTGCACAAATATAAAGTTATCAGTCACAATAATATTTTGATTTTTTAATAATAATTCAATTAATGTCAATTTGATGTAAAGACGAACACAAACTTATATCATAAACTGATGTAAATGTAAAAAAACTTAAATTTATTTGGAGAAAGCTTTAACTTTGGTAAAAAAAAAAAGACAAAACTTGAATGAAAAAAAATATAATATATAAACCCAAAGAGCTGAAAAGTAAAAAAAAATGCTTTGGATACAAAATAAAAACAACTAAAGACAAAAAAATAAAATATCACTGTTCCTAAGATCTAAATCAAGTTCAAATTCTTGGAAGTTTTTTTAGGTAATGACGATGTTACCCTCAAAACACTAAAGTATTTGTTAGAGTGGAAGCAAGTGGAAGATAAAAACCGTTTCAGGTCACCCCTTTTATTCAGGGTTTCTTAATGGTAAAAGTGAAGGGGATATTTTTCAATCAAGTGCGAATGGGAAAAAGATGTTGCAAAGATGTTTTTTTTTGGGAACAATACTTACTTGTCAATGTAACTTTGTAGTTCTGGAATAGTTGGGTTTAGGACAGCTGTGGTTGCATCAGTAGATTCTAGTTGGAGATTTTCTGTTAAGGGGACACGTTTGTTGTTAATAGAGAAACGGTATCTCTATAGTAAAAGATCTGAGGTGAAACGGTTTGTAACTTACGCTGGAAATCTGTTACCATGGTTGCTGTAACCGCGAGTAGTTGGCCCAGTGCCTTTTCTTTTTCATATGGGAACATTGTTTGTGTCCAGAAGGTGATCTCTATGACATTCTTCCTGTTCCGTTAGGTATGTAAAAAAAAAGAAAAGAGGGCAGATTATTTGCGATCGATTCTATAACGGTAAAATGTAATGTTTTAGGCATGCGAATCACTGACCAGTCATCTTGGATTTTGACCTTGATGATAAACTTGTTTCCCCTTCTTAGTGGAGGAGATACTGTTTCCACACGCCCTATGTAATCTGTACTAATTTGTGTTAATATATTGAATGATCTAATATGGATCGCCAAAAGGGGTTGATTTGTAATTGCATTTTCAGCTGGAATTGTATTTTCTAGATGATAATGTATTCATATGTTAATCAACTGAGTATCACAATTTTGACAAAAGATCAGAGCTTTGTCATTACCTGTCAATGGTCTTGGATTTGCCTTTCGACTTGCGAGCATATCATAAGTTGCAAAATTGTAATAGTAAGTTGGTATGCTGTTGTCGTCAATCAGTTCAAAAGTTGCTGTAGCACCAAGCCTTAGAGTTGCATCGTGTGGGACGACTTTCATGTAGTCTCGAGATTTTATTGCAACGTATTTATCTACCTTGTAGCATGAGCCGATTTTAAGCTTTGAATCAAGATAAGCCTCTTTTTTTGGGCTGGCAGTTGCCTCTATTGCACCCCCCTGTGGTTAGTTCAGCGTTAAAATAAAGTATGTATTATAAACGATCTCGATAGCAGGTATTTATTTATTTAACATACATATTTATCTACAAAAAGGTAGCACAAATCTTGATCCACTGTTTGTGATTTCTGATAATCCGTTGTCTGTGTTTTCCACTTCTTGATGACTCTTATGTGTAGTGGAATGGGCACCTGATTGGGTTTAACATCAAGTATTTGCTGCATGATTTGTGACCTGAGGAATATCATGCATAAGTAATAATGGTTTTTATATTGAATCGTTATAGGGAAAGAATCAGTAAGATGGAAAAAGTAAACATACTTTTAGTATAAATTCCAAAGGATGGAAGATGCAAAATGCGTGCCTGTTGAAGGAAAAAAGAAGTTAGTGTTAATAAATTATATTATCAGTTATTGATTAGAAATGTTAAATGCATTAACAAATGATTCAGCAGGTTGCAAATTATTAAGTAATAAAAGGGTATCTAAGTCACGATTATTTAGATATTATGCTTACTATAAGATTAGCGTGCAGTCTCTTATATTTAGAACCGCCTACTGGTGATTAGTAAAGTCTAGTAAGATATCTAAGTCAAATTCAGCAATCAATTAGCAAACAAATCGTCGAACAACTGGTGTGCATTTATGCCAAATTGGGAGGCATAATAATCGAACATAGGTAGGAAATAGGCATACTATTAGTAAACAATACAAAGGTATCTTAATTATCGGCCAAGGCATCATCTATTTCCTTTAAAAAGTCTGAGTATACTATATTCTTTGTAAAATTTAGTGGCGCATCAGCATTTGGAACAGTTAAAATTTTTAGTGATTGTGGAGATGTGGCACGTGAAAGTGCCACATAGAGCTGACCATGGCCAAACACTGGTTCAGGAAGATAGACACCAATTTTGTTTAGTGATTGACCTTGACTTTTGTTTATTGTCATTGCATAACAAAGTTTGAGTGGAAACTGTTTTCTTTTAAAAGTGAAAGGAAGTTGTTCGTCTACGTGAGACAAGGTGATTCGAGGTATATAGACACGTCGTCCTATCGCTGTACCAGTCATAATTTGTGCCTCAATGATCTTTGACAAAAGTTGAGTGACGATTAGCCTTGTGCCATTGCAAAGTCCAGATGTCTGATTGATGTTACGAATAAGTATTACCGGAGCATTAACCTTCAGCTCTAATTGATGTGCTGGTAAACCGGTAAAATTCAGCATAGCCAGGTACTCTGTGGGGTAAAGCAAGTCGATGTCACCATGGCAGCCAGCGTGTGGGATTATTGAGTCTATGCTCAAATAAGTCTTGCTATTTCCTGGAGTCATGCGAAGAATCATCGTATTTATTTCATCTGCTGTTGCATTTTTTGGGCAAACTATTGCTTTTTCTGACAAATTTTGAGCAGTTGGATTGTCAAGAGTTGGCCTATCGTAGATGAATTCAGTGAGTTCTTTGATAGCATTGTCACTTGGAGGTATGATGTACTTTGATGGTATTTCAATTTGTTTGGCGTTAAGTGGGTCGTTATTGTCTGTTGTGCCTAATACCCCATCGCCCACCTTCAGTAACCATGCTGAGAAAGATGCCACCTGAATTCTGTCTGCTAAATCCATGTGTGGTCGGTGTAGTCGCATGTTCTCGGTTAGCTTGTAGACTTTAAAGTAGCGCCATAGATACGACCTAGGTAATGCGGAGTTTAAAATTTCCATTTTGGAGGCCTTTGGTTTAACAGGTAAAGTCTGACGGAAATCGCCACCTAAGAGGACTGATTTGCCACCGAAAGGCCTGGTACAATCACCAAGTAAATCTTTCAGGCTTTTATCTAGTGATTCAAAACATCGGCGATCATTCATTGGGGCTTCATCCCAAACTATAAGCGAGGTTTCTATTAGAAGCTGGGCGATTTGTGTTTTTTTCTTTATATAACATAGTGATTCATCGGTGAGATCTATTGGTATCTTAAATCGTGAATGAGCTGTTCTGCTAGAGGGAAGCAACAATGATGCAATACCGGAGGCTGCAACTGCTAAAACAATTTTGCCTTCAGAACGTAGCCTGGAAATAATTGTTTTCCAGAGGAAGGTCTTTCCAGTTCCACCGTGCCCATAAACAAATGCCAAGACCTGTCTGTTTAGTGGTAAACTCGTCATGACATGTTCATAAATATGATTTTGCTCTGGATGTAAGGTAGAGCGAAATGACTCATGCTCGATTCTAAGTGTTTGTCTATCGTAATTTTTCTCTTCCATCAGCAGTCGATTAGTCAAAGACGTAAGAATTTCTGATTTAGGCATGGGTAACCCGTAATCAGACAATGAAGTTGAGGGTGTTCCAGACTGTAACAACAACTCAATTTCATAGAGCACATATTGCATTTGGTCCTCATCATTCACTATGCCATGTATGTGACTTGCGTCATCACTCATTTTTTTCCATTGTTGATCGAAAAGTCGTTTGGGGTTTGACATCTCACAAAACAAAAGCATATGAGTGAATAAATACCGTAATTCAGAAGCATTTGCCCATGTAGCAGCTTCCTCTATTGCAAGTGACCATTCACTGTCATCTCCAAGCAAGCCTAGTTTCTCACATGCCATGCGATATGTTGGAAGGACCTCACCGGAAATGGTTCGTATGTCTACGAATGACCTACATCCTTTTTGATGTGACAAAAGTATTCGAAGGTAAAAGACTTCACCGGCACTTGGATGGATGTATACAAGTCTACCGATTGCCGGTGTTCTATTTGTGATTCTCCTAAGCCAGCATTTTACCGTAGGTTCCCATCTGTATTCCGAAAGGTAGTCAATGTAACGGAGATGGAGTCCACTATTGTCAAGACAGTTATTTTTTAGCCATTCTGTTAAAGTGGTGCGCTTGGCATTTGGATTGCGTAAGACATTCTCAAGCTTCTCATTATCTTTGAACGTGACATTTTGCCTATTCTCTAAGTGGACAGAAAGCACCTATAGGGAAGGAATTCCATTGTTAGTAAATAACGAAAGAAATTTCCAATGGATTTTTGTAAGTTTAAAAAGTTACCTGGACGGGAGGGTTTCGTTCATGAATCATGAAGTTAAAGATTCTCCATGCTGATTCATGGGGACAAATGAATCTACCATCAACGAAGTCTTTAATTTCGTCAATTTCTGTTGTAGTATTATCTGTAGAATTGGCTGTTGTGTCAGGCGTTTTTTTAACAGTGTATTTTATACGGTCTGTTCCTTTAGATATGTATTTGAAAAGGTACTTTATGAGCATACTCCAACCGCAGTATTCGACATTTATGTGAGCATGAAAATGAAGCAACAGAGAACGATTGTACGGAACGACGTAACCGTTATCTAGTGAAATCCCATTTTTTTGGACAAAGTGAGTACTTTGACGTCTCCTATAGCGTGCGTAGCCATTCTCATCAAATCGTGTGAAAGGCTCGTAATCCTTAGGGAATTTTTTCTTGCATGATCCTAACGCCATGCATGGTGAATTAGGTCTGGCCATGCCGCAAGGTCCATGCATCATGGAGTCGGTCACAATTTTATACAATGTTGGCTCATTGATGGGATCTGGAATTTCCGCTGATATATACTCATCCAATTGTGAAGCGTCCTTTATTTTGTGGGCTTCATCAACCCATAAGAGAAGATGACAATGGGGCAAACCTCTTTTTTGGAATTCTATGGTGTATAAGTCTGCACAACATAAATGAATGGCTTGCATGGGACATGAGTGTACTTGTATAATAGGTATGGAGGTTTCTATGTAATATGAGCTAAAGAAGTTACCTGCAGTAACCTTCCCAAATGGTCTTCTAAGTTTAAGAAAATTTACAAATGAAATAACTTTCATATGGAACACTCTTGCAATGACATCAGGGCGATCTTCCGCCTTCAGAATGGGAAATCTGGCCATGTATCTACTAATCTCAGGCCATTTAACGTTGCAAGTGAATGTAACAAAGTATTGCGGGTTTCCATGAACTCTGCATATTGCCAAGGCATCCTGATAGTGTTTGTACATGTATCGTGGACCACCGGTAAACGTTGAGGGCAAAATTATACGTTTGCCTATATCCTTTCCTTCTGTGTCTCCACGTCTGACGGCATCGTGTATTCCTTGCATGTATTCACTTCTAAGAGCATTTTGATTATATCTAAGGTAGTTAAGTCTGTCTTGCTCGATGCAGACATAGGCATCTACCAGGTACTGTTGGAAAAGACGTCCCCCTCTTAGAAGTAAAGAATATGTATTGGCACGATCATGTAGTTGGTAGCTATAGAACATATTCCTAGTCAAAGTGTTAGTTTTCTTTGAGCCACCACCTTGTAGGCGCAAGTCGCGAGACCAACCACTTTCACCATGAATAAACAACAAAGGATATTGCAGTGACATATACAATGGGTGTAATATGTTTATTCTTTGAGGGCCAGTGACCTTATGTCTAATGACAATGTCAAAGCTGTCAGACTGAGGACCGGGGTCATTGATAATAGCACCAATGCAACCTGGGCTTGGATTATCATAACGTAAAGAGTTATAAGAATTATACAAGCGAATGTAGAATGAGGTCACATCAGTTGTCTGACAAAAATCTCTTGCGTCCCTAAAAAGTTTAACCAGCTTGTTGTTATTCTGAAGGATCTGAATAAGCATAGTGACAATGTCAGAAGTCAAGCGTGAACGGCTATCGTTTCCGAATACGCTTAGTCTATTAGAAACTTCATTCTCCGTATCATACATATACATTTGCAAAAACCGAGGACGTTCATTTGATGCAGGAAAAAAAGAACCAAGCCAATGGTATATTTGACCTTCAATTTTGAAAACGTAAGGAGCGGAGCCATCGTTGATAGAGTCATTGACTATCCCACCAAAAGATGTCATGGAAAACATGCTATTATATGCACGTATATTATCAAGAAAATCAGATTGATCAAATAGATGTAACAATGACGGTGGAGGAAGGGTAGGAAAATCAAGTTTGACACGACCATGTTTGCAGCAATGACTATAGGAATAACGATTAGAAGACATTGCGTTGACTCGTTCATCGTACCAAAATAAGGCATGGCAATGTTCGCATATGCTAGTACAATCGCCATTATCTATATACATAGAATTAGGAACCTCATTGTTACCAGATGCGAAAAATTGTAGTACATGTACTGAAGTGGACGTATCAGGAGAAGGAAAAGACACGTTAAGTATACGACCTCTTTTTCAAGAAGTAGACATAGTTAAGAATAAGGGTATATAACATACATAAAGTTAACTAAAAACTTGCGTAATAAACTAATACGAAAGCAAGCAGACTTAAAAAAAATTCCAGGTACGAATTTACATTTAGTTACAAATTTTATTGGAAAAGGAGTTTTGCGTAAAATAAAGTGTCATTTTGTATCGTAAACTATACCTAGCGGTAGGGTCCGTTATCATACCAATATCAATACCTAGACAACTAAAAAAGGAAAAGAAAAATAAAACAAAACATATTAAAGACTAACCTGGCCGGATGGGACCAACTGAAAGCTGTAAGCCTAAGATGTTAAAGAGAAACTCATTAGTAAAAAGCATTGAACATATCTTTATACGCTATTAATTTAATCAATACTTAGTATAAAATCAAACAGTACGTTTATGTTTTCAACATAGCATGTGAGGATTTAAAATGAAGTTTTTTTTATCTTATAATGGAAACCGTACACAATCACGAAATCTACCTCTAAGCTAGTTTAAAACATTTGACTAACAGTGAAACAAAGTTAAAGGCAAATGTGTATTCCTATTAAAAAATATATATATAATAAATATTATTTATTGAATATTGTAATTATTATCCCTTTTAAATTATTAGGTAAACCGCATTTACCGGTTTAAAGATGAAAATATCAGTACCGAGTACCGTACTGATTCCGAATCGTAACAGGTATATTCAGTACCGGTACCGGTAGAAGAAAGTTGCAAAGTGACGTACAACTGATATAGCATAATATCATATAAAGTAAGCTAACAATGGTGCGTAAACTGTTCAATATAAAGAACCTCTGACGGTTTTCATAAAAATTTTGTTGCATGACAGGGTATTCGGAACCGGTAACGGTACCCATTTTTCGGGAGGCGAAGAAGATTAAACGACGCTTATCATGATATATTAGTATTTTAGTTCCACTAAACAAACTATACATTAGCGGAAGCTCTTGCGGTTTAAGAATTAAAGTTTATGTAATTTCCTTTTTAAGTTTCATGAATGTCAACGTTTAACGTGTTTGTTTATAAAAAATAATTTTTCCAGCTAATTTATAACAATTTTCCAGCTATTTAACCCCATAGAACTGCTGGTTTTTTCAGCGAAACGAAGGCTAAAAAAGTGCAGGTTTTTTTAGCAAAAGGAAAACCAAAAACTGCAGCCTTTTTTAAGCGGAAAAATGACAAAAAAATGCAGCCTTTTGCAGCTAAAAAAGGCCGAAAAACTGCCTCTTTTCTCAGTAAAAAAACCTAAAAAAAGTGGAGGTTTTTTCCAGCGGAAAAACGAAAAAAAAAACAGCATTCTGAACGTAATTTCCGCGCTGCAGGTTGCAGCGTTTCTGCATGTTCTGTTTTACCAGATATTTTTTGGATCGGGTAAAAAAAGACGTTATTAATATTCGGTTTGTTAACCAAACTGAATCGGTTAGGATTAGTTTGGCTTTATGATTATAAAAAACAGTTTTAAACCGGAACCGGTTAAGAAATAAAACGGGGTCAACCCATCGTTGAGAAAAAGCGGTTCGGTTAGAAACCGGACCAGACGACCGGTTCAGAACAACGGAGCCTATGTCTGGTTTCGGAACCGCATCGGATTTCTTCACTGGCATGAATTTATACTCTCAAATTAAAAAAAAATCATGTCTCTCAGGATTGAAACCTTTCAACTCTTTTGAATACCTATAAACATTGGTTTGTATAATTCATATTGAATTATGAACATATCTATGAAAAATCTCATTTGTGGGGCAGCAAGTACGTGAGATACTTAGTGTTACTCAGTATTGAAAGACGTCTTCTAAAGAGACATATCTACAATGCAATAGGCATAAGAGATCATTCTACTATTAGATTTGTCCTAGTATCCAAAGACGCCTTATTAAAGCATATTTAGGTGAAATTTAGATAGTAAATCCCTTCTATTGATGCTCGGAATATTCAAAGGAAAAAAAATTAACATAAATTTTGCACATTCACATAGGCTTCTAACACTATTAAAACTAAAACGTGCCTCTCTAATTGGAAACTTGTGCAGTTTAGACCAAAAAAGAATGTCACAAATCAAGTTTGGTAGTAAATCCGGAAGAATCATAAAACAATTATCAATTAATCATAACCTAAGAAGAATTCTCCGTGGTATATAAAAATAAATACAAAGCAAAATAAAAATATATCAAGACTGATTTCCATCTCTTAAAAGAAAGGATGCAAGACAAATATGAAACCCTAGCCTATAAATTAAAAGGAAGGCAAACAGCAGTACTAACCTTGAACGACAAATCTTATAGGCGATTTGAAATTTGAAAATCTGGAGGTTAAATTCTAGGGTTGCATCTGATAATTTTGTAAATCTTCAGTAGTTGTTCCTTAAAGAAAGCTCAAGAGCAGAGTAGTTGTTCCTTAAAGAAAGCTCAAGAGCAGAGCAAAGGACACATGTTAAGTAAGGGGAAAAGATTGGTTATACACGTGTAGCAGCTGAAAGAGAGAAAAGGTGAATACTGGCTGAGAGTAAGGATACGACAAACACCAACTTTGTAATTTAAGAGATAGTATAATATAATGTATGTAGTTATTTAATTGGGAGACCCTAATTGACAAGAGGCAGACATCACGTGGATTTCTTTTGGGAGCCGTGACACAAGGCCAATAACATGTCACTCATCATCATATTTGGCGGCAAGTGGAGAAGGCACATAACATATATATACACGCAGACAAGGTGATCGAAAGTCAACAACACAAATATCACATTGATAGTGGGTGGTCTTGGATTTGGCGGCTGACATTGGACTTGCGGAGACTTGGGCCGCACATGATTGGGCTCTTGTGGATGGCACATGCAAGGAAGGAGGTGAACATTAATTTGGGTTTAACTTTTGAAGGTTTTAAAAGGATATCAAATCATCACAAACATGACGGCACCTCACACCATCAACATCAATACATATTGGATATGTGAAAGGCATTAGTGGGCCGACATCTTGGATTTGTATTGACTTCCCTTTTTGGGCCGATTCAGGGAGTAGGGACGTGACTTTTGAAGGGCAATTAATTAAAATAACAGGATCACATCATCGATACACATATCTCGACGGCAAAGAATTAAAGAGGCTTTCAACCGCTTATCCGGCTTTTGAAGATCGACCAACCATCATGAGCGGCTAAATCTCTCGTGGACACTTCGGGTGAATGATTCTTGTGAGACACTTTTAATTCCAGTTCCTGTTTTGTATTGAGATTTGGATTTATAGTCGGGTGACAGCCGACTATTTACATGATTATATTATTTGTGTGACAGACAAATCCTGAGTGACAGTCAGAGTTATAATTATGTTTTGAATCCAATTATGCTTTTGTTGATTGAATGATTCCTATGAATGTTTGTTTTAATATTTCTCTGATCAATTAATATTAAGATTTTGAACTGCATAGGTAATTGGTAGATGTGACAGATTTACTATTCAATCAATAGCATCCAATAAAATCAGAACTAGGTTATTAGTAATTACAGAATCTGAAGCCCGGAGTGATCACGTTTTTTTCTATCATTGTTTTTACAATCTCAAAGTTATTGTTTATAATTTTCTAGTAAGTTCTCAAACTAATTCAAATATTTACAAACAAATAATAATTAGCATTAACCACAGACTCCTCTGGATTCGATACCCTGCTTACCCTAGCTACCTAGGTTAATTAGGTTTTTGCATGTCACTAACGACAGACATCAGGGATACAGTAGCTTTTCATACATGAAAAGTTACTGTATAGTCTTTTTAGAATTTAGGGTTAAAAAGATGAAATAGGGGATAGGATGGAGTGAATATTTAGAAGATTTTTTTTAAATTTTAGAGGTAGGGGTTAAGATGGTGGTTTGGATGTGAATGCTCTTACAGGGTTTACTTTACCTTCACAATTTAGGATTAAAAACATATTAATCTTCTTTGTTTTTATTTTTATTTTTTATTGTTCTGAAAAGGGCCCCAATTTTTATCATCTGCTTTAGGCCTCCAAAAAGCTTGAGCCGGCTCTAGGGCATTTCCACTAAAATCCATCACTAGTGATGGAATAAAGCTTGATGACGTGGCGGAATTTGATTGGAAGTTGTGAGTGAATGATGAGTGATGACCACCCCTACCCCTAAATGAGTCATATTTTTTTTTACTACCGACACTAGCAAGTAACCAGAAACCAACCAAACTAGTTTAATACCCGTCCGGTGGACGGGTTACGCAAACAACGTGATAATGTATATTGATGGCGTTTGGGTTTGCTTCTCTTTTTCTTCTTTTCCATCTCCTTTTTGAAAAAGTTACAATCATCTAACTTTTCTTTTTCTTCTTTTCAAACCACAAAAACTCATTCTCAACACATTATCCAAACACTACAAAAATGACCTATTAACTTTTAAGAAGTCAAAAACTTAAAAGGAGCTCAAAATAAGCAATCCCAAACACCCACATTAAGTGGACACAAGTCTAAACTACATTATAAACAAAAGCACCATTTTTAGTTTACAAAAGGAAAACGAACATGAACAGTGTACAACCACAAAACAATACAAAATAATAGTGATAGAGTGATAAAACATGAAATAGTGTCATTTTAATGCAAAAGTAAACGGTAGGCAAGACTAGGGGAAACTTATAACAATTAAACATGGTTTACTGCGTCAATTTTTTCGGCTTTTGGGTCGTCCTCTTTAACCTCAAATGGCCTCTTTTCGGCTTGTTAACTTGATGCATGGTGCCCATTTGTCAAACTCGGTGTATTTTTTTGCATCGTCCACTGAGGCAGCCTCATTGTTCACATCAACAACCACCTGAAAGTTGTTATACATGTATGAGAATAAGGAAATACAAAGTATAAATATAAAGTTTCTTTACATGTAAAGACAATTACCGATTCTTGTTGACTTGCTGCATTTTGGACATCTGGTGAATTTGGTGTACATCTTGCATCATCTACTGGCGGACATTTCAATGTCGACTCCATGTTCCACATTATCAACCACCTAAAGTTGTTATACAAGTGTGAGTGTAAGGAATATAAAGGATTTACACAAAGCTTGTCTACATGTAAAAACACCTATGGCGTATTTTCTTCTTGCTGACTTGTTGTCTGGTCCGCAACTAAAGTCATCTCCATCAAGTTTAATACCCGTACGGTGAGCGGGTATTTTAAAGTCACCATGACATAAATATTTTTTCAGTTGAATTGTAAACAAAAGCATTATTTTAATGCAGAGCCGTCCCCGAGAACTCACAAAAAATTGGGCCTCGGGCAACAAAAAGAATTGGGCCGAAAATTGTGGTTAAGGGGAAATGAATTAAAAAATAAAACCTTAGTGGTGGAGGCAAGATTTGAATTTAAGATTCCTATATTATCTTAGGATGGTTTTTCCACTCCACCACCAATATTTTTTTGCATAACAAATGGATACATATACTAAATATATAATTTAATATATATATATATATATATATATATATATATATAAACTTATAAAACCTTTCGGGCCTTTTGAAAATTTGGGCCTCAGGCGACGGCACGGGTTTGCCGGCCCAAGAGCCGACCTTGTTTTAATGTTTAATACATGCAATATTGCAATGGATGGGTGTATATGAATATTTGCATACTTTGAATTTGTTTTTGTGTCTTGCAATGCAAAATTAGCCCATTTAATGGATACATTGATCCATAATTTTAAACTTTTCCCAAAAAATAAAAAGAACATGCATATATATTCAAGTTTATGTTCAAATCTCCACTACTCCACACCATAACATTTATAATGTAACCAACAAAAGTAGAAAACCTTGTCATTAAAAAGCTCAGATTTTATGAATTCAGTCGAGAGAAGTTTTGCTTAAAACATAATGAGACATAAATGCAATGAATAATATAATAAGCGTTGTGCTGATGGAAATGATACTATAGTAAGAAAACAATATTCCAATTTTCTGTAAGATGATCATAGGAGCACAAGTAAGAAGATAGAAAATGTCATCAACGCTGGTTTGTTATCCCACTTACTGATGCTCTTTTTACTTTCATCGAATTAACACAACATCAATCATTGTATGGCTAAACTATTAATATCATACAAGGATTTAGGATTGTTTTATCAATATGAAACAATTCATTGCATCGTGTATATATATATAATTGTCACTTCCCCCGTCCCGGTTTTACCCGGTCCAGGAGCCGCAGGACAGAAATCCATGGTAATTAATATGTTGGCAGCGGCATTTTAACAGGATCTTTTAAACTTGAAAATGCCCAATTTATTTTATTTCATAAAATTTGGGACAACCCCCATAATGTACAATAAAGGAATTTTACAAGAAAATTCTCTGGTTTACAAAACATGTTTATTTCTTTTATTAAGCCACTTCTTCAAGCTTTCAGTGCTATACGGCACTTTTTCCTGGATCACAGCAGATCACCTGAAACATGTTTTAAAAAGGTTTTATCAGCAGGGAAATACTGGCGAGTCACTCAAGTTGCACAAAACGACACATTGTTATAATATACAGTATTAAGGGTGATTACATTGTTTTTATCAACCAATTACCCCAAATCGGTATTTGTCACTCGACTGTATCTGTGACTATTGTCAGATCACCCATTGGCTAACTCGTTGTCCAATGGTGACGGGTAGCAAGTAATGTATACAAAACCCCACATACCGGCAGTAATTGAAGATTACAAAGACTTAATCCCTGTAATTATAACTTTGAAAATAAATTGGGTTTTGGAAACAATTTGATAAAAAGAGAATGACTCACATTGCAAATTTAGACGGGCAGCGTTTAGCCTACTGATTTAGCCTTGTTAACCTAATTCAAATAACAATGCACACGAAAACTAGGTCAGTAACTTAATACAACTTTTACGACAACTCACGAGATCGAAACCCTCACGACGAATGACAAAGTATAGCCCAAATACGGGCATCACTTAAACATCCATCGGATTGGTTTCTATCGATCGGACATTGAATCGTAGCAGTGATCGAGTTATTACCCTGTTATCGCGGCAGAATTTCGTGTTTGTGTGTGTTTTTGGAGTAAACAGACGATATCTCAATGTACGAAACGAGTTTTTACGTCGAACCAACGCCAGAATTCAAGTGCCAATGCCCTGCATTTATACTGAAAAACCGGCGCCGTCGCGTGGCGCGACAGGTACCCTTCTAGCATAGGGTAGCCTTGTGTATTCCTAGCCTAGCTGAGTCAGTCGTTTGACGAATTTCGCATTTGACAAGAAACTGTGAGGATAATACCAATTAGGGAATCCCCCCCTCCCCCTGAGTTTTAGGGCCCTGATCCTGATTCCAACTGTTCTGAAAATTTTAGGGATCATGTAATATTTCTTGGGGGTCTCAATTAGGGTTTCCTATTGGACAAAATAAAATAGGAAATAGTATTTTTAATGAGAGTTGTTACAAGAATTCACCTAAACATCAAGTTTAGCCAAATACCTTAATCGTTCATAACACATGATGATCTCAAACATCATTTCACATGAATATAACATTTATTCCTTCATATCATTCAAAACCCCTGCAAGTATGAACGTATACCCGAATTCATAATTAATTCAAGTATCATCTTATCGCTATCATGTATGATGATTCTAAATATAATTATATCATCAATTTGATCATATTATTAAAACCCACTTATCTAAGTGTGGTAAATCATCAAACACTTAAATCATAACAATATATGTATAATTTTCACTTAGGGTTTTGTTTCTTAGCAATTATACATCTCTAATCCAGCCATAACCTCTACGATTCATACATAAATCGCAACTTGTGATGTTCATCAAATTTCAACACTTCAACAAACATCAAAATTCTACATACCTTATGATCCCCTTGCTTGGGTGATCGCTAATATATGTTTATACACTTATTTCGGGATCGAATTGATCTTCAATTTGATGATTCTTGAGAAACTAGGGTTTTGGCTCCATTTGTTTCTCCTAATCGTTCCAGAACACACACACACACTTAGTGTATGTTGTGTTTTGTTTTATTTTTTATAATTAAACTTTCAATTTATCCTACTATGGCCCCTCATGTTTTGTTAGTTATTAAGTAGGCCACAACATACTTAGTTCCAACAATATTTCTTCTTATTAACTAGGTTAAACATTCCTAGTTAACTTAGTGGGTTCGGGGATGTTACAACCCGTTTTATTTTAAGTCCCGTTAACTCGGGCCTCTTGTAAATCTTATTTTCTCCAAAGCATTCGTTCTTCTTTTATTTAATATTAGGTTTATTTATTTAAATCATAATATTCATCGAGTTAATTTTTACCACTAACGGTATTTTACCCGTTCATTAATATTAACGTGATTTGATTACCAAACCCATTTTTAAGGTATTACAATTTAATGACTTATAAATTGATCAAACAAACTTAAAGAAACTAGCTTAATTGTATTATCACAATGCCACCACTTATTTCTTCATTCATTAGCATGATTATAAATGTATGAAACGTGTTTAGAACTTTTTACTAATTAAGTTGGCACCATAAAACATTTCAACATAATGGGTGACCTAAAAGAACCCTGTTATTTCTAAAACTTACAAGATCAATTGCACAATAATAAAAAAAAACCTTTGGCCAGTTCCCGCATTCAATTGTTGGTTCCTATATCGTAACCTTCATTTGCTAGATTCATTGGCTTTTCGTTATTTTGATACGTGCCCATGATTCCATGACATGTTCCCATGCAATTCTAATTTCTCCGTTTATTTTCCTTATCTCATGTTTAGTGGTAAGTTAATTAAGAGTGTTAGTGGGTTAGTGGAGTGTTATTTTTCTTATGTAGTTTCCTTTCTTGAAGGATATATAAAGCCAACTAGTTGTTTATTTTAATCATGAATGAGGAAATGAATTAGTCACTTCCAAAATTCTTGTTTTCTCTCAAGTTCTTATTTATTTTCTTTGGATCATTTGATTATGATTCGGTTCGTATCATATTTTTGTTTGTCGCCCCTCCCCCTTGCAAGACTTTATTTAGTTCTTTCATTGGTTTAAAATTTTGGTTTAAATGGGCTAATGGGTATAGTTAGATACTTGGTAAATAGCTGAATGGTTTTAAAATGTTTTGCGGGCCTAAACTAAAATGTTAGGGGCTGTTTGTTTAGCTCTTAATGGTTCAGCACTCTTACTGTTCAAACTGTTTATTTCGCGAGCAGATGTCTGAATGGTTTAGACATTTGCCTATTAATGGTTAAGCATTATACCGAGTCTGAATGGTTAAGACTTATAATCTGAACTGGTCAGACATTTGTCTCTAAACGGTTAAGCATTATACTGGCTCATAAGGTTCAGACCTCTTACTGGTTCAACATTAGACCTCTTACTGGTTCAACATTTAACCATTCTGTTGGGTGTCGAATCCATCAAATAAAATAATAAAGAAAACTACTAGTATGAGTGGAAGTAGAGTTCGTGTCCTCAAGGATACAAATTAACTAGATATGCCAAAACGTTTTAGAAACATATACGGTTTTTTTGAAAGAGGGTTTTTTTTTGTTTAAACTAGTATGTAAAGAAAACAATTTTGATTTTTAGATGTTGTAGGATTAAAAAGAAACGCTAACTAAAGTGATTAGAAAATTCAGATGTTAAAAAATAATTTCAACACCAGGGAAATTTCTTGATTCGGTTCGACTTACGATCATTAACAGTCACAGTGCAATGATCCTTTTTAAATAATAGTTTGTATCAATACTATATGTCACGCAGTTCGGACATCCACTCCATCTAATGTCTAACCAAACGTCGTTCGTTGATTAGAGCCAACCCGCTACTCTAAGCTCACGCCGTTCGGATCTTAGTGTGCGGGTTGCGTAATAGAAGTATCGATTATAATCAAACACTCGTGTCGTTTGGAATGTTTAATTATATTATATGATTCTATAATAAATCCAAATTCATAGACAAACTTGAACCATTATTTGTTCCTTTTATAAAAAAATTAAAATCTGGTTAGAGTTTTAAATCTTGATGAACTTTATTAGAAATATTAATAAGTTGATCAGGTTTATTAACAATCTAATATTTTCCGGGTTGAACCCATATAAAAACAAGAATCACACAAACAAACTACTAAAATAATCGAATCAAACGTGCTCATTTTACATAAGTTATGAACCAAAACAAAGAAAATAAACTCGGATGTCGAAACTATAAAAGTCTAACTAGACATGATGGCTAGTTCAATCAAGTCTAAAATGAAACAAAACATTAAAAGCTAACAAACCAAAAATATTAGTCTTCAAAAACTCCAATGCATGTTGCTTCCCAAAAAGTGCAATCGTCCAAGATGATGCTCCCTTGGCGTCACTCTGTTGATGATGATCCCTTGGTCCCTTTTTTCGTTCAAGTTGTTGATGATGATAAAATTGGTTTTTAATAAACCAACCTTTGCCCCATTGGTAAATAATAATCCTACCTACGTAATTGGTATACAATAACACTACCTATCAATATGTTGGTTCTTAATGAACTTCCGTTAATTATTTTTAACTGAAGTTAGTTTTTAAGTTTTTTTTATTACACAAACAACCCTATAGTTATAATTTACTAGTTTTAACTATTTTGTAAAACAAAAAAACGTCAAGGGCCATGTAATTAAATTTTATATATACATATGTGTACTAGTTCCAGATTTATCACAAACACCACTCGAAAATCCTCATTTTCCTCGATTTTGATTTCCGTTGTAAACAACTACCATCGCCACCGCCATGGGAGTTCTCCGACGGATCAAGTAAACGACCACCAAAATTGGAATTTCGGACAAAAGAACTCAGCCACTGTCGTCGCGCCGTTCCCGCCGGCCATTGCTCACGGCGCTGTCGCCGTTAAAAGTCCTCGCCGGACCACCTCCGCCTCGTCTCTCTCTCTTGCTGTGTCATCGTGCCACCACTAGATGGTGGTGGTGGTGGTCGGCCATCATACAGATCGAAAAGGAAGGGTGTGGGGGTGATTTACAGGTGTGTGTGTGTGTGTGTGTGTGTGTGTGTGTGTGTGTGTGTGTGTGTGTGTGTGTGTGGTGAGCCGATAACTCTGCCGTCGGTATTACAGCTAGCAACCGGCTGATATGCTTGTCAGACAGAGGATCAAGGGAGTAGAGAAGATGAGAGAGGCCAGTGTTTTGTTTGTCTGATTCAAAAATGAAGGGAATTGGGGTTTGTGCCATTTAAATAGCTAGGTTTACAACTACAGGGACTGTTTATGTAATAAATAAAACTTAAAAACTAACTTCAGTTAAAAAAAATTAACGAAAGTTCATTGAGTACCAACATGTTGATAGGTAGGATTATTGTATACCAATTACGTAGGTAAGATTATTATTTACCAACGGGACAAAGGTTGGTTTATTAAAGGCAAATTGGATTTAAATAATCCCAACTCATTTAATCACTAATAATAATCCGAACTATTCACTTTTGTTTGTAAAATACTCCCAGTTAAAAAAACACTAACTAGGTTTAAAAATTGCTGACTTGGCAGGTGACGTGGCATGCCACATCAGCAAATTTGCTGACGTGGCAGTTTATGTGGCATTTTTTGATGACGTGGCAGCTGATGTGGCTGTCTACGTGGCATTTTTGATGACGTGGCAACTGATGTGGCAGGTGACGTGGCATGCCACATCAGCAATTTTTTAACCTAGTTAGTGTTTTTTTAACTGGGAGTATTTTACAAACAAAAGTGAATAGTTCGGATTATTATTGGTGATTAAATGAGTTGGGATTATTATTGGCCAATAACAGTGAGTTGGGATTATTTAAATCCAATTTGCCTTTATTAAAAACCAATTTTCCTTATATTATATCTCCATTTTTTTTCGTAAACATTGAGGCTTATGAGCCCAAATCACATTCAACACATTCTCTTTAGATTCAGCCCAATGTAATGAAGGTTAGGCCCAAACAAATTGCTGAACTCAACTCAAGTCCCCACAATTGAAGTTGTAAACTCCATACCACAAACTATAAATTAATAAATTCATCAATTTAAATAGAAAGCCTTTGATTATTGAATTCCTTGTTTAGCCCATGTTCCTCTTGATCGATCAATCTCTTTAATGCTCATTACCGTTCGCGATCTCTCCTCACCTATAAAAAATTCATTAAAAGCGTCCAAAATAGATTCCGTTTCATAAAAATGGGTATTTTCCAAAATAATGCAATATCTATAGTATAAATGCCTAAAATGCAATTAAATGTGCACACTAAAATGTGGTAAATTATGCCTAAAAATGCAACTAACACATTTAGAAGTTGTCAAACAGCCCATTAATGAGTTGTTGAGTTTAACAAACAAATTTGGCGTTTTAATTTAATTATAGTTTTATGTTATATATATAGTTCCCCAAGGACCTAAGAGAGGGAGCCCTGAGCGGTCCTCCACTGCCCCCCTCCTCAGGGTCGGACCTGCGCAACATTAAGTTTTTTTTTTTTGACTTTTAGATAAACATTCCTGAATATGTTGCAAATTAAATCCTTTATTGGAAAAAGCTATCCGAAAAGGTTGAATGGTGACTTAAGACGTGACAACTATGTCATCCACCTTTGAAGAAAATGAAAGAAATTAAACTTAAGCACTTTTAAGGTGGTTTTACATAGGTGGCACTTTTTAGGTGGTTTTATGTACTCAAGAAAGTGCATTCAATAGTTATAAAAAAAAGTTATAGATAGCATTTGAATGTCATAAATATATGAATGAGAAAATTTACACAGTTTTTTGGAAGATGAAACAAGGGTGAGAATTGAGATACAACCTAAAGTATCTATGCGATCTCAAGTCATAAATTACAATCATAAAGCTTAAATTGTTTGCAAATGAAAGTATGATTTATCCCTAAAACATGTACATTCAACTATTCAAGTTACATATGTTAGATTCGATCAACGCATTTGTGGTCCAATGTTACTATCATTCTGAGATTATTTTATCCTAAAACCAGTGGTGGATCTAGAAAATCATTATAGGGGTAACGTTAAAAAAAAAAGCGGTAACGAAATTGAAAAAACGTCAAAAAATTTCCAAATTTTACACTACCGTCGCAGCGTCAAGGGGCACCGGAGGTTATCCCTTCTTCAAGGGTAGATCTGCCCCTACCTAAAACAAAGCAAATAGATGACTTGAATGGATAGGCAATGTAATAAGATACCAATGACCATGATGATTAAGAACTTACTCCGCAAAATGTTTGCTAATACGTCGACCGTAAATCATTTTCTAATAAACTAATTAATGAGATATATAAACTAGGATACTATAACAAAATATAGGATAAATTTGACAACATAATCTTACATAAGGTTTACTTGATTTACCTTTTATACTTAGGTCAATAAAGTTCGACTAAATTTTACATCATATTAGAGATTGAGAAACTACTACTAAATAGCATATGGAGATGAAAATCGAAGCAACTAGCGTTCATATATGCTATAGAAAAACTGACACCAAAAAAATTCGAGTGTTCTTTCTTAGAATAGTATGCACTGCTATGAGACATGAATTTTCACCCCTACCGGTTACCACACATGATATATAGAATGTCATTTCGGTAATATATTCTAATTTTACTCTTCACTTAAGATCGCCTGACAATTTTACATAACATGTTTGATTTTGGATGCTCTACACTCATTGAGTTGTTTCTATTAAAAAAAACATGAAATTAAATAAAATTGAACGTGAGGTATATCATTAACTTAAAAGTGGTTGATTTCAAGGCCAAAAAACATGAAATTACATAAAATTGAAGGTGAGGTATATCATTAACTTAAAAGTGGTTCATTTCAAGGCCGGCCCTGGGAAAAAACTACGGCTAAACAAAAACTATGTAAACGAAAGTTCAAGCTATGTGAAAAGAGTAATGTATGAGAAAACTGTGTATGTGAAGTCAAGGTTCAATATTCTAAATGAAAAGTGTAATACGTTAATAACTCTTGATTATATATAAAAAAATCAAGAGATTCTGGTCACCGGGAGAGGGGGGGGGGGGGGGGGGGGGGGGGGGGGGGGGGATATCGGACATTCTTAATCCCCTTAGTTCCGCCCCTGATGTTGTCTATATTATTCTTTTGTATTTTGTTTTCTTTAAGATATGTAGCAAACTTTTTTACTTTTTTTTTGTTTTGTTTGCTTTAAAATATGTAGCAAGTATATATCCAAAAACAATGGAAAGACATTACATTATTTGTAGACAATAAATAGTGGAATAATGGATTTTAATAATCCAAACTTTCACTCATTGGCCGGCAACGGACCCAACTTCAAAAATAACCGGTGGTGGTCCCAACTTTTCGTATATTGTAAACCAATGGACTTTTACTAAAAAAAACCTTAATTTCTTTTTGTCTCCTTATCCTTTTCGGTTTAGTAAAGGTCCATTGGTTTACATTATACGAAAAAGTTGCCGAAAAGGATAGGGAGACAAAAAGAAATTAAGGTTTTTTTAGTAAAAGTCTATTGGTTTACAATATACGAAAAGTTGGGACCACCACCGGTTATTTTTTAAGTTGGGTCCGTTGCCGGCCAATGGATGAAAGTTTGGATTATTAAAATCCATTTTGCCATAAATAGTAATAAAAAGATAATAAATATACAAGTTGAGTACTTGATTATATGAACACTTCTTCTCATTCACATTTCAAATTTGCAAACTTGACATTTGTTTAAAGGAAGAAACAAGAAAAAAAAAGTACAACTCCAACATTAAGGAGGGTTTAGTATACATAGGATTTGTTGTAAATCTTAACTTACCATACCCTTGATAATGAAGGATGTTATACCCTCAACCATTAATGAAAATCATGAAATACAAATTGATATCATAGTAAAACAAGATGGAAATTCTTAAGCATAGTCTTCGGCGGCTGGAAGTGCCTCGTATGATCCAATGAAAACATCACCATAGATGAGTCCAGCCAGCCCACCACCAATCAACGGACCGACCCAGTAAATCCAGTTTTGGGAGAAGTCACCACTAACAACAGCTGGCCCAAATGATCGAGCTGGGTTCATTGATCCACCGCTAAAAGGCCCAGCAGCCAAAATGTTGGCTCCAACAATGAATCCAATTGCGATTGGCGCAATGGTTCCGAGTGAGCCCTTTTTAGGGTCAGCCGCGGTAGCATAAACGGTGTAGACTAGAGCAAAGGTAATGATGATCTCAAAGACGAGTCCTTGAAGACCAGTCATGCCATCAGCAACTCCATGTGTTGGGACGGCCTGTCAAATGACAAACACACAACAAGATCTAAGACCAAACATTGTTATTACATGAATACTTTTAATAAATAATCATATACTATGACTTGATATGATTTTACATGAAAAGTGGGTACAAACTATGTATATATTTTAACTAATTAATTTTATAAATAAAGGTATAACAAAGCTTACCAAGCCACCGGTAACAAACTGAAGAAGAAAGCATGCAACAATGGAACCAAGACATTGGGCGATCCAGTAAAATAGACCACTTATGATGGTTATGTGGCCGCCAATCGCCAAACCGAAGGTGACAGCTGGATTCAAATGACCACCTGAGACGTTGGCTGCCATTGAAACCCCAACAAACAGTGCAAGAGCATGGGCTATTGCTATTGCGACTAGCCCAGCCGGGTTTAGTGCTGCATCTGATGTGAGTTTACCTGAAAATTTTACAGAAACATAGTTTAGACTTTATATTAAATTCATAATAAAATTTGTCATTGTGGACATTAAAATTCTTAGTTTCTAATATATACAACTGTATTTGTATTAGACATATAATGCACTAAGCTCCAGTTTAAAACCTTTCATATGATAGGATATGCAACCATTCTCAATTTAGAAGTTAGAACCACTAAGACCAGTATCATACCGACACTACTAGAAAACTGGTATTATTCCTACCAAAATTTTCTACGCATTTCCTACGAACGAAAATGCCGACACATTTCCTACAAAATTCCAACGTATAAGAAAGGGTCTTAGTTTTATGACAAAAAAAACGACAAATTGGTTTGCGTAGAAGTGTCGGAAAATTCTGACAGATCTCCGACGAAATCCGTTTCACTTTAACCATTAGTCGGAAATTCGTAGGAATCGTTATGCATAGGAAAAGTGTCGGCAATTCTCATTTTTCGTGGGAAATACGTGACTAACTGCGGTTACCCATGGATTTCCCACAGAAATTGACGTGGGAATAGTAGCAGTTTTCTAGTAGTGCGAGTAGGTATATAAATAAGTTGTATCAGATTAGTTGAGACTGTTTTATAAAAGATCTTTTTGAGATTTTTGTGTAACATAAGTAACAAGGTTTTGTATGATGAAAAAACCAACTATAGAATTTGCATACAAACATGTTTAAGTTAAGAAAACCAACATACCATAAGCAATGGCTGATCCGACACCGGCAAACACAAAAAGAAGTGTGGCA
The DNA here is from genome assembly GCA_030545235.1 of Helianthus tuberosus. Classification (NCBI taxonomy): domain Eukaryota; kingdom Viridiplantae; phylum Streptophyta; class Magnoliopsida; order Asterales; family Asteraceae; genus Helianthus; species Helianthus tuberosus. The sequence goes on from CM060364.1 coordinate 11,427,565, forward strand.
ATAAACTCAGCCAAATAAGTCTTGACTGAACCAGCACTCAAAGAGTCACCAATGGAACCAAAAGCAATCTTCACCATTTTTAGAAGTTGGTATATGATATGATTGACTTGCTGTATTTGTGATTTGCAAATGGTTTAACCAGGCTTAATATATAGTGCATGATTCCAAATTTTTAATTAGTAATAATTATTTACTTTTTAAGTGGGGTGGATATAACATGTGGCTATGAAGGGCCCAGTGTATAGAGAATTCGTGCTGGCACCGACGTGGGGCCAAGATGGCTAGTTTCTGACCGTTGATTGGAGCCGACCCACCGGCCATCGTTTGATTATATTGGTTGAATATAACTAATTCATAATTTATATTTAAAAAAAGTTTCAATACCAGTTTTTATATATATATTTTTGATCGTTAGTCCTTATCGCAACATCATGGTACGAATGAATTAATGATTTTGGTCCACAAGTTTTGTTTGTTTGTTTTTATTGAGGGCTAATTTTGGGTTTGAAAGTTGGAGGGAAATGTAGTATTAGAAAAAGAGATACTTAAGTGTTATTTATATTAGAGTGAATTTCAAGAATTGTCTTTTATCTTTATACTCATTTTCAGACGTTGTTCTTTATGTTCAAAATTGACGAGTTTTGTCCTTTATGTTTTCATATCATACACGTTTTGTCCTTTAGGCCTAACCCAGTTAGTTTTTTCAGTTAAATTTGGTCATGTGCTTCGCACATAAGGGCATTTTTGTCAATTCAAATGTTGCAAAAGCTTTGAGCTGTAAATCTGTCATTGAACTTACCTTTGAATTGACAAAAATACCCTTATGTGCAAAACGTATGACCAAAATTAACTGAAAAAACTAACTGAGTTAGGCCTAAAGAACAAAACGTGTATGATATGAAAACATAAAGGACAAAACTCGTCAATTTTGAACATAAAGGACAACGCCTGAAAATAGGTATAAAGATAAAGGACAATCCTTGAAATTCACTCTTTATATTATATATATTATTTAAAGATGTGGTAATTATTACTAATTATTTAAAGTGTATAACTTTATTTTGATATATATTTTATAATACAAGTAGAAAAAGTAAAATTTATTTCAGTATAAACTAAAAAAGTTATATTTTAATATATCTTAACATAAAATACAGTTATAGAAGGGTATAATTTAGTATTTGTTTAAACTTATTATTGAAAATGTATAAATTTAAAACAAATTTATATTGAATATAACAAATTACTTCAAGAATAGTTTTTAAAAAAATGTGTAGTTTCACTATTTATTTATATTTTATACTTTTTTAGTAACCATCTATATATATTTATAAGAACCATGAATAATGAGTTCATAGAATTTCACAAAAACAATTTAATATTAAAAAAAATTATATTTATAAGAGAAGCAAAACATTGTCAAAGAATAAAATACCAACCAAACGAAATATGAGTTTTAACTTTTACAAACACCAGTCTTTCAAATTTAACTTTTTTTATGAATTCTAATTTTTAAATCTTTCTATACTAATAAACGAAAATCTTTTTTGGACACATGTCACTCTCTGATGCTTTCTCACCTTATTTTCCTATTTATCTCCCATATTAAATAATAATAATTTCAAACAAAATATTAGATAAGAATAAATATTTAGATAAGGATAAACGTTTGTTTTTATTATGATCATATTAAATAATAATAATAATAATAACAATAATAATAATAATAATAATAATAATAATTTTAAACAAAAAATTAGATAAGAATATTAACGTTTGTTTTTATTATAATCATAGTAAATAATAACAATTTTTTAAACGATTAAAATTAAGGTAAATTAGGAATTAAAGGTTCCCATTTTCCACGAAAATCTTTTTTGGACACATGTCACTCTCTGATGCTTTCTCACCTTATTTTCCTATTTATCTCCCATATTAAATAATAATATTTCAAACAAAATATTAGATAAGAATAAATATTTAGATAAGGATAAACGTTTGTTTTTATTATGATCATATTAAATAATAATAATAATAATAACAACAACAACAACAACAACAACAACAACAACAATAATAATAATAATAATAATAATTTTAAACAAAAAAATTAGATAAGAATATTAACGTTTGTTTTTATTATAATCATAGTAAATAATAACAATTTTTTAAACGATTAAAATTAAGGTAAATTAGGAATTAAAGGTTCCCATTTGATATATACTTAATAATGAGTAAACTTCCGTTTTGCTCCCTGTGGTTTGGTCACTTTAACGGTTTTGCCCCAAACCTTTCAAAATAGCCATTTTACTCCCTGATCTTTGAAGGCCTTCATGATTTTGCTCCCCACCCCTAACTCCATCCAAATTGTTTATTAACTGAAAGGGTATTTTGGTAATTTCAAATATAAAACTGATGGTATTTTAGTAAAAATAAAAATAAAAGATTATATCATATATATAATAACAATACAGATTCGTCTTACTTAACACACATTCCAAACCCTACCCCCCCCATTCCATTTTCAGATGTGCAGCCGCACACCACAAACCCCCTCTCATCTTCTCTGCCGGCGACCGGAGAAGTTCCGGCCGGCCACCGGCATTCTTGTTTCTCCGACACACCAACCCCGCACAACCATCCCTTCCCCTCACCTACTTTCCTCTGACGATACACCCCCAACTTCCCCTGCAACCCCCTTTGCCCCGACTTACACACACCACAGCGAGAGAGAGAGAGAGAGAGACGCGGAAGAGAGATGCCGGCGACGTCACATGCTTTCCTCTGATGAAACACCCCCAACTGCCGCTGATTTTCGATGATGATGATGATGTTCCCGTTGATTTACTGATACTGTTGGTGTCGACAGCGAAGGAAGCCGCCGGTGGCAGCCTCTCAACTGGATCTAGGGTTTCGAACCAAGGTTGTGGTGGTGGCCAGATCTGTGGAGTTTGCGATAGTGGTTGAGGACTAGTGGTGATGGCGGTGGCGGGCTGGTGGTAACGGTGATGGCGGTTTGGTGGAAATGGCAGGTAGTGGTGGTAGTCGATTAGCAGCAGATGGAGGGGATAGGTTGCAGGTGATGAATGGTGAGGTACTGGTGGTTTGATTTTCTTTTTGAATGAAGAGTTAACCAAATATTGATTCCTAATTTTGTGGATTATTTGAAAGATCATCAGATCCAGTAGTTCTCACCGTTGGATCTGTTAACCAAGTATTGATTTCTATATATTTCTTGTTATTACTTCCATTAATCTTCAACACTACAAAAAGGGTTGCAGCCAATTGGTGTTCTTAATGGTTTTTGATGCTAGAATTAATGATCAAGGTTAAGGGATTTGATCTAGTATTGATTTCTTAATGGTGATGTACTGGTGGTTTGGTTTTGAATGTGTTTGATGATACATAACAGGCAAAAATAGATTTATCAATAAACAAATTGATTTTAGGAATTAATAACAAATAATTTAATACTTACATTTATAAAATTACTAAAATGCCCTTTTACTTAACGAATACTTTGGATGGAGTTAGGGACGGGGAGCAAAATCATGAAGGCCTTCAAAGATCAGGGAGTAAAATGACTATTTTGAAAGGTTTGGGGCAAAACCATTAAAGTGACTAAACCACAGGGAGCAAAACGGAAGTTTACTCCTTAATAATTGTATTATTGTTTTTCACTAGAATTAAATAATTATTCTAGATCGGGCATATGCTTCTATCAAATTGTAAGTGTTTTTTACGCATCGCTATAATGGTAGTCGTACTGTTATAATTGGTTTAAACCTATCATTTATTGCACATTGCATCAACATGTAGAAAGAAAACCGTTTATAAATATAACAATTCTAAGATATATCTTTTTTATTATTTATTATATAGAATTACATCTATGCAACCCGTGTAATACACGGGGTTCTAACCTAGTATTTCAATAAACAAAAACACCTTTTATAAGGATGGGAGAGTCTATCTTTCAACTCTCCTAGACACAGGGCCGGTATTCCCGAAGCCCCCCACTCAGCCCTGAATTGCTCCGAGAGTACCCCTTTGTCCACCCTCATGTATTGTGATTTAGAGTTGATACCTAGGTATCAAATTATTAATCCACCAATATAGAAATAGTATGTTTTTACTTATAAGGTTTTCTTTTTTTGTAGTTCAAGAGCATGTTGTATTTTCTTTTCAATATTTATGATTTTACGTATTAATGATTTCTTTTGAACAAAAAAGTTCATGTGTCACGACAGGAAAATATATTTTCTGGTGCCTTTTGCCCCTTATTTTGATTCCAAATTCAAGAAATAGTGTAACAAAAAAGAAAGTTAGAAACATAATCATAGAATGGAGCTTCAAATAATTGAGTGGATAAATGACCCCCTTGTCTTTATTTAATTGTCCAGTATTAGTATTTATTAATTTCCATTAAATAAGTTAATGTTGTGGAGCTTCAAATAATTGAGTGGATAAGTGACTTTCATTAAAAATTAGCATAAAACCGTAGTTTAGTAGGTTTGTTTAGTTTGCTAAATAACTTTAAGGCTGTGGGGGTGTGGAGGGGCTTGGGTTGGGGGCATTGCTCGACACGTTGCGAGGGTGGGATCCACAAGCTTATGGTGAAAAATGAGGGGTGTGGTGTGGCGTGGCTTAGCTTGGCGTGACCAACCATATGAATTTTTTTTAATTGTAGTAGCCAACCAAAGCCAGCCATATTAGACCAGCCAACCAAAGCCAGTCAACTCACACTGCCTCCCGCCCCACGCCAGGCTGAATACCCACACTAAAAGGGCAACACCATACCCAACGCCAACCCTGGGGTGGAGTAGCTGACGTTGAAGGGCATCCCCGCCCCAACTAACGCCCCACTCCCCACAGCCTAATTATGGTGCATTTGTATTTAAATAATGGAGTAAATAATCGGGGATTGGTTGTAATGTTTCAAGTAAAGTGCATGCCAACAAGATTGGAAAGTTCAATGATTGAATTGGATTGCCAACAAGATCCGCTGTCAAAGCTGACTTCTGCTTTGTTAAGAGTTAAACTCGGCAAACACAGTTTATATATCCTTATTAGTCTAATTTAAAAAATAAATTGAAGAAGTACGTTAATATATTTTGAATGTTTTTATTACCGGACTGTTTATCGAATCGAACGTTATGCATGTCTACAAGTCGGACCGGTTTAACAACCATGACAATGTTTTAAAAACCGGGTTTTTAGTCACACCGGGTTAGGCTTAGAATTAGTTTAACCGGTTAAACCGGGTTGTATCAGGCAGTTTAACTGGTTGACTAATTAACCCTACACATCCATAAAATACAACTTCAACTCAAAAAATAATCCAAAACTACATTATTCAATAATAAAAAATATTTCAAAAGTTAATCGATAATAAAAACAATAATCCAAAAGCTCACTATCAACATCATCCTCATCAAGATAATTCATTAGAGTGTTGAATGCATCAAGTTCACAATCGCTTAAAAGATGAAATTCACTATAACCACATTCATATATATCTAATATATATATATCAGTAAGGAAATTGAAAAGAATATACACAATCACTTAATGTGCCCAATCCAATTGTTTTATGATATATAAGACATGTAAGAAATATATATACTTAATACAAAAACACAAATTAAAGAAAATATAATTGCATAGAAAACAAATATGTGAAATTTCCGTGCATTGACAGCCACTTACAAATAATAAGTTTCATTTCCACATATACAATAAAAACTTCACATGTGAAACTGATAAAAAAAAAAAAAAAAAAAAAGAACTCACACTTTTAAGTGCATATAAAATAGCAATACGAAGATTAGAAAATTCCCAATATTTTTGTTTTTACTATTTTAACTGTTATAAGGCTGGAGGGTGTGGGGGCTCCATCCCCACCACGTCACCATGTATAGCGCCCATATGGGCTCCATCACCACACCCCCCTCCAAGTGAAGAGGGGGCGTCATTGATGGGGCTCTATCATGGTAACTAGTGGTAACGCCATGGCTTGGAGATATGAACCAATCAAATGTTTTTTTTTTTTTTAATTTTGTTTAATAGGCATCCACACCATGTAAATTAAAGGGGGGCTCGATAGGTAAGGTGGATCCTAGGTGGACTTGATAAAGCCCCATGGGACTCCATCCTCACCTCATAGCCTAAGTATCATTATCCTTGTTGCACATGAGTTGTATTGAGGTAGTGCAAGGATGTTAAGCCCCGAATTATTAAGTAGAGTTTTTTGGAAAACACATGTTCATCTGGTCATCGTTCGGGAGCCAAATTTAAACACTAGCATAAAAGAATATGCTAATAAGTTTCTTTACTTTGATAAATGGCCATTATGCTGCATTTTCTATTTGAAATTGTAGTAGGTAATATGCCATTGGTTGTCTGTTATGTTTTTAATATAGTACATGACAACAAAAGGTCTAGTATTTTTTAAAGGGTTCTAGCTAGATTAATAAATGTGGTATAATGAGTATATGAATTATCCTGTATATCAGTTTAAAATAACTTAAGATCTTCACAGACGGATAATTTACTATTCTAAGGGGCTGTTTGTTTACTTCTTAATGAGACTCTTAATGGTTCAGACCTCTTACTAGTTCAACACTTAATGGTTCAGATTGTTTGTTTCACGAGCAGATGTCTGAATGGATCAGACATTTGCCTCTGAATGGTTAAACATTATACAGAGTCTGAATGGTTAAGACCTCTAATCTAAATTGGTCAGACATTTGCCTCTGAACGTTTAAGCATTATACAGGCTCTTAATGGTTCAGACCTCTTACCGGTTCAGCACTCAATGTTTCAGACATCTTATTGGTTGCACTTAACCATTCAGATGTTACTAAACATCCCCTAAATATAGCAAGTTAAAATGAGTCATGTAAACGTGACAGGAATAAAAAGAGTAATTAAGTTACAAACTATCTAAACCATTTTGATATAGACACTGTTTGTGTTTAGGAATAGTATAGTGCCAAACTGGAGTATAAACCAAAAAACCCTCTTCATTGTATTAGTTTCCAATCGACATCGTGTTGATCGTCATACAAATCATAGAACCTCTCTCTAGGTATCAATCTTCAGTTCATCAACTAAATCAAATAATCAATTGATTTCTGTAATGAGTGGGATATCGCAACAACTAGAAATTGATGATCGAAGTTGTATGTTTTTAAATAAAGACTAGGGCTTGCCTGATGCGTACTCTATCCGAAATGATATTTGTCGACTCTCAATTTCTTGAATCTTTCACTGATGCAGTTTGTAACTAGGGTTTATGTTAGATGAAACCGCCAAACTTATATTAGAGTAAACTACCATTTTTGTCCACGTGATTCGGTGAAAATTGTCAGTATCATCCAATACTTGTTTTTCTCGCATATGGGTCCTTGTTGTTTCCAAATCTTGCCATTTTATCTAATAAGATAACGCCATCCATATTTCTCAGTAAAATGACGGGTATATCGGTCATTTTACATATACCGGATGAAAGTGACGATTTTCACCAAAACTATAGGGACGAAATGAGAGTTCACTCCAACTATTATATATAACATAAAATATATTATTTAGTATTTTCATAATAATTATATATATATATATACATATATATATATAGAGTGGGGATCCTGCGGAAAGTGTGTTTTTTCCTAGAAAGTCTAGGAAGCGATCTGGGCCATCCAATTGGTGTGTTTAATGGTTGAGATCATCGTGGTGACATTTTGGTAATATGTGTTTCTTAAAAAATAGGATTATTTAATTAATCAGGGGTAGATATGTCATTTAGCTTATTTTAAATATGGAAATAACTATCATTCCATAAACCACCCCACATTTCTTGCGATTCTCTCTCTCTCTCTCTCTCCATTTTCTCTCGTCTCTCTCTCTCCATTTTCTCTCGTCTCTCTCTCTAACACTACAAAACAAGATATAAAACTAATGGATGTTAAAACACAATGTCAAGAAATCCTCCAGCATTATCAGCATAAATGCTAAAACACAACGGTATTAAACTGCTGGCTGTTAAAACACAATGTCAAGAAATCCTCCAGCATTACCAGCATGGATGGTAAAACACAGCGTCAAGAAATCCTCCAGCATTACCAACATGAATGCTAAAACACAACTGTATTAATCTGCTTGCTGTTAAAACACAATGTCAAGAAATCCTACAGCATTACCATCATGGTTGGTAAAACACAGCGTCAAGAAATCCTCCAGCATTACCAACATGAATGCTAAAACACAATTGTATTAATCTGCTTGCTGTTAAAACACAATGTCAAGAAATCCTCCAACATTACCAGCATGGATGGTAAAACATAGCGTCAAGAAATCCTCCATCATTACCAACATGAATGCTAAAACACAACTGTATTACTCTGCTTGCTGTTAAAACACAATGTCAAGAAATCCTTCAGCATTACCAGCATGGATGGTAAAACACAACGTCAAGAAATCCTCCATCATTACCAACATGAATGCTAAAATACAACTGTATTACTCTGCTTGCTGTTAAAACACAATGTCAAGAAATCCTCCAGCATTACCAACATGGATGGTAAAACACAGCGTCAAGAAATCTTCCATCATTACCAACATGAATGCTAAAACACAACTGTATTAATCTGCTTGCTGTTAAAACACAATGTCAAGAAATCCTCCAGCATTACCAAGAACATGCTGATGATTTTCCAGATAAACGTTAAAAATCTACAAACAAAACTATAATAGTAAACAAAAAATAATTGTAATTACCATCTCTACAATCAACAAGTGTGTTTGAAGCCATAATTTTCCTTTCAGCAAAATAATATTGAATACGACTGAAGCTTGAAAACAAATAACGATCGGACATTTGATAGATACGTATGATTTGAAATCGAGAACAACAAAAAATCCGAAAATCATGGATAGAATCAGTTACAAACTCAAGTACGTGCAATATTAGTTAATGGATATAAATTCCAAATATAAAATTAGAATGTGAAAGTACATAAATGCCCTTCTAGTTAAAATCCTTCAATGCCACATGTCCAATTCTTATTGCTTTCTAGACTTTCTAGAAATAAACCCACTTTCCACCCAACTCCTCCTATATATATATATACTAGTCTAAGTACCCGTGTAATACACGGGTGGCTATACAACAAAAAATTTATACTTTAATACGTAAATAATTTATTACATGTACATTCAAATATTAACATAAATCATAGAAAGTACATGAAATAACGGAAATACATGAAAACCATAAAAACTTCACAACTCATTGAAGATCTCTTTATATAAAACATTCATTGTTTTATTTGTAAGTCTGCCTTCGTTGTCAAGTATTAGTAGCTTGATTCCATCTCGTCTTGTAACCCTCGACAAAGCTACGTACAATTGACCATGTGTATAAAAAAAGGTATGTAAGGAAAAGTGGCTATACAAAGGTATAATCAATTATTATCATAACCTAGGCGCTAGGAAAAGTGGTACCCTTGCTTAATGTATTATAAGTTACGAACAAAAGAAGCTAAAATATAACAATTTATGCAAGGATAAGGGACTCACCAGTGGAGGTAATGCATCCAACTTTCAAGAAATCATATGCTACTCTCTAGAGTTAACAAAATATAAATCAAGGGAAGGACATGAACATAAGACAACGTACATGATTTTAATGTATTTGAATTCAGATCAGTTCTTACATATTTTGAATCCTAAGTTTGCACTTTATAACATTCACAAATAATATAAGTTATTACAAAGTTTATTGTACCAATAGTTACCTCACTTAATATCAACACTCATCTTTTTACATCTTGGAATGCTACAAACTCACAAATGAAAAGATTCATTCCACCCTCAAAGATGTGACAACCGACAATCGCTAAATCTGGCAATGTAAAATTAACATATACTCAGTAAAATTATCACATTCATTAAAAATATACGTATATCTTAAGAGTTTTAAAACTATTAAAAGGGTGTATTTACTTCCTTTTTCATCCAATATGTCATGCTTATCACAAACTGTTAACCGATTTTCATAATTTTGAACCGAACCATGAACATCTCTATCTCCCTCCCCCTTGAATTAAAACTTGTATTGAAGTCCAAAAGTGGATTACCTATCTCCACAACAACATGATTAACTTCAAGAAAAAATCAATATTTCATTAAAAAAGGCAATTGTTAAAAAAGCCCTACATAATATCAAAAAACGGCACAAGTCCCTTTAAACTATTTTTAATGGTTAAATCCTTCATTGTAAAAGTTAATGAAATCCACATTCAATTCCAATACCAATAAAGCTCTAAAAACATTTCATAAATTCAGCCAATTTCACTATATACGAATAGAAAAAAACGTAAATGGAAATAACTACATTGATATGATACCACCAAGTCACTAAACCACTTTATTACCCTTCTCTTCCACACTTACACACAAGCCAAAGTGGCCGGCACACTCCAGCAGCACCGATTTAACCTGATCAAGATGAACATCTTGCCCCTCTTTGCATTGCAACAAAATGAATCATAAAAATAAATCAATCTATATTTATTGCAATTTAAATCTAACAATGATGTAAAGAATACAAACTACTTATGCATAAATCCGAACCCTAACAAACCTGGAAATAACATATTTATTTTACAAATTACAAATAAAATATATGTAGATTAATGAATGGACGATCGCAGCTAGTAATACAAATCAAATAGCGGAAATCAGAAAACACAAAATCGTTATATCATGTATGGGATCGAGAACTGACCTGTTCTAATTAGGTCTTCGAACAGCAGAAACACGATAAAGCCGTGAATAACAAATATTGATGGATGAAATAACTGCAAACATTGAGCAAATATGACACTAAAATACCCTACTTGTAAGCCGCCGCCGGTTACACCTTATTGCAATCGACAGGAAAAAACAAATCGATGTCAAAAAAACAGCCCTAATCTGAACTGATTTGTAAAATAACATAATCTGAACAAAAAATAAACCCTAATCTCAAAATCGAATTCGTGTGAAAACTAAAAAAAAGAAAATAATTGTAAGATAAACTCACCTTTTAGTGGAAGAATTGAAAACCCTAAGAATTTCTTCTTGATGATGTGCAAGACACCTTTGTTTCGATTGTTGTGGAATCGCTTGTCACAAGAAGAGGATTAGGAAACTGGTTTCATTAGCGTTTTGTAAAAAAAGAGAGGTGAATGAAAAAATGTAGAAAATTAGAAAATATAAGGGGTCCGTATTTGAGAGACGGGTGACCCAAATCCAGAATTTGACCCACTTTAAAATGGATCCCGCCTCCAAAGAAGTGTAGGTCAGCTAATATTGTTTCCCTCACAAAATCAACCTCTAGCTTCACTCAATAGACCAACTCAGAGGCTGAATACACAACTCTATCCAAAACTCTACTCTAAAAATACTTTAAAGTAAATAACAATTTGATTTCTAGTTTGCTCCACCAATTACAGTCAAATAAAGTTGCATGTGTGAAAGTAAAAAAAAACTGCTAAAGCATTTTCTCCACTGAAAGTAAACCAAACATAACTCGCTCTCTACAATCTTCACGAAGTTCATCTTCGGAAAGAGCATCCACACCACCCTCTGCTTGAATCATCCTGTCATCGTTCTTTATCATACAAGAATGCCAAAAATCGTATGTGAAACGGTAACCAGCACTTCAATAGCTTTTAAATGATAAACAAAAGATACCCGGATTAGAAAGGGATCCCGCCTCTAAAGTGGCTCACATTCATTCCTGTCCAAAATCACCCTGAGGCTAATTTAGAATAACCTGCTTTAAAAAAAAATAACATGTCAATCCTTTATGTTAGACGTCTAATCAATAAATGAAGAAAAACATTTGCAACAAATGAAGAAAAATATTTGAAGTTCTTAACTTTTCTATGAACATAAAATTCATTTTTATTAAAACCTAATTTGGGTTCTTATATAAACTTGATGCATACTTCATCGACACTACAACAACCTTATGACTTAAGCCCTTCACCACCATTTCCTTAAATAGTTAGATTGTGATATTACATACTTTGAATTTCTCGGCTCAAAGCTAATAGCTTGCACCTTCTACAACCCCTTAAAATTTCCCAATTGCTCAGTCACTTCTCATTATTTTGCAACAAGTTTCATACCAACTTCCATGAATCTTTCAAAATTCATTTAGTTGTGTGCCAATCAACTGCAATAGTTCATCAAAATTAAACAAAAATCAAACTGATTGAAACAAAAATTAACACATACATCATCAAAATGAAAAAAAAATATAAAAAGTTAAAATTCAAAGAATGAAGGAGTTGCATACCTGATGGAATTGTAGCATTAAGATTGACGGTTATTCGTGCCAATGTATGAAAAAAAAACATTAAACATATGAAAAAAAAAATGAAAATAAGTGAAGTAGAAACAAAATATTGAAGTTATAAATCCACATTTTTTTTGGACATATGTAACACCTCGTAATATCACGTCCAATGATGTATTGACACGTGTAATAAACCCTAATAAAGTCAAATGTTGAATTTAAGGGACTAATTTTTTGAAAAATCGAAAAATTTGATAATAAAAGGACTGGAAGTGTTAGCATACCTAAAATAAGTTTTCAAATAACCACTCACGATGATTATATTCACAAATGAGCCACTTGTCAATCGAGTGTAGCCGTTTGCGTAATTAATTGGAAGTTTGCGCAATAAAGGGTTAAAAGTGTCAACATGTTAATTCTTACCTCTGAGTGACCATTTAACAAACCGGGAGCTTCATGATATTTTATTATACTCTCGGGAATGCCAACTATTGGCCATCTAAGGTTTTTATGCCTATAAGTAAAGTTACGTGCAACTTTGCAAGTTAGAGGGACTAAAAGTGTCAATATGTTTAATTATACCTCTGAATGACCTTTTAGCAAACCCGAAGCATCGTGATGTTCAATAATACTTTCAAGAATGCCTAATATGGATTAAATGAGGCTTCAATGCTATTAAATGATGAGATGCGCAAGTTTGCGCAATAGAGGGGCCTAAAGCGTCAACTTTTGAATCTACGCCTTTCGGTGACCATTTAAATGAACGGGAGCGTAGTAATATTTAACTATATGCTTGGGAATGATCATTATGGGCTATAGAAGACTTGGATATCATTAAACGGCATTTCGCGCTACTTTGCGCAATTAAAGGACTAATTGCGTCAAACTGCAAAAGTATGTCGATTCGTATAGAATCGAACCTTCCGTAATGTGACCATGAGTTAAATATACCCTATTTATCCTTTATATAGCTTAGATATAGGCTTAGAGGTGTTTGGTGCGCAAAAATAAACTTTTATGTCATGCAGGGACTAAAAGTGTCAAAAAGTGCACAAGTTTGCATTTTCGCGCATATCTCACATTCTGAATATATCCGGACACCCAAAAATTTATGTAAGCACTAAAATATTTTATTTTAGTGTTTGGATTGATAAAATTCCATTCGTCGCGTAGTTTGGATCGTTTTTCGCGTCCGTCCGTGTTTCGTCGTAATTAGACGAACAACGTGACCGTACGGCCAAACGAACCGACATCCGACATGTTTTTGAGCATGTTTCATGTCCCCTATATTTAGGAATCATGTTAGAGCCTTGAAATAAGGTTAACAGGCCTTAGATGTGTCAGAAACACATAATTATGCAAGCAGGGACCAAAACTGCACTTTTGAAAGCTTGTTTGAGCTGTGCAGGCCGTAGGCACCGCCCCCTGCAGCGTAGCCTACGCCCAGGTCTGGGCAGATTCATATTTTCAGCATTTTTTTCATTTTTCAAGGGCTTTTAGGTAAAATTCTCAATACCATGAGCTGGTTTTCAACACCCATTGTATTTAGAAACCTTGGGCACACATGGAGGGCCAAGATTGAAGCACGGGTTACGAGAAACGATCCTAACGGTTCTTGAAATTCTATATAAACCCACTTGATCTTGGCTTTCATTCACACCTCATTCCATTTCTGCTTGTTCTCTAATTCTTGGAGGATCTTGAGCTTCTTGAGAACCTCCTTCTGTCCTTTGGACCCTTTGTAAGTGTTCCTTCATGCTTAGTTTAATTATTTAGCGTTTTAAGCCGAAAAGTCAAGCGTTTGCGATAAACGCTTTGACTTTTAAACGGTTAAGCCATTGTTCTCATCGAACATGGCTACGTGACCGTAATTAGGTAGGTGTTTAACCCTCAAAAGGGCACCTCCTAATTACCACGTTTACTTAGTTAAATTGTCGGGTCAAATGAAAGTCAAATGGGTTAGTTTTAAATAAATTCATAACTATTAACATAAGAAATCATAAAATCAGTTTTCTCACGTTAATAACTTGGTAAATATTAGTTGAACATGTCTAAGCATGTTCAACCTGACAATTCTAAGTATAGGCTCGGTTCGGAACCGAAAGTCGCAAAAGTTGACTTTTGCTTTGACTTTCAGTTCTGACCCAATTTAGCTTAGTTTAGATATGCCTTAGGATTCCATTAGGACCATATTATAGGTTAGTATAACCCTCCGAGGTTATACAACTTGGTCCCATAGAAATCCTAGTTCATGCTTGTTTCCGTTAAATGCCTAAATGTTAACCGTTATGCCCTTTTGACCCTAAAACGAGAATTTTGAAAATGTGAGAGGACAATAATCTTTATTACTGATTTATAAACTTGTCCCTAAAATTTGAAATCAGTTTGAGGTCTAGATTAGGAGTTATGCTCAATAGCGTAATTAGAAAGCTTTTTATAAATTTAACGGCTTAATTAGCATAAAGCCTATCTAAACCCAATTTTTGAAACCAAAATTTTTACCTACTGATATAAAATAATATTTTGGGATTTTTGAAGATTTTTATTTATTTTTAGGCTGAGCATAACATAGGGTTCTAGCTATAATTCGGTAATTGTCGGTTTTGCCCTTTTGGGCTATAAAATGAGTTTTACAAATCCTTTTGATGCCAAACCTTTTTCTACTGATCTAATATGATAAATAAAATATTTTGAGCCTTCTGGAATAATAAAAACTACAGCTTTCCTTTGAAAACCCGGAAATGGCTCCAAATCGCCTTTTTAAGCGTTTTTAACGCATAGTATGTTTCAAAACTATTTTAAACATATGAGGGTTGATGCCTACTGATATATTCAGTAAATTTTTATATTTTAACAGTAAGGAAAAGTTTTAAACTCAGGTTTTCAGTTTTGACCTTTTAAGCCTATGTGAAATTACCAAAATGCCCCTACGGTGCATAATATGGTTATAATTAACAAATTTCACATATATATGATACCCTACTGTTATAACTTATTAAATTAAGTATATTTACTGATTAAATCAGACCTGTAACTCAGAATAATATTTAAGCTCTCTTATAACCTTTAAAATGACCAAAATACCCCTACGGGGCATAAATTGGTCTTAAACTCGTTTTGGGCATAATGGAAGGTATCCTACTGATATCACAACATATTCAAGGCATATTAACTTAGGAAACCTGTTCATGACTCTTGTGGTTACCCGTTACGCCCTTTTCGCGTTCGGATCGACTTATGTAACTAGTTTGCATAAATTGGCCGAAACGGGTCAAACCTTATCATTTTTATATCAAAAACCAGAATGTGTTTAGTTTACCCATATTAAACAAGTATACAAGCTTGTCGGGTCTAAACCACATTCTAATCCGGTTCTCGCTTAATCACGCATTTTGAACCGTATCCTTCTTTAAAACTAACCGGTCTAAGCATAGTCTTAATTAAAGACCCGTTAGAAATCTAATAGGTTATTAAAAACCTTCGTTCCAGATTTAGAAGCCCAGTAAAAGCTATCTGTAGTTGCTTGGTGGTATACGGCTGGGATAAATTGTATAAAATTTGCTCAGGTAAATACTTTTAATTTATTTTCCATATACGGGCTTGGGGTATGGTATATAAAATACCGCTTGGTCGGGCATTGAATCTTTAATCGAATAGAGGTTAAACCATTGATATGCTCTGTTTGGAAATGTTTTGTTTGCTTAAAGCCTTTGGGGGGTTAATGACCATGTCCCGGATATCCTTGGCATCATTTTACGAAATGGCCACGACCTAAGCACGGGGTGTAGGCGTACACCCGTCAGTGCCTAAATAAATAATGTGGTGTGTCTATTAATCTTTAACCCGGTCTACGGATCGGGCTACTGAACGCATAAGGAACATGTAATTCTTTTACAAGATTATATTCAAATAATTATCCCAAGTTATAAAAAAGGTTTTGTGCCGTTTGCACTTAAATCAATTTTCTAAAACATTTTCAAAATGAGTCAGTTAAATTGTATTTACCAGTGTAAACTGACGTATTTTCCAAAAAGCCTAAGTGCAGATACTAAACGGAATAGGCTGGCTACTCCTAGCATCAATAAAGAGTCTCGCAAGCTTAGATGCCTAAAGTCTGTTGAAAAATGTTCCAGTTTACTTTCGATCCGCCTGTGGATCTGTTTCAACTGTTGTGATACTTGATATTACAATTTTATTTGGTTGAAATAAATCTATCTTTGCTTCCGCTGTGCATTTAAATATTGTGTTGTTTGACTATGACGATATCAACTACGTCACTATACCCCCACCGGGCCCACCGGTGACACGTGGAAAATAGGGGTGTGACAGGTTGGTATCAGAGCCAACACTGAGTGAATTAAACACTAGCCTTTTGTGTTTAATCTCAGTTACACGATTGCACATTTTTTATTCTTGAGTCTAAACAAAGAACTTAGGACTATTCCTGATTTGTTTTTGTCCTTTATTTGTTTCCTTTATTATTTTTCTGATTAGCCCCTGCATGGGCGAGCCATTGCTGTTAGAAGTCCCGTTTAGGGCAACCCTGTACCTATTTTAATTTTAATGGGATGGTTAGATTTAAAATAACGTTCCTATTATGAGATCTACCATTATAACAAGATGGAAAAATCTAAAAAGGGACAAGACCTAGCTCAAGTGTCGTTTTAAGACAGGGCCAAGATGGTAGTTCCACAATTAGATTCAGATCCTTGTTTACATCTCAATTTGGGATTGTTCTGCGTTAAATATTAAAAGAATCTTAAAGGTAAACCTAGCCTAAATGTCAATGCAGACATGGCCAAGATGGTAAAACCTAGCCTAAATGTCATTGCAGACATGGCCAAGACGGTAAAACCTATCCAAAAGATTCCAATCCCTGTTAACATCTGTAAGTATGTGTAACACCCTATTTTATATTTAGCGATTTTACATGTAAAATACCACAATTTGATGTGTAACTATGACTACACATACTATAAAAATACGGGTTTATTAAAACTTTTACAAATTATAAGTTATTCTACATAACGTGATCGAATTCGTTGTTTAAAATTTACAACGTGGCAAAGTGCGGAAGCATGTGTCTTTATCGTGTTCGGTTCTTCGTTGAGCTTGATCGTCTTCCGGCATCCAAAGTGTACCTACATTTCATAAACATGAAATGCTTTAGTCTTACGGGGTTTAAATCATATCCAAACGAGTCCGGGAAACAATTTATTTTCAAAAGAAAAACAAAAAAACTTGAAAATGATCTCCACCGTAACTTACGGTGGCACCGTAAGTTACGGTGGCCCCTGTATTCATATTCTTCTACCGTACAACAGTAGGTAACTACCGTAACCATATCAGCTCCACCGTAAATTACGGTGGCACCGTAATTTACGGTGGACCCTGCATCCAGCTTTTCCATTTTGCCGTAATTTGACACGAAATCTTTCGTATCTTTCAAACCGCTTATCCGTTTGACCTACCGTTTCTTCCTACATGTTTGTAATTTGATTCTCCATCATATGGAGTTAAAATCCGACATCCGGCTTGATAAAATTTAAGATTTTTAAGTCTTCAGCTTAATACTCTTTTGCTAAAGTTTGACCCGTTCGTGATTTTATCAAACGTACAAGTTTGTTTGACCCTTATTTCTCATAAACCTATTAAATTCAATGATGTCTAACATATTAGGTTCCAATTATAGAATTATATACCTTCTTTAACCCATTTTCACCCATATGCTTATATTAACCCGTTTGAGGTATTTAAGCATATTTTAAGCACCAATTGCTTTCATTCATTTCCAAATACATATGTCCACATTTCTTATCAAAGGATCTTCCACCACAACTGTATTTGTGGTGGATTCAATGTGGTGATTTATATATACCAAAATTTACCCTTCAAATCGTTATTTTACGGCAAAGACTCAAATAGAGCCATTTGACTAACGTGTTACATCCTTCAACTTCTATACTCCTCCTAAGTAATTATCTAATTGTAAAACTCGTTTCCAAACAACCTTTAAGGGTTATTTGTTCAATTTAGCCTACAAGGGCGTTTTGGTCAATATTAGTCCTTCATTTAAGACGAATGACTTTTAGTTACTTGTTTAACCCAAACTCCGATCTTTTAACTATGATTTTATTTGAAAGGGCACTAGGCCTTTCAAATATAATGACCATCGTCCGTAACATTTGGTTTACCTATTAAGGTAACCAAAAACTTATTTTAGACTTCATTTAACTCTCATTAGCCTTACATTTAAATGAGAGTTATCTTATTATGCGTACCTGGCTCGGATCATTACATTGACCCGTTTAAGTACCTTGTCTCAATATCTACTAAGTAATAGCGATGTAAATATCCACTCGATATTTATTTCTGAAATCAAACAACTCATCAAACCATTAGTCGATATTGTCAAAAAGTGATATTTTCACCTTTTGACCCGTTGGTCTAAATGACCGATGATATTGGCGAGATAAAGCTTATTGCCATCTCGTCTACACGACTCGTTCCGATTTACACCGCACGGTCGTTTTAACTATAATTCACCTCTTAACGCTTTTTGGCCTATTAAGGCTTACGAAATATGTATCTTTCAAAACCAATAATTATTGTCAACAAGTGTCCAAATTTCAATTCTACCCTTATTGGTTATCTTGTTCCGTACGACTACACGCCGGAAACACCATATCTCAAATTTCCATTTGTCTTGTTCGAAATCAAAACAACAAAAGGACATTCTAAACTATATGACTAGTGTAAGCTATACTTACCTTGCATCCAAGCCACGCTTTTCTGTTGTACTAGATTCGTTTGACCCACTTCCTCCACAAGCCTCCACCTAGCTCGTTAAGCGTTAAACTATAATCATAATTCGTAAGTTTAGTCATTATCAATCATGACTATTCCCACCTTACGCTTTTCGTATAAAAATTAGTATTCATCATATTGTAGGTCGGTTTGATTTTTTAAAAGTCAAATCGCCAATTAACACATACGATTGCACTATCAAGTTCACAAGACTCAATTAAGCACATTATCAACACTTAGTGAGCATCATCTCTTGAGACGCCAAATTAACTAACATGTCATCCAATTCCTACCTCAAGTAATAATAAATCAACATGTAAATTTCAGTTATTATAAGCATATACACACTTTGACCATCAAAATCATGGTTTTAACTCTTATGTCAAGACCCACTTCTAGTCACTTATGAACTCTTAACAAAATTCTCTAATTTGTTCAAGTAGTTCATTTATATGAGTTAGTATGATGTTTATAAACACCATTAGAACATCAATTTCATCAAATCAACAAAACCCACTTAGCTCATACTTGGTTATTTGGGTTAACCACTAGTTTATGGCACAATTCTACAAGTTTGCATCTAGGGTTTGTTCCTAGACTTATACCCACACTATAACATTGAACATTCATGCAAGAATTTCGTTCATGCAAGCTCATCAAAATTTCGAGATATTACTAAACATCAAAATTCTACATACCTTGTGATCCCCTAAGCTTGGTGATCACGATTTTATTAAAAGCCCCAATTTCTTGGCTTGATTTCTCCTTAATTTAGTTGGATTCTTTGTGTTTAGGGTTCTTGAGGGAAGCCCTCTTTCTTCTCCTGCATATATCGACCAAACACACACACAAAGTGTGTGTTTTGGTTTTTATTTCATTTAACTTAAAACATTTTCATGTTTGCCTCTTTTTAGTCCCTCAAGTTCCAAAGTTTATAAAATGCTATTTCAAGTTTCCTTCCTTTCTTTATTGTTTTCAAATAAATAACTAACTAACTAGGTTAATTATTCCTAGTTAACTTTGTGGGTTCAGGAAGTTATAACCCGTTTTATCTTAAGTCTCTTTAGCTCGTGCCTTTTATATACTTTGTTTCCTCAAAAGCCCTTATACCGTTTTTTATCTAATATTAGGTTCATTTAATTAAAATCCTAATATTCACTGGTTTGCTTTTACCTCTAACGGTACTTTACCCGTCATCTAGTATTAACGAGGTTTGATTACCAAACCCGTTTTCGGGATGTTACAGTATGTTAACATTTTTGGCAAACTGTGAATCGTTAAAGTCACACAGGCCATCTTTTAAAAAAAGGGGGGGTTAATCTAAATTCCCTTATTTGAAATAATCATCCCTTAAGGATGAAGTGCCTACGGGCTATAATTAACGTCCTCTGAGACTAAAGACAGTAGTAGCCTATAACTCCCTGTCAAGAAAAGGTGATGAACTGTGATTCAAACCTTAATGCCTCGGTTCTATAAAATCTGGGCTTATAAATTAAACTTGTCTATGTGACTAGGCCTTTTGCGCCATTATTAACTTATAATTTAAGATTTATGATAAGGATCCTGAACAATTATATATTTATCAAATTAACTAAAATGGTTATTAAAAACCATGGGTTATAAATTTTGGTGATTTTACATAAGCCTATTCTAAAGCTTCAAAACCTTGTTTACACCTGTAAACATGTTAACATTCCTGGCAGATGTGATTCAATCACATAATTCATCCTTATACTGGATTCTCCCGAAATCCTTTCTTATTTGGTGAATTAAGCATCCATTAAGGATGTAATACTTACGGGCCATATTCATTGTCATACAAGACAAAAGATAGTCGTAGCCTACAACTCCCTGTCAAGAAAGGCAATGAACAACGTTCAAAGCCTAAATACCTGATTCTGCAAAATCATGGTTTATAATTTAAAGCTGCCCTTGTGACTTGTCCTTTTGTGCCATAGTTATATTTTAAATAAATTTAGGATAATTATAAACCCTGAATAAAATAAGTATCATTCCTTTCCTGCCAGTATATACATTAAAAAAAGAATCTTAAAAGGTATAACCTAGCTTGAATGTCATTAAAGACCTAGCTAAGATGGTAAAACCTGTTTAAAAGAGATTCAGATCCTTGTTAACATCTGAAAACGTGTTAACACTCCCGACAATAGTGATGTGATAAAATCACACTTGCCATCTTTATATTAAGAACTTCCAAACCCCTTATTTAGCCTAAATGATCAACAAGAATCATGGCTAATAAAAGCCGAACATGATGAACCCATCAAAACGTTCATTGGAATGTGTGCCTATGGGCAAAGATGCGTACATAGAAAAGATAGTATTATTTCATAACTTCTTGTCAAGACAATGAACTATGAAATTTTCCGATCCAAAGGAATCATTGATTATGTTTTAAAATTTCCCTAGTGACAAGGCATCTGTGCCAATCAAAAGTCCTTTGGAACAAGCCCTTGTGCTATATAAAATGTCGGTACGACATTGACAGTCGTGACTGATGTCCCCTGTCTAATAAATATGAATGATTATATTATGTTTAAACGCCAAAGATGGTTTATTTAAAAAAAACTAGGCAAAACATAATCAAATAAATTAAATACTATCATTGGCCTATATGGTTGATTTACACCATGGCTATTTAATCATCAAGTTCGACAATTCAGCAAATTATTGCTACATGGTTTGTAACTTTCAAGCTTCACCATGGCTGATTCCTAGGAAGCCCACAATCATCCAGTTGATCAGAATAATGATGCAAGACTGAACTTAACGGGCACCGAGTTACAGGCTATGATAGGTACAGCCGTAAACAACGCTGTGGACCGTGTATTAAAGGATCATAAGCGAAAGTGCGATAATACCCCAAATAAAGGTTACAAAAAGGGTAAGACCGGTTCAAACTATAACCAGTCCAAGCCGAAAGAGGCAAAACCCAAATGTAAAACCTACGGGAAGAAGCACTTCGAAAATTATTTTGAACAGACCACGGGATGTGTCATCTGTAAAAAGATGGATCACAAGACCTATGAATGCAAGAACCTGAAGGACGCCACATGCTATGGCTGTGGCGAGAAGGGGTACATGAAGAACCGCTGCCCATAGGAGGCAACTAAACGGAAGTGCACTTTAGAGTCACAAGCTAGGCCTTGTGGGATTTGTAATAAGAAAGGGCATCAGACTTTGGAGTGCCAAGACATAAAGGACGCAACCTGCTATGGTTGCAATGAAATAGGGCACGTCAAAACAAATTGCCCAAATGAAACCAAGAAGCCTGGAGAGGCTAAGAAGACCAAAGCTGGAGGCTCTCAAATGGATGCTCAAGAGGCTATTCAGGATGACAATGTCACAACGGGTCTTTTCTTCATCAATAACGCTCATGCTAGAGTATTAATTGATTCAGGTTCAGATAAGTCTTTCGTAGACAATAGACCTTGTAATTTGTAAATTATTAAATCTGCCTGATAAAACTCTAAGCGTTAAGTATAAAGTAGAATTGGCCGACAGTACCTCAGAGACTGCTTCAGCAATAATAGATTAATGTTTTATATCCATTAGGAACCATTCTTTCTGTTGTCCTTGTTTCCATTGAAATTAAAGGAAACTCGATGTAGTGATAAGAATGGAATGGTCGTCTTAAAACCAAGCCCATATTATGGGTAATAAGAAGCAAGTAGTTATCAAGACTCCTTATGGTAAGCCTTGACAATCCAGGGAGACATAGGGTATGGATTGCCTATCTACCTGCTGAGATCGGTATTTAATACCAAAGCTCCGAGCAAGGAAAACTCGGAAAAGATAAACAACAGTCGCAAAGCTAAGATGCGACAAATGTTAATGGCACATCAAACGTGAACCTCAATGTTAATGGAGTAAATCTCCGAGACTGTGATTAACGCAGCTGTTAGAAAGGCTATGAGAAAAGTCATGAAAGGGTTCAAGAAGCCGAATGCTGCTTGCTCTAGAACACATGTCGCTGCTCATAAGAAGAGCTTTATTCATACTTCAAATGCGAAGAATAAACCCAACAAAAGCGTATATGGCAAGGAGCCCCATTTTTTTAGGATGTACTTAAAAGTACTTCGTCTCTTGGAAGTCAAGAGACTATAATAGTAAGAAGGGGCCATCAATCGCAGGAAATTGTTGAATGAAGTAGGATCCATTAGGTGTATCAGCGGTTATGCTGGAAAGGACATGGTAAGGTATGCATCACAATAGTTCGATGGCAATACCCTTAATTGATGAGGACATTAATGAAGTCCACAAGAAAGATCCTCTTATACAATATAGAATGGTCCAAGTTTTAAGGACCTTATTAGGAAAAACCTATTATCCGCATCACAAGATGGAAAAAGATGGAATAAGAATTTTCTGACTCTCACCATAGAAGCTCTAGACTGTCGACAGTATGTCGCAAATGTTGATTCATTGGCTGAGATAGTACCCTATTCAATTTACCCAAAATCTAAGCTTATACAATAATTATTGGTGGTTAATAACGGCAATAAGAGGGCACATTAAGGTTTCAAGGCCTGCTTATTATAAGTCCATTGTGGATCTACCTGATGTGGCGTAAAATACACATATTTGTCCCGTGTAAATTGTATAATTTATGTATAGTTTTTATTTATTATTTTTAGTTTTTAGTACTATATTATATTATTTTGTGTTTTGGCAGGTTCTGGTGCAAATGGAGCAAAAACGAGTAATATGAAAATGACCAGCCAGTGGAGCAGAGTAGGATGCCAGTGACCGAAATAAAATTGCCGCTATTTTCTGTGAATGGGCCGGGGTCACTATATCTATTTTATAAGCTTGAGGGATCATTATTGCAATAAGCTGAAAGTTGGAAATTCATGGTGATATTTAGAAAAAGTGAGGGACTATAGTGCTAAAGCATGAAAGTGGTGATTAATGCTACCACCATAAGACAAATCGAAAGAACAAAAATATGCAGATTTTATAAATTCATGTTGACCGAGTATGAAAAGTTGACCGGACCATTCTGTTTTTGTGTGGGCCGTTCGGATGTTTAGTAAGATAAGGCCCACATACACTTCAACAATTCGTGAATAAGGCCCATGTGTGAGGGATTGAAGTACTTATAATATTGAAGGAATCAGTTGGACGCTAGATATATTAAAATCTTGAAGGCAGTGGGGCGACGCAAGGATCAACAACATCAGACATATTTTATTAATCATTCAAAAGTGGGAGGCGGCTGTATTGTTGGGCTTCTTTTGGGCTGCCATATTTTTGAAGGATAATTTTACTTGGACGACAAGAAGACGCAAATCTATCTACTATAATAAAAGAAACCAAGTTTTGGACACGTCTCATTCATTGAATACATCCTCAAATATATAATTATCTTATATTAACTAAATAATAAATAAATAAATAATAAATTAATATTAAATCTTATCATACTTCAATAAAATATTATCCTCAAATCTAAATTGTTAATTTAATATATTTTTAAAACAAAAAATATCTCTCTTTCCTACTTATCTTATATTAAATATATAAATAATAAATTAATATTAAATGTTATCCTAATTTATTAAAAATATAATTTTTTTATTATTTGGTATACAAAATTATATTTATTCAACTCGTGTAAAACGCGGGGTTTTTAAAAATTTAACTTTTATTATTTACTATATAAAGTTACATTTATATAACACGTGTAATACACGAAGTTTTAAAAGATATAACTTTTTTTATCATTTGCTATGTAAAATTAGATTTATTCAACACGTGTAATACACAGGATTTTTAAGGATATAATTTTTTTATTATTTGGTAGATTTTTCAACCCGACTATACACGGGTTTTTTAAAGATACGACGTTTTTAGTATTTATTACATTTATGTAATCTGTGTAATACATATGGTGTTTAAAGATATAACTCTTTTTTAAATCTATTCAACCCGTGTAATCTACGGGGTAAGGATGTAATTTTTTTATTATTTGGTAGATTTATTAAACCCGATTATACACGGGTTTTTTTAAAGATACGACGATTTTAGTATTTAGTACACAAAATTACATTTTTTTAATATGTGTAATACACATGGTTTTTAAAGATATAATTTTTTTACTATCTGATATATAAAATTACATTTATTTAACCCGTAAAATATGCGAGTTTCATAAAGATATAACTTTTTATTATTTAATATATAAAATTGCATTTATTCAACCCGTGTAATACACGGGGTTCTAACCTAGTATATATATATACATCATACGAAGACAGTTAGGGGGGAGATACGAACAATTACGAATTTTAGAGTTCTTTGGACATCTTGAAGGCTGTTTAGGAGCTTGGGAAGTGTTCGGGAAGGCGTGGAATCATCGTTGAAGCGCGGGAGCATACGTGATCGAAGAATTCGGGTTTTATACTTTCGTAATCTCTCGTTTTCGTTTGTTTCTTGTTATTTGATGATGAATTCTGATTTGTTGATGATTGTTATGTCTTTTGATACAATGATTATTGGCTAAACTTTTCGTACTACCTAGACATGGTTGAATGATTGCATATGTTTTGATTATTCTTGGATTTTTGAATGCTATGGATAGTTTATAAATTGTAAACGGTTTGTTCTATCAGTTAGATGTGTTTGCGTGCTTGATGTTGTTTAATTATCGTTTATTGCTTCGTTCGATTCTTGGTGACGGTCTTCATCACATAATAGAGTCGGGCTAGGGTTTTAGGTTTTGGTGAGTGTCTATATCACATAATAAATCTTTGATCCTTTAGGGTGAAAATCGAGTAAGTAACCTTAGAAGTAATAATCAGTAACTTAATAAAATCAAGTGTTCTACTAATCATCAATAGCTGTAAGGTGCGAGATTATTGCTAGGTCTAAGTGATTAAACCGCAAGGTGGGTCCCAGGGCCGGCTTTGGGCCTGTGCGGGAGGTGCCACCGCGCAGGGCCCAAAGCATCTAGGGGCCCAAAATTGTTTAAAAATATATATATGTTTTTCATATATAAATTTGATGAAGGAAAAATATACACAAATTCTCCCTTTGGCTTAATGGATGACCGAATTATGTGATGAACTGACTATTCCGGGTTCGAATCCCACCATAAGGCCTTTTGTGTTCTAATTTTTTCAAATTTCTTTTGTTTTCTAGGCTTGTTTTATTAACTGGGGGAAACTCATACTTTTTAGTTTTAGTTTTAATCTTGATTTTTTACTTTTAACTTTAGGCCTTCATAAATTTGTAAGCTCTTTGATTTTTTTCTTCTATTTAACAATTTACAAAACAAACTTTACATGTTTACTTGTTTAAATTTGTAGGTTTTTTATTTCTCGTTTCTTATTTAACCATTTACAATATAAACTTAGAAGAACTCAGTATCTAGTTCTATTTATTTTATTTGTATAACAAGGTTCGTGTTGCCAAACTAATTTGGATATGTTTACACATATATTACAATTCTTTTTGCTAAAGAAGATTCAAGTGTTAGTTATTTTTGCTTGTCCAGAGGGTATTGAAACTAATGTTAGGTGTATCAATTTATTTGTAAGATAAAACTAGGATTTCTTGTTTTTAATCAATGCTAATTTGAGTTGTGCATTCACTTTACTTTATGAGTATGGATAATTGTGATACATTGAAATATAAAGAAGAATCGGTATGGATTATAAATACTTGATCGAGAGTTTTACTTCCAAAAACGCTAGGAGTGTCTCACGATTTGTTTAAGTAAGTAAGTTTGATCATTTTGCTACACTATTTTTGTTTTGTTTATTTTATCACAATTAGCGTTGTATTGTGGTTTTTTGATATATGATTGATGAGTTTATATTATAGGGAGGGGGGCCAATTTTTTTTGTCTCGCACAAGGCCCAAAAGTTTTATATCATTCTCAGGGACGGCCCTGGTGGGTCCTTCTTAGGAAGTTAACCTTTTGGCTGCTGTCTAGCAAGTCTAGCTGAGAAAACAAACCTATCCTAGGTTTAGGTCTCGTAACAGAGTGAGCCTTGTAGGATACTTTTATAAACCCATTAGATGTCTTGTAAAGGAGTCTAATAACCGGTAATTTAACAACCTTTAGGGGATCTTAGCGTGCTCTTGAGAAGGATTAGGGGTCCTTAGATTTCCCGAGAGGTGAGAATTTCAAGATCCCGGTTCCATAGCAGACAACTTCCAATTATAATCATAACTAAAAGCAATCAGGATTCCTGTCTAGGTAGTTCCTTCATCATCCTTGAGTTCAGCCTTCGTGCGAGTTCGTGTCTAGTTCGTTTAGTTAATTTAGTTGATTTTTAATTATAATTCTTAGGATCTTTTAGAAACCCCCCCCCCCAATCAATAAACAATTAGTCAGGTCGTGTCAGTCTAAGTCTAGAATAGAGTCGTTAGCGTAATCAGTAGAGTCTCTTGGGTTCGATACTCGGACTTCCTTAGGCTATACTGCATCGATCGGTACACTTGCCGGTCGTGTGGTTTAGGGTTTAGAGAGTCTTAGTTTTATAAATTTAAAACTTAGAGAGTCTAGTTTAGGGTTTAATTTAGTTGTTTTTATTAAACCACTTTTCGGCACATCACTACCTCAGCTACTCACATGGTATAGATTAAGAAATAACCAGTCAAAACTGAGACTGCCCTAAATTTGTCAAAGAATTATGCAGCTAAGTGAAAAAGGTTTAGGAATGGAGGCGTATAACCCTCCTAATGAATGATTAGAGGCAGTTCACATTAATAATGACACTAGATAAATTCCTTATTGTAATTTTATTGCTAAGAGTTACGTTTGGTTTCAGATTCCGCTAAGTTTCTCATAAGACCATAAGCTTAGCAAAATTTTAGAAATTTTCCCCGTAAGAACCCTAGATATTAAGTGTAAGGTAAAACTTACAGGCAAAATCATGAGAATCATTTCCTCTGTTCCTGTCAGAAACCCCTAATCATAGAATTCTAGAAGTATCCTTCCCCTAGAAGAAGTGCGTCAGCATATATAGTTGATATTTCTTCAATCTCTATCGATTGCGAAAACCAGACAGTATGATAAAAGCGCCATATGAGGATTGATGCATCTTAATAAGTTCCATAGATTGCTTCCATGCCTGATCAGTATGGAGGTTTAATGCATTGTGGATCTACCTGATGTGGCGTAAAATACACATATTTGTCCCGTGTAAATTGTATAATTTATGTATAGTTTTTATTTATTATTTTTAGTTTTTAGTACTATATTATATTATTTTGTGTTTTGGCAGGTTCTGGTGCAAATGGAGCAAAAACGAGTAATATGAAAATGACCAGCCAGTGGAGCAGAGTAGGATGCCAGTGACCGAAATAAAATTGCCGCTATTTTCTGTGAATGGGCCGGGGTCACTATATCTATTTTATAAGCTTGAGGGATCATTATTGCAATAAGCTGAAAGTTGGAAATTCATGGTGATATTTAGAAAAAGTGAGGGACTATAGTGCTAAAGCATGAAAGTGGTGATTAATGCTACCACCATAAGACAAATCGAAAGAACAAAAATATGCAGATTTTATAAATTCATGTTGACCGAGTATGAAAAGTTGACCGGACCATTCTGTTTTTGTGTGGGCCGTTCGGATGTTTAGTAAGATAAGGCCCACATACACTTCAACAATTCGTGAATAAGGCCCATGTGTGAGGGATTGAAGTACTTATAATATTGAAGGAATCAGTTGGACGCTAGATATATTAAAATCTTGAAGGCAGTGGGGCGACGCAAGGATCAACAACATCAGACATATTTTATTAATCATTCAAAAGTGGGAGGCGGCTGTATTGTTGGGCTTCTTTTGGGCTGCCATATTTTTTAAGGATAATTTTACTTGGACGACAAGAAGACGCAAATATATATATACATCATACGAAGACAGTTAGGGGGGGATACGAACAATTACGAATTTTAGAGTTCTTTGGACATCTTGAAGGCTGTTTTGGAGCTTGGGAAGTGTTCGGGAAGGCGTGGAATCATCGTTGAAGCGCGGGAGCATACGTGATCGAAGAATTCGGGTTTTATACTTTCGTAATCTCTCGTTTTCGTTTGTTTCTTGTTATTTGATGATGAATTCTGATTTGTTGATGATTGTTATGTCTTTTGATACAATGATTATTGGCTAAACTTTTCGTACTACCTAGACATGGTTGAATGATTGCATATGTTTTGATTATTCTTGGATTTTTGAATGCTATGGATAGTTTATAAATTGTAAACGGTTTGTTCTATCAGTTAGATGTGTTTGCGTGCTTGATGTTGTTTAATTATCGTTTATTGCTTCGTTCGATTCTTGGTGACGGTCTTCATCACATAATAGAGTCGGGCTAGGGTTTTAGGTTTTGGTGAGTGTCTATATCACATAATAAATCTTTGATCCTTTAGGGTGAAAATCGAGTAAGTAACCTTAGAAGTAATAATCAGTAATTTAATAAAATCAAGTGTTCTACTAATCATCAATAGCTGTAAGGTGCGAGATTATTGCTAGGTCTAAGTGATTAAACCGCAAGATGGGTCCTTCTTAGGAAGTTAACCTTTTGGCTGCTGTCTAGCAAGTCTAGCTGAGAAAACAAACCTATCCTAGGTTTAGGTCTCGTAAGGGAGTGAGCCTTGTAGGATACTTTTATAAACCCATTAGATGTCTTGTAAAGGAGTCTAATAACCGGTAATTTAACAACCTTTAGGGGATCTTAGGGTGCTCTTGAGAAGGATTAGGGGTCCTTAGATTTCCCGAGAGGTGAGAATTTCAAGATCCCGGTTCCATAGCAGACAACTTCCAATTATAATCATAACTAAAAGCAATCAGGATTCCTGTCTAGGTAGTTCCTTCATCATCCTTGAGTTCAGCCTTCGTGCGAGTTCGTGTCTAGTTCGTTTAGTTAATTTAGTTGATTTTTAATTATAATTCTTAGGATCTTTTAGAAACCCCCCCCCCCCCAATCAATAAACAATTAGTCAGGTCGTGTCAGTCTAAGTCTAGAATAGAGTCGTTAGCGTAATCAGTAGAGTCTCTTGGGTTCGATACTCGGACTTCCTTAGGCTATACTGCATCGATCGGTACACTTGCCGGTCGTGTGGTTTAGGGTTTAGAGAGTCTTAGTTTTATAAATTTAAAACTTAGAGAGTCTAGTTTAGGGTTTAATTTAGTTGTTTTTGTTAAACCACTTTTCGGCACATCAAGTTTTTGGCGCCGTTGCCAGGCACTCTTTGGCGATTGCGTTGATTACTTTGTTTGGACTTAGTTGACATATTACGTGCTATTTGTGTTCGTTGAGTCGTAGGAGTCTAAAAATTATAAAAAAAAATAAAAAAATATTTGCTTTAGTGTTTTTTCTAGATTAGTGAGTCGTTGTTAGAGTCTTCTCGCTTGTTCGTATTTGGTTGATGCCCCATACGCGTTCGCAGGGACCTCCGCCGAATCCGCTTACGATCAAGTTTTCCTCCTTGTCTTCTGCGTCTGAGGTAAGTGCTTCTAGCTCTTCTTCAGTTCCGCAGTCCACCTCCGCTTTCGATTTCACACCGAAGCAATCACCACACGTTTCCCCACCACCCTCCCGTTCTCGTTCAACTAGTCCTCCACCCGTAGTTCAAATGGAGAACCGCATCGTTTACCAGCAGGCTACCACCGGTTTCACCGGTGCTACTTCACCCATCACCCTTCCGAATATTGCAAATGATAGGTCCTGGCAGATTCCTTCTTACATCATGACGGCCATTACCAATTCTTGCCAATTCCATGGTCGTGACGACGAGGATGCTCGCGCCCACATAAATCGCATCACTCGTCTTTGTGGCACCTACTCCATAGAGGGTGTCAATCTAGATGCTAGGTACTTACAGGTCTTCCCCTTTTCTCTCGCTGGACGCGCAGCCGTCTGGTTCGATTCTCAGCTCGCAGGCACTTTCACTACTTGGGCAGGTCTTCGTGATGCTTTCATAGCCAAATACTTCCCACCAGCCAAGGCGTCTCGCCTTCGTGATCAGATTCACTCCTTCCGTATGGAGCCTGATGAGCCATACCACTTAGCTTGGGAGCGTTTTCAGACGCTTCTCTCTCGTTGTTCGCAGCATGGTTTGTCTGATTGGGCGTTAGTTGAAAAGTTTTACAATGGTCTTACTCCTGAGATTAGAGCTCATTTCGATACTTCAGCAGGAGGGCAGCTTATGGGAAAGAAGACGGTGACTGAGTGTAATGATTTGTTTGAGAGCTTTGCACATTCTGATATGGATTACAGCACTATCAGCAGGACTTCCATTCCTGTTCCTACCACCTCGGCCGGTCGAGGGGAAAACCAAGTTAGCTTGGATCCATCGGTAGCTACTGTAGTCGAGAATTTGAGGAAATATTTGAGGCAAGAGATGAGGAAAGAGTTGGATGAGATTAAGAAGAAAGTTGATAGGTGTGAGCTTTGTAGGGGAGGTCACGACACACTCGATTGTCCCACACTTACGTTAGAGCAGGTAGAGTACATAGCAGGTCAGTCTAGGGGTCTATTTAGTAATAATAATAATAATAGTTTTAACCCCAACTCGCAGGGTAGTGGTTTTCGCCCTTCTGGCAATCCCCCTGGTTTCCCATCTGGTCAGTATCAAAATAGGGGGCCGGGTCTTTACACGAGTAGTGGTTCGGGCCAGAGTGGTCATTTTAGTGGTTCAGGAGGTCAGTTTGCGAGTGGAGGGTCGAATCAAGAGGGTCAATGTGACACCTCGAAAATTCACGTCCTATAATGTGTTGACACGTGTCATAATGTTTAAACGTGTGAAAGAAATGTTATGGAAGGACTAAACATGACAAACGTGGAAAGTATGTAAATATACGTATTCTAAGTGTCAACTGTGAACAAATATATTGTATTTTAGCCCTACAAGATGCTCATACCTTCAAACGAATAAATCATGGATCATACGAAGCTAAATGTGAGTGATTTCAAACTACAAGGACCAATTGTGTCAACATGTTTAATTTATACCTCTGAGTGACCTTTTGACAAACCCGAAGCTTTGTAAATATTAATTATGCTCATGAGAATGCACCATAAAAATTTCATAAAGTTTCGTTAACGTATGAGAAAGATATGATCAAATTCGTGTGCGAAACGTTAATGCGTAAACATAGAAAGATAGGACTTTTCGGGTGAAAATAAAGTTACCCGGGGACTTGGCAAAGTAGGTATATGTTTTAAGGCCTTACTGGATCAGTTATAAGAGTTTACCATGCATAAAACATGTGCCTAATCGGAGTTTGAAGGGTCAAGGACTGGATTGCAAAGAAAAATCAATAAGCTGATCTGGTAGGGGGTCGCGTCGCGCGACGGGTCCCTCGCGTCACGCGAGGGGTGCCCAGCTCCGCAAATGTTGCTGATTGCCTGCCATTGCGTATTTTCGCGACCTTTACCCGTTTTTCCACTTCTCCTGGCCCCTAAAACATCCCCTAAGCCTCTAGGACACATGTTGCAAGCTTGTGGGTAGTCCTAGACCTTGTTGTCAAGCTCTTATGGTGAGTGATCCAACTATATAAAGCCATCCAAGTTCACAACTTTTCCTCACACCTTCTCCTGCATTTATGGATGATTCTGGAGCTCAAGCTTGCTTCCTAGTGATCATATCTCGTGCATAGGACCTCAGTAAGTATTCTAATCTTTCCCTAATTGCTTTTAGCTTAGTTAATTAGCTAAAAGTCAAACCGTCGTGATTACGGTTTGACTTCGAGATTAGTCAATAATGGCTCAGTCATATCTCGAATTAAAAGTAGTTATGAGTTGGTATTTAAGTGGGTAATAAAACCTCAAAAGGGTTTCCCCTGATCACCATCCTAACCAGGTCAAATGTCGGGTCAAACCTTTACTTAAAAAGTCAACATAATGCTTAAAATGACATTTATGCGTAATTAGCTATCTAGAACATTTATAACCTGTTTGATCATTGTTATAACTTAGTAATTAGTGTAATAACATGTCCAAACCTGTTTAACCCGACTATTTCCTGTTTAGACCCGGTTCGGAACCGAAAGTCACATAGTTTGACTTCCACTTTGACTTTCAGTTCTGACCCGTTTGGGCATGTATTAGAAATGTCTCAGAGCTTTAATTGGATTAGGATACATGTTAGAACAACCCTCTGTGATTATACACCTTGGTTCACTAGTTATCCAATTAATATGCATATTTCCGTTAAATGCTCATACGTTGACCGTTATGCCCTTATTACCTTAAAACATGATTTATGAAAATGTAAAAGTGTAGAAACCATTGTTATTGATATATAAACTTGTATGCAAGATTTGACATCAGTTTGACTTGTAGATTAAGAGTTATGCTCATTAGCGAAATTACGGTGCTTTATGTTAATAAAATGGCGTAATTAGCATATAGCCTAGTTAAACATACTTTTTGGTATCAAATCTTTTACCCACTGATATAATATATTATTTTAGGATTTTTAAAGATTTTTAATTAATTTTAGGCTGAGCATAACTCCTAGTCGTAAGCTTAATTCGGTAATTGTCGGTTTTGCCCTTACGGGCCATAAAATGAGTTTTACACATCTAAACGACTCCAAACCTTTTGCTACTGATTATTTATGATAAATAAATTATTTTAAGCCTTCTGGAAGTATAAAAATATCAGATTTAAGTATCGAACCCGGTAATGGCCTTTAATCGCCTAAATTAGCGTTTTTAACGCATAGTATGTTTTAAAATCATATTGGACATACCCGGGTTGATACCTACTGATATAAGAGGCAAATTATCATATTTTAACAGTAAGCAAAGGTTGATAAACTCAGACCTCGGTTTTGAGCTTTTTGGATTATGTGAAATTACCAAAATACCCCTACGGGGCCTAGTTTGGTTAAAGATGATAAGTTTCACATACATGCCTTAACCTACTGATGTAACTTAGCAAATTTGATATATTTTCTGATTACATCAGACCTGTAGCTCAGGTTGTCGCTTAAACTCTTTTACAAACTTTAAAATGACCAAACTACCCCTACGGGGCATAGTTTGTGTTTAAATTAGTTCGGGGCATAACGAAAGACATCCTACTGATGTTACAACATATTTGAAGCATAATAACTTAGGAAACCTGTATATGGCTCTTACGGATACCCGTTACGCCTATTACGCGTTCGGCTCGGTTTATGTAACAAGTTTACATAAATTAGCCGAAACGGGTCAAACCTTATCGGTTTTATCTCAAAATCCAGAATGTGAATAATAAACCCATATTAAACAAGTCTTCAAACTTGTCGGGTCTGAATCACATTCTATCCGGTCTTCGCTTAATAGTGCGTACGAACCGTATCTTTGAAACTAGCCGGTCTAAGCTTAAGCATAATTAAAGACCCGCTAGGATTCTAATAGGTTATATTTAACCTTCGTTCCAGATTAGGAGAAACAGTAAAAGCTACCTGCTATTTGATTATTGTGACTATACTTTGCATCAAGGTAAATACTTTTAACTTATTTTCCCTATACGGGCTTGGGTTACGGTACATAGCGTACCGCTTGATCGGGCATCAAATCTCCACGCTTAGTGGGTAGTTGAATAATTTGATCGGCTCGTTTAAACAGTCTTGTTTACTTTACAGCCTTTGGGGGGTTAATGACCATGTCCCGGATATCCCTGGCATCATCTTACGAGATGGCCACGACCTGAGCACGGGGTGTAGGCGTACTCCCGTGTATAACTCACTTAAAGTGGTGTGTCCATTGATCTTTAACCCGGATTTGATTCGGGCTACTGAACGCATAAGTAACATGTAATTCGTTCACAAGATTATAATATTAAAGAATTCTCCCAAGTTAATAAAAATGTTTATGCCATGTGCACCCAAACAAATTTTTAATCATTTTATAAAATGAGTCAGTTGAATGTATTTACCAGTGTAAACTGACGTATTTTCCCAAAAAGATTAAATGCAGGTACTAGGCGAAATGGGCTGGGATTCTCCTAAGCATCATTAGAAGTCTCGCAAGCTTAAAATGCCGAAGTCTGTTGAACCATAAACAATGTTTTTTTTTATTCGATCCTACTGTGGATAAACACCGGATAATTGTGACTTTGTTTACAATAAATAAATTCGGTTGTATCTTATTTTAAATTTGCTTCCGCTGTGCATTATTATATTGTGTTGTTTGACTATTACGTTGCCAACCACGTCACGATACTCCCCCACCGGGCCCACCGGTGACACGTGGAAATCGGGGTGTGACAGGTTGGTATCAGAGCCAACACTGAGTGAATTAAACACTAGCCTTTTGTGTTTAATCTCAGTTACACAATGGCACATATCTAAACCTTCGAGTCTAGACTTATAACCTAGGACAAATTCCACCTCATTCGGTTTTGTTTTGCCCTTTAAATTTTATATTTTGTTATTATTATCTTATGCCTTTTTGACAGGGATAACAAAGATGCCTCCAAGATTTCTCCGAACACGGGGACGAGGACGAGGGAAGGGGCCAGTTACAGCCCCCAACGACCACGAAGCAGGGCCGTCTAATACACGAGCTCCAACTGCGACGGAAAGCGAGGACCCACGCCGAAACAGGCGCAACCAGTACGAACCAGCAAGGCGATCCGTTTCGCACAGTTCTACCCCTCCGGTCCACAACTCATATGGACCACATTCAGAAGACGAGCCTAACAACCCTCTGCCTTCATACATACCACTTCAGAGATCCCTATCTCATCATTCATATGGCGACCCTACACCTATCTTTCGGGGACAGTTTAACCCGGTAGGGTTCATACCAGAACCCGTGGGTTTCAACCCACTGGGTCCCGAGGACCCCTTTTCAGAGGATCACGCGGATGATATGGACGAGGATACGGACCCCGTCATGCCGGCAAGTGGTACTCCAAACCATCCGATCGAAATCTCCGACGGATCTTCGTTTCACGGATCACCCTATGGTGGCCCGGACAGTTTCCAAGCCTTCTTTAATCAGCACCCATGGTATTATACACCATCACACCACTCATCGTCTCATGGGCAGCATCAGCAGCAACAGGAGCCACAGCCGCAGCCGCATCATCAAGATTCATCCGAGGATCACCGGTTTGTGGCAGTTACGCCACCACCTCCACCGCCACCAGTTCAACCGCCACCTCCTCAACCGCCAAGACGTAGAAGAACCGGTGCCCGTATGTCGGTGCGACCAGGGGACTTTCATCTTAGCTCCCCACGACAGTCAAGTGCAAGTCACTACCCGCCTCATCGGGAGGACCCACAAATGGGTGGGCCTTCGCAGCCAGTTTTTCAACAGCCACCGCCCATGGGTTTTGAAAACCCAATACCAGCGTACACGGGTCCAAGTAATTACAACCCGTTTGAACCACCAGCTTACCACAACTACGGATACGCTGAGGCAGATCCTTATATGGAAGCAGCAAATTATAACGCCCTCAATGCCCAAGGACCCTACGGAGATCCATGGGGGGTAAGCTACCCGAATCAGGGGTACCCAATACCTCCCAGGCCTATCATTAGAACGCAGTCGCAGCCGCCACGATTTTCTCCCCCAGAACGGGAGGAAATTCTACATAGATTGAATCAGGTTGAGCGGGAAGCTCGCCGCGACCGCCAAGAGAAGCAGACCTTCTTCCAGGGATTAATAGGACTGCTCAAGGGAAAGAACAAGAAGGATTATTAAATCCTCCCAGCTGTTGTTGAGCCCCTGCGTGGGCATATTTGGTTGTTAAGCCCCTACGTGGGTGTGTATGTTTGTTTGTGTGTATTGACCCCTGCGTGGGTCTATCTTTCCATAAACCCCTACGAGGGTATGTTGTATGTTTAGTCCCTGCGTGGACTTATGTTTGTTTAAGTCCCTACGTGGACAATTGTTGGTGTGTTAGTCCCTACGAGGACTTGTGTCGTTCTGTAAGACCCCTACGTGGGCATGTCTTATGTAAAACCCCTGCGTGGGCATATTGGTATGTTTTAGCTCCTGCGTGGGCAAATTTCATGTGTAAAAGACCGTTTAGGACGATATGTAATATAGTGATAAATTAATGGAGTGTTATTTTTATAAATTTCATGTTTGCCAATTGTGCATAAAGAAATTATAAATGAAATAAATAAATTAAAATCATTCCTTTTAATCTGCCTATGTAATTATTTAATTAAGAATCTTTAAGTGAGAAACCTAGCCTCGTGTCAGATATAAGACCGGGCCAAAATGGTAAGACCGGTTTAAAAGATTCAAATCCCTGTTAACATCTTAAAACATGTTAACACTCCTGGCAGAAGTGATTCGTTAAAAAAATCACATGTCATTCTTAAATGAATAAGGATTCTTTAGAAGATTCCTAATCCAGTTTAATGATCCCTGAATCCTGGGTTTGCATCATCAATTAAGATGATCATATTTAACCATACGTGGTAATATAGTACCTACGGGCCTTGCTCATTTCTACATGAGCCAAAAGACAGTGGTAGCTATGACTCCCTGTCTAATAAAGGTAATGAACTAGGTTCAAACCTTAAAAGTCTTGATTCTCTAAAAGCATAACTTATAATTTAAATTGTCCATGAGACTAAGCCCTATGTGCTAATATATATTGTCATTGTTTATGTTTAGGATAAATTGTAATTGAAATCCTAAATTAATACGATTGATAAGTTAACTAAATATGGTTTCTGTTTACCATGGTTAACGAGTTACCCCAAGGGGTAATTCTATAATAAACTCCCAAATAAAATATTGACCTTGTTTTCTGCAACAGTTCAATACAAATGGCTGAATCAAATGAAGTCAATAGCCATCCTGTGGAGCCAAATGAGAACGCCCAGATTACATTAATGGGTGCCGAGTTAAAAGCAATCATAGACGGCGCTGTTACTCAAGCTTTGGATAGACAGTATGAAGAATACAGTAGTACCCGAAGTAGGACCCACTCTGTATCACATTCAAAGCCAAGGACACATTCAGAGGCTCATAACAAGCCTCCTCCCAAAAAGGATGGACCAAAGAAAAACAGTGATGATCGCCAGTCCACCAACCACCAAAGTAATCCATCTCAGCAGTTAGTACTGCATCAGGGACACCGTAACAAGGGTTGCACATATAAGTACTTTGTGTCTTGTAAACCCAGGGATTTTACGGGGGAGAAAGGAGCCGTAGACTGCATGACGTGGCTGGATGAAATGGACACGGTCGTGGACATCAGCGGATGCGCTGAAGGTGATGTGGTTAAATTTGTCTCACAGTCCTTCAAGGGTGAGGCGTTAGCTTGGTGGAGATCTCTGATGGAGGCCTCCGGAAAGATCCCGTTGTATAGTATGTCGTGGGATCAATTCATCGCCTTGATCAAGGAAAATTTCTGCCCTCAACATGAGGTGGAAAAGATAGAATCAGACTTTCTATCATTGGTGATGAAGAACCTCGATTGTCAAGCTTATCTGACAAGCTTCAATACACTATCCCGGTTGGTACCTTATCTGGTAACCCCGGAGCCTAAAAGGATCGCTCGTTTTATTGGTGGATTAGAACCCGAGATCAAGGCCAGTGTAAAAGCTTCTCGGCCAGTTACCTTCAGGTCTGTAACTGACCTTTCCTTATCCCTCACACTGGATGCGGTCCGGCAGAGATCGCTGAGGAATAAGAATGCTGAGAAGAGGAAGCGAGAAGATGATGGTTCGCGTAGGTCGAACAAGAAGCACCGTGGGAGCGGTGATCACAAGAAGGGATCGGATTCGAAGAAGGATGGGCATCGTTCTGGAGAGAAGCCCACATGCAAAACTTGCAAGAAACAGCACTTTGGAAAGTGCAGACTCGAATCAAACTCGAATAACGAGTCAAGGTCTTTTGCTTGTGGTTTGTGCAAGTCCAAGGAACACAAAACCTTGGATTGCAAGAAGATGAAAGATGCAACGTGCTACCGTTGCAATGAAAGGGGCCACATAAAGACTAACTGCCCTAAGTACAACAAGAAGCCTGAGGAGGCTAAGAAGACTAATGCCAGAGTCTTCAGGATGGATGCGAAGGAGGCTGTGCAGGATGATAACGTCATAACAGGTACTTTTCTTGTAAATGATGTTTTTGCAAGAGTACTTTTTGATTCAAGTGCAGATAAGTCTTTCGTAGATCATAAATTTTGTAAATTGTTAAATTTACCTGTCAAAACCCTAAAAGTGAACTATGAGGTAGAGTTAGCAGATGGTACCATAGAAACCGTCTCTACTATGTTAGATGGATGTGTTATATCCATTAAGAACCATTTTTTTCCTCTATCTCTACTTCCATTTAAATTGGCTGGTTTTGACATAGTTCTGGGTATGGACTGGTTATCTCATAACCAGGCCCAAATTGTCTGCAACCAGAAACATGTGGTAATAAAGACTCCGTCTGGTGAATCACTTACCATTCGGGGAGATACCCAGTATGGGCTGCCTGAGCAGGTGTCTATGCTCAAGGCTTCCAAGTGTTTGAAGAAGGGATGTGTCATTTACATGGCGCAAGTGATTGTGGAGGAACCTAAACCGAATATAGAAGACATTCCTGTCATCTCTGAATACCCAGAAGTGTTTCCTGAAGATCTACCTGGCCTACCACCAGATAGACAAGTCGAATTCAGGATCGACATCATCCCTGGAGCGGCACCAGTTGCTAGAGCACCATACAGATTGGCACCCACGGAAATGAAGGAGTTGCGGACGCAGCTAGATGAATTGCTGGCTAAGGGTTTCATTCGACCTAGTTCATCTCCTTGGGGAGCGCCAATCCTGTTTGTCAAGAAAAAGGATGGGTCGATGCGTCTGTGCATCGACTATCGCGAGCTTAATAAAGTCACGATCAAGAATAGATATCCATTGCCCAGGATCGACGATTTGTTCGATCAGCTTCAAGGGGCAAGTTACTTCTCGAAGATTGATCTGAGGTCGGGTTACCATCAGTTGAAGGTTAAGGATGAAGACGTTCACAAGACTGCATTTAGGACTCGTTACGGTCACTACGAGTTCCTAGTGATGCCTTTTGGACTCACTAATGCACCAGCCGCGTTCATGGATCTCATGAATCGAGTCTGCAAGCCTTACTTAGATAAATTTGTTATCGTCTTCATCGATGACATCCTTATTTACTCTAAGAATAAAGCTGACCACGAGAAACATCTTCGATGTATTCTCAAACTCCTGCATAAGGAGAAGCTCTATGCCAAATTCTCCAAGTGTGAATTTTGGCTTAGAGAAGTCCAATTCCTTGGACACGTGGTCAGTGAGCGTGGTATCCAAGTGGATCCCGCTAAAGTTGAAGCCGTAATGAACAGGCAAGAGCCAAAGACGCCTACGGAAATTCGTAGCTTCCTAGGATTGGCAGGATATTACAGGCGTTTCATTGAAAATTTTTCAAGAATTGCTGCACCCCTAACTTCCTTAACCAAGAAGAAAGTAAAGTTCGTTTGGGGCCCTAAGCAGCAAGAGTCCTTCGATGTTTTGAAACAAAAGTTGAGCAACGCTCCTGTGCTTACCTTACCTGAAGGCGCTGAAGAATTTGTAGTTTATTGTGATGCATCACACACTGGCATGGGGTGTGTGCTTATGCAGAAAGGCAAGGTGATTGCCTATGCATCACGACAGTTAAAGGTGCACGAAAAGAATTACACCACCCATGACTTGGAATTGGGTGCTGTTGTGTTCGCACTAAAACTGTGGAGGCATTATCTTTATGGAATCAAGTTTGTGATCTTTTCTGATCACAAGAGCCTCCAGCATCTGTTTAACCAGAAAGAATTAAACATGAGGCAACGCCGTTGGATGGAAACTTTAAATGATTATGATTGTGAGATCAAATACCATCCCGGCAAAGCGAATGTAGTCGCTGATGCCTTGAGCAGAAAGGAAAGGGTTAAACCCATTCGAATTAACGCCAAGCGTATGGAGATAAAGAACAGTTTGATAGAAAGGGTGTTAGCTGCACAGAAGGAAGCTGTGTTGGAAGCTAACTATCCTAATGAAAAGTTAGGAGTAACTGAGGAGCAGTTAACTCTTAGCAAGGACGGAATTTTACGGTTAAACGGACGAATATGGGTTCCAATTTTTGGAGGACTTCGTGATGTCATCCTCCAAGAAGCCCATAGTTCCAATTACTCCATTCATCCTGGAGCTGATAAGATGTACCAGGATTTAAAGGCAAATTATTGGTGGATAGGCTTGAAAAAGTCTGTAGCTGCACATGTAGCAAAATGTTTGACATGTGCGCAAGTCAAAGCCGAGCATCAAAAGCCGTCGGGCTTGCTACAACAGCCTGAACTCCCTACATGGAAGTGGGAGATGGTAACTATGGATTTCATCACCAAGTTACCCAAGACAAGGAAAGGCAATGATACAATATGGGTTATAGTTGACAGACTGACTAAGTCAGCTCATTTCTTACCCATCAAGGAGACTTATAGCTCCGATATGTTAGCCCAGTTATACGTTGATAAGATTGTAGCCTTACACGGCATACCTGTAGCTATTATCTCTGATAGAGATACTAGGTACACGTCACATTTTTGGAAGAGCTTCCAGCAATCTTTGGGCACACGTTTGAACTTTAGTACGGCTTACCATCCTCAGACAGACGGTCAGAGTGAGCGTACTATTCAAACGTTGGAAGACATGCTGCGCGCATGTGCGATCGATTTGGGAGGTAGCTGGGATAAGAACCTACCATTGATCGAATTCTCCTACAACAATAGCTACCATACCAGCATAAAGGCTGCGCCTTTTGAGGCATTATACGGTAGAAAGTGTAGATCGCCAGTTTGTTGGGCGGAAGTTGGAGAAGTCCAGTTATCAGGACCAGAGATCGTGTTCGAAACGACGGACAAAATTGTCCAGATTCGTAACAATCTCCAAGCTGCCCGGAATAGGCAGAAGAGTTACGCGGATCCAAGTCGTAAGGATTTTCACTTCGAAGTAGGTGACAAAGTCCTACTTAAAGTGTCACCATGGAAAGGGGTGATGCGATTTGGTAAGAAAGGCAAACTAAGCCCGAGATACATAGGACCTTTCGAGGTTATCGAACGTGTCGGGTCAGTTGCCTACAAGTTGAACTTACCAGAAGAGCTCAGTGGAATTCACAATGTGTTCCACATCTGCAATCTAAAGAAGTGTTCCGCTGACGATTCACATGTCATGCCACATACAGATGTGCAAATAGATAAGAGCTTAACGTTTGTGGAAAAACCTTTGTCGATTGAAGATCGACAGGTAAGGAAGCTTCGAAGAAAGCATATACCTTTTGTAAAGGTCAAATGGGATGCCCGTAGGGGTCCCGAATACACGTGGGAGGTTGAATCCACGATGAAAGAAAAGTACCCTTACTTATTTCAGTAAATCTCGGGTCGAGATTTATTTTAAGGGGGTGAGGATGTGACACCTCGAAAATTCACGTCCTATAATGTGTTGACACGTGTCATAATGTTTAAACGTGTGAAAGAAATGTTATGGAAGGACTAAACATGACAAACGTGGAAAGTATGTAAATATACGTATTCTAAGTGTCAACTGTGAACAAATATATTGTATTTTAGCCCTACAAGATGCTCATACCTTCAAACGAATAAATCATGGATCATACGAAGCTAAATGTGAGTGATTTCAAACTACAGGGACCAATTGTGTCAACATGTTTAATTTATACCTCTGAGTGACCTTTTGACAAACCCGAAGCTTTGTAAATATTAATTATGCTCACGAGAATGCACCATAAAAATTTCATAAAGTTTCGTTAACGTATGAGAAAGATATGATCAAATTCGTGTGCGAAACGTTAATGCGTAAACATAGAAAGATAGGACTTTTCGGGTGAAAATAAAGTTACCCGGGGACTTGGCAAAGTAGGTATATGTTTTAAGGCCTTACTAGATCAGTTATAAGAGTTTACCATGCATAAAACATGTGCCTAATCGGAGTTTGAAGGGTCAAGGACTGGATTGCAAAGAAAAATCAATAAGCTGATCTGGTAGGGGTGCCCAGCTCCGCAAATGTTGCTGATTGCCTGCCATTGCGTATTTTCACGACCTTTACCCGTTTTTCCACTTCTCCTGGCCCCTAAAACATCCCCTAAGCCTCTAGGACACATGTTGCAAGCTTGTGGGCAGTCCTAGACCTTGTTGTCAAGCTCTTATGGTGAGTGATCCAACTATATAAAGCCATCCAAGTTCACAACTTTTCCTCACACCTTCTCCTGCATTTGTGGATGATTCTGGAGCTCAAGCTTGCTTCCTAGTGATCATATCTCGTGCATAGGACCTCAGTAAGTATTCTAATCTTTCCCTAATTGCTTTTAGCTTAGTTAATTAGCTAAAAGTCAAACCGTCGTGATTACGGTTTGACTTCGAGATTAGTCAATAATGGCTCAGTCATATCTCGAATTAAAAGTAGTTATGAGTTGGTATTTAAGTGGGTAATAAAACCTCAAAAGGGTTTCCCCTGATCACCATCCTAACCAGGTCAAATGTCGGGTCAAACCTTTACTTAAAAAGTCAACATAATGCTTAAAATGACATTTATGCGTAATTAGCTATCTAGAACATTTATAACCTGTTTGATCATTGTTATAACTTAGTAATTAGTGTAATAACATGTCCAAACCTGTTTAACCCGACTATTTCCTGTTTAGACCCGGTTCGGAACCGAAAGTCACATAGTTTGACTTCCACTTTGACTTTCAGTTCTGACCCGTTTGGGCATGTATTAGAAATGCCTCAGAGCTTTAATTGGATTAGGATACATGTTAGAACAACCCTCTGTGATTATACACCTTGGTTCACTAGTTATCCAATTAATATGCATATTTCCGTTAAATGCTCATACGTTGACCGTTATGCCCTTATTACCTTAAAACATGATTTATGAAAATGTAA
Organism: Helianthus tuberosus; assembly: GCA_030545235.1. NCBI lineage: Eukaryota > Viridiplantae > Streptophyta > Magnoliopsida > Asterales > Asteraceae > Helianthus > Helianthus tuberosus. The sequence continues at coordinate 11,471,595 of CM060364.1, forward strand.
AAGTGTAGAAACCCTTGTTATTGATATATAAACTTGTATGCAAGATTTGACATCAGTTTGACTTGTAGATTAAGAGTTATGCTCATTAGCGAAATTACGGTGCTTTATGTTAATAAAATGGCGTAATTAGCATATAGCCTAGTTAAACATACTTTTTGGTATCAAATCTTTTACCCACTGATATAATATATTATTTTAGGATTTTTAAAGATTTTTAATTAATTTTAGGCTGAGCATAACTCCTAGTCGTAAGCTTAATTCGGTAATTGTCGGTTTTGCCCTTACGGGCCATAAAATGAGTTTTACACATCTAAACGACTCCAAACCTTTTGCTACTGATTAGTTATGATAAATAAATTATTTTAAGCCTTCTGGAAGTATAAAAATATCATATTTAAGTATCGAACCCGGTAATGGCCTTTAATCGCCTAAATTAGCGTTTTTAACGCATAGTATGTTTTAAAATCATATTGGACATACCCGGGTTGATACCTACTGATATAAGAGGCAAATTATCATATTTTAACAGTAAGCAAAGGTTGATAAACTCAGACCTCGGTTTTGAGCTTTTTGGATTATGTGAAATTACCAAAATACCCCTACGGGGCCTAGTTTGGTTAAAGATGATAAGTTTCACATACATGCCTTAACCTACTGATGTAACTTAGAAAATTTGATATATTTGCTGATTACATCAGACCTGTAGCTCAGGTTGTCGCTTAAACTCTTTTACAAACTTTAAAATGACCAAACTACCCCTACGGGGCATAGTTTGTGTTTAAATTAGTTCGGGGCATAACGAAAGACATCCTACTGATGTTACAACATATTTGAAGCATAATAACTTAGGAAACCTGTATATGGCTCTTACGGATACCCGTTACGCATATTACGCGTTCGGCTCGGTTTATGTAACAAGTTTACATAAATTAGCCGAAACGGGTCAAACCTTATCGGTTTTATCTCAAAATCCAGAATGTGAATAATAAACCCATATTAAACAAGTCTTCAAACTTGTCGGGTCTGAATCACATTCTATCCGGTCTTCGCTTAATAGTGCGTACGAACCGTATCTTTGAAACTAGCTGGTCTAAGCTTAAGCATAATTAAAGACCCGCTAGGATTCTAATAGGTTATATTTAACCTTCGTTCCAGATTAGGAGAAACAGTAAAAGCTACCTGCTATTTGATTATTGTGACTATACTTTGCATCAAGGTAAATACTTTTAACTTATTTTCCCTATACGGGCTTGGGTTACGGTACATAGCGTACCGCTTGATCGGGCATCAAATCTCCACGCTTAGTGGGTAGTTGAATAATTTGATCGGCTCATTTAAACAGTCTTGTTTACTTTACAGCCTTTGGGGGGTTAATGACCATGTCCCGGATATCCCTGGCATCATCTTACGAGATGGCCACGACCTGAGCACGGGGTGTAGGCGTACTCCCGTGTATAACTCACTTAAAGTGGTGTGTCCATTGATCTTTAACCCGGATTTGATTCGGGCTACTGAACGCATAAGTAACATGTAATTCGTTCACAAGATTATAATATTAAATAATTCTCCCAAGTTAATAAAAATGTTTATGCCATGTGCACCCAAACAAATTTTTAATCATTTTATAAAATGAGCCAGTTGAATGTATTTACCAGTGTAAACTGACGTATTTTCCCAAAAAGATTAAATGCAGGTACTAGGCGAAATGGGCTGGGATTCTCCTAAGCATCATTAGAAGTCTCGCAAGCTTAAGATGCCGAAGTCTGTTGAACCATAAACAATGTTTTTTTTTATTCGATCCTACTGTGGATAAACACCGGATAATTGTGACTTTGTTTACAATAAATAAATTCGGTTGTATCTTATTTTAAATTTGCTTCCGCTGTGCATTATTATATTGTGTTGTTTGACTATTACGTTGCCAACCACGTCACGATACTCCCCCACCGGGCCCACCGGTGACACGTGGAAATCGGGGTGTGACAGTCAAGGTAGTGGAAAAGGTTCAGAGGGAAACTTGAGTAGGTTAGAGGAGATGTTCGCCCAGATGATGACGCAGAATCAGGCGTTCATGCAAGCTCAAGATCAGATTAATAATAGTCACGAACTTCAGCTTAAAAATCAAGAGTCTACTCTTTTAGATCTTAAGAGAACAGTAGGGGATATAGCTAGGCAGTTGAGAGAATCCCCTTCTAGTCAGTATTCAGGTACCACTCACCCAGTTAACCATTCTGTGAAAGCTATTACTACTCGCAGTGGAAAGAGTTTGGAAGAGTTTGTGAGAGAGAGAGTTGAGGAAGAGAAAGATGATGAAGTTGATGAGGTGATTGAGATGGAGGCTCCAGGAAAAGTGCACATGAGGCTAGACCCAGCAAGTACCGCACACGCCGAGAAGTCGCCAGTAGAGAAGAAAGTGGAGAAGCAGCCGACGAAGGTTCGGCCACCGCCATTGATTGATATTTCTCGCCTTCCGTTTCCCGCTCGTGCTAGGCAGCAGTTATATTCTAGGGAATATGAGAAATTTCTTGAGATGTTCACCCAGTTGAAGGTGAATATTCCGTTCATAGAGGCTTTAAGATCCATGCCAAAATACGCCAAGTTCCTTAAGGATTTTCTCAAGCGTAAGGATAGGGTAGGTGAGTGTTCTAGTACTCCATTGAATGGAGAATGTTCTGCAGTGATTTTAAATAAACTTCCTGAGAAACTTACCGATCCAGGCATATTCACGATTCCATGTTTGTTTGGTGGTGATGTTAAAAACCACGCGTTGGCAGACCTTGGTGCTAGTATTAATTTGATGCCATATTCATTATATGAGAAACTAGGCCTTGGTGATTTGAAGTCAACTCGTATGACTCTCTCATTAGCCGATAAGACAGTTAAGTATCCGAGAGGGATTGTAGAGAATTTGTTGGTGAAAGTGGATAAGTTTGTTTTTCCGGCTGATTTTGTAGTGCTAGATATGGAGGCCGATGATAAAGTGCCATTGATTTTAGGGCGCCAGTTCTTGAACACAGCTAAAGCACTCATAGATGTCTTCTTAGGCACAATCACACTTAGAGCGGGTGACGAGTCGGTAGTTTTTTAGGTGAATAATGTGAAAGGATCAAGTGAGAGAGTCGAGGCGATAACATCGGAGGAGAGTGAGAAGAATGAGAGGAGTGAGAAAAAAGTGGTGAGTGAGTCGAGTCTAGAAAAGGTATTAGAACCCAAGTGTGGGGATCCACCGGATAGAAGAGTCAAGGAGTTGCAAGAAAGATTGACGAGGTTAGAATCTAAGTTAGCGACGCTGAGTAAGGCTCAGTGTGGGGATAGGTATAAAGATGATATGTTTAGATTCAAACCGCTTGATGACGAGTCGAGGGAGTGTGAGAGATTTAGGAGAGATGCGGGAAATTTTACGAATGGTAGTGCTACAGCCCGTAAGAGTTGGTGTGGAGGTGAGCTCCGCTTATATGATCCTCCGTGAGTGCGTGAACAGTTCTGACTACTTGTAGAGTGTGTATATTGAGTCTTAGTTCGTATCGTGTCTTTAGTTAGGTTGTTAGTGTCGTTTGCGTTGTTTCGTATTTTTGCGTCTTTTGTGTGTCGTAAAAGTTTTTGCAGGTACACGCCTCTTCATGAAGGCCGAACTCAGCAGACGAGCGTTTCCCAGGTATGTTAACTGTTCAAAACGACATAATACAGGGCTGGGGGCATTTTGGGTATTAAATATATATAAAAAACAGCAATCTGCTGTTGCTGTCGTTTACATAGCTGCTGTTTGCTGTCTTCGCGGCCCGCATAGACTATATGTTCACTTTCACGCGGGCCGCATGGACTTAATGGAAGTTTGATATTTTTGTACGCGCGCGGCCCGCATCAACTTGACCTAAACATTTACGCGGGCCGCGTGAGTCTTGTATGTCGAAAAACAGCAGGTTTTGGCCCAAATTGGTTTCACTTTTCAATAATACAAACCATCATCCATTAATCATCACCATTAAATCACCATTTACATTATCGCCACCGGTCCACCACTACCGTTTTTAGTTGAGAGTCGTCACTGGTTCGAGTTGTTGAAAACGGGGTTGTGCTTGCATTATGCTTTTGTATTTTGTACTATGAGTATAAATTAGTTGTTTTTGAGTCGTTTGTGTCGAGTCGGTATTGCTTTGGTATTTTGCTTGTTTTTGTTGATGCAGGTTCGAATATGTACCACCCGTACTCAATCTCCATTCGGGTGAATTTGGAGCTGCTTATCAGATTTCAGGCATTTATCGAGTGTACTAGTCAGTGTCAAAAGCCGATCGCGAATGAAATGCTATACGATCGAGCTGGATTGGACGAGAGATTTGAAGCATACGCATTATTATTAAACCAGCTAAGTCCTTTCCAATTATGCCCTTTGTTTTTTTTTTATTTCTTATTTATTTTTAGTATTTTGAGTCGGTTTCCATCCTACATTGAGGGCAATGTAGAGTTTAAGTGTGGGGATGGGAAACTATCGTTTAGTGTCTAGTTAGTAGAGTCTTGAGTCATAAAAAAAATCGAAAAATACAAAAAAAAATTAAAAAAATTTGAATTTTTTTTTTTTAGAAAATGTCTTTTGAAACAAGAAGTTTGCAAAATAAAAACGGAAAATGATAGAAATGTCGGGTTTTTGTTCGGGTTCAAATAATAATAATATGAGAATAACATAATCGTGCTTGTGTCTAGTTTGGGATACGCGGGTAGGCTCGATTCGGTTTTGGGTTCCTTTGATCTTAAATACACCTAATTGTCGGTCTACTAGTGGGTTCTCATCTAGGGAAAGTGGAGAAATTGAAACCGCCAATAATAGTATAAGGGATGCCGTTATAAGCTAAGATCGTTAGAGTTTTTAGTCATTATCTTGTTGAAAAAAAAAATAATAGAATAAAAAAGTGAGCTAGAAACTAAATGAAAGTAGCACAGGCCTATGTAATCCGAGTTGGGGATAGCGATTCTACAGCCGGAATGCCTCTGGGATGTGTGAAATCGAATTGCCGAATAAAAGTACCGAAACCTAAGTAATCTGTGGTTGGGGATAGCGACTCTACAGCCGGAATACCTCTTGGTTAGGGAAAGCATCGTCTAGACTCACGAAAGAAAGAAAAAAAAAAGCAAAGCAAAGCGAGAAAAAAAATAATAGATTTGATTTTAAACTCTCTTGATCTTGGTATAAAACGGTTAGGAAATAACCCAGTGGTTGTTCCTTTTGTCCTATAAGCTTGAGGGGGGATTAGGCGGACTTGCAATTCTTAGCGTGAGACCCTAGGTAGATTGACCACACTTGAACTAAACTTGCATGATAAGGGCTTGGAACCGGGTTGGGTTTAAGAGGATCAACATACTTGCAATCGCGGCTAACACGAGTTTCGATTTTAATAAAGTAACCTAAGCTTTTGTCCCAAACAACTATTCCGACTATGATTCCGTTTTGCATAATTCTTTTTCGAGGACGAAAAAAGGTTAAGTGTGGGGATATTTGATATGGGGTAAAATACACATATTTGTCCCGTGTAAATTGTATAATTTATGTATAGTTTTTATTTATTATTTTTAGTTTTTACTACTATATTATATTATTTTGTGTTTTGGCAGGTTCTGGTGCAAATGGAGCAAAAACGAGTAATATGAAAATGACCAGCCAGTGGAGCAGAGTAGGATGCCAGTGACCGAAATAAAATTGCCGCTATTTTCTGTGAATGGGCCGGGGTCACTATATCTATTTTATAAGCTTGAGGGATCATTATTGCAATAAGCTGAAAGTTGGAAATTCATGGTGATATTTAGAAAAAGTGAGGGACTATAGTGCTAAAGCATGAAAGTGGTGATTAATGCTACCACTATAAGACAAATCGAAAGAACAAAAATATGCAGATTTTATAAATTCATGTTGACCGAGTATGAAAAGTTGACCGGACCATTCTGTTTTTGTGTGGGCCGTTCGGATGTTTAGTAAGATAAGGCCCACATACACTTCAACAATTCGTGAATAAGGCCCATGTGTGAGGGATTGAAGTACTTATAATATTGAAGGAATCAGTTGGACGCTAGATATATTAAAATCTTGAAGGCAGTGGGGCGACGCAAGGATCAACAACATCAGACATATTTTATTAATCATTCAAAAGTGGGAGGCGGCTGTATTGTTGGGCTTCTTTTGGGCTGCCATATTTTTGAAGGATAATTTTACTTGGACGACAAGAAGACGCAAATATATATATACATCATACGAAGACAGTTAGGGGGGGATACGAACAATTACGAATTTTAGAGTTCTTTGGACGACAAGAAGACCCAAATGTAAAACCTACGGGAAGAAGCACTTCGAAAATTATTTTGAACAGACCACGGGATGTGTCATCTGTAAAAAGATGGATCACAAGACCTATGAATGCAAGAACCTGAAGGACGCCACATGCTATGGCTGTGGCGAGAAGGGGTACATGAAGAACCGCTGCCCATAGGAGGCAACTAAACGGAAGTGCACTTTAGAGTCACAAGCTAGGCCTTGTGGGATTTGTAATAAGAAAGGGCATCAGACTTTGGAGTGCCAAGACATAAAGGACGCAACCTGCTATGGTTGCAATGAAATAGGGCACGTCAAAACAAATTGCCCAAATGAAACCAAGAAGCCTGGAGAGGCTAAGAAGACCAAAGCTGGAGGCTCTCAAATGGATGCTCAAGAGGCTATTCAGGATGACAATGTCACAACGGGTCTTTTCTTCATCAATAACGCTCATGCTAGAGTATTAATTGATTCAGGTTCAGATAAGTCTTTCGTAGACAATAGACCTTGTAATTTGTAAATTATTAAATCTGCCTGATAAAACTCTAAGCGTTAAGTATAAAGTAGAATTGGCCGACAGTACCTCAGAGACTGCTTCAGCAATAATAGATTAATGTTTTATATCCATTAGGAACCATTCTTTCTGCTGTCCTTGTTTCCATTGAAATTAAAGGAAACTCGATGTAGTGATAAGAATGGAATGGTCGTCTTAAAACCAAGCCCATATTATGGGTAATAAGAAGCAAGTAGTTATCAAGACTCCTTATGGTAAGCCTTGACAATCCAGGGAGACATAGGGTATGGATTGCCTATCTACCTGCTGAGATCGGTATTTAATACCAAAGCTCCGAGCAAGGAAAACTCGGAAAAGATAAACAACAGTCGCAAAGCTAAGATGCGACAAATGTTAATGGCACATCAAACGTGAACCTCAATGTTAATGGAGTAAATCTCCGAGACTGTGATTAACGCAGCTGTTAGAAAGGCTATGAGAAAAGTCATGAAAGGGTTCAAGAAGCCGAATGCTGCTTGCTCTAGAACACATGTCGCTGCTCATAAGAAGAGCTTTATTCATACTTCAAATGCGAAGAATAAACCCAACAAAAGCGTATATGGCAAGGAGCCCCATTTTTTTAGGATGTACTTAAAAGTACTTCGTCTCTTGGAAGTCAAGAGACTATAATAGTAAGAAGGGGCCATCAATCGCAGGAAATTGTTGAATGAAGTAGGATCCATTAGGTGTATCAGCGGTTATGCTGGAAAGGACATGGTAAGGTATGCATCACAATAGTTCGATGGCAATACCCTTAATTGATGAGGACATTAATGAAGTCCACAAGAAAGATCCTCTTATACAATATAGAATGGTCCAAGTTTTAAGGACCTTATTAGGAAAAACCTATTATCCGCATCACAAGATGGAAAAAGATGGAATAAGAATTTTCTGACTCTCACCATAGAAGCTCTAGACTGTCGACAGTATGTCGCAAATGTTGATTCATTGGCTGAGATAGTACCCTATTCAATTTACCCAAAATCTAAGCTTATACAATAATTATTGGTGGTTAATAACGGCAATAAGAGGGCACATTAAGGTTTCAAGGCCTGCTTATTATAAGTCCATTGTGGATCTACCTGATGTGGCGTAAAATACACATATTTGTCCCGTGTAAATTGTATAATTTATGTATAGTTTTTATTTATTATTTTTAGTTTTTAGTACTATATTATATTATTTTGTGTTTTGGCAGGTTCTGGTGCAAATGGAGCAAAAACGAGTAATATGAAAATGACCAGCCAGTGGAGCAGAGTAGGATGCCAGTGACCGAAATAAAATTGCCGCTATTTTCTGTGAATGGGCCGGGGTCACTATATCTATTTTATAAGCTTGAGGGATCATTATTGCAATAAGCTGAAAGTTGGAAATTCATGGTGATATTTAGAAAAAGTGAGGGACTATAGTGCTAAAGCATGAAAGTGGTGATTAATGCTACCACCATAAGACAAATCGAAAGAACAAAAATATGCAGATTTTATAAATTCATGTTGACCGAGTATGAAAAGTTGACCGGACCATTCTGTTTTTGTGTGGGCCGTTCGGATGTTTAGTAAGATAAGGCCCACATACACTTCAACAATTCGTGAATAAGGCCCATGTGTGAGGGATTGAAGTACTTATAATATTGAAGGAATCAGTTGGACGCTAGATATATTAAAATCTTGAAGGCAGTGCAAGGATCAACAACATCAGACATATTTTATTAATCATTCAAAAGTGGGAGGCGGCTGTATTGTTGGGCTTCTTTTGGGCTGCCATATTTTTGAAGGATAATTTTACTTGGACGACAAGAAGACGCAAATCTATCTACTATAATAAAAGAAACCAAGTTTTGGACACGTCTCATTCATTGAATACATCCTCAAATATATAATTATCTTATATTAACTAAATAATAAATAAATAAATAATAAATTAATATTAAATCTTATCATACTTCAATAAAATATTATCCTCAAATGTAAATTGTTAATTTAATATATTTTTAAAACAAAAAATATCTCTCTTTCCTACTTATCTTATATTAAATATATAAATAATAAATTAATATTAAATGTTATCCTAATTTATTAAAAATATAATTTTTTTATTATTTGGTATACAAAATTATATTTATTCAACTCGTGTAAAACGCGGGGTTTTTAAAAATTTAACTTTTATTATTTACTATATAAAGTTACATTTATATAACACGTGTAATACACGAAGTTTTAAAAGATATAACTTTTTTTATCATTTGCTATGTAAAATTAGATTTATTCAACACGTGTAATACACAGGATTTTTAAGGATATAATTTTTTTATTATTTGGTAGATTTTTCAACCCGACTATACACGGGTTTTTTTAAGATACGACGTTTTTAGTATTTATTACATTTATGTAATCTGTGTAATACATATGGTGTTTAAAGATATAACTCTTTTTTAAATCTATTCAACCCGTGTAATCTACGGGGTAAGGATGTAATTTTTTTATTATTTGGTAGATTTATTAAACCCGATTATACACGGGTTTTTTTAAAGATACGACGATTTTAGTATTTAGTACACAAAATTACATTTTTTTAATATGTGTAATACACATGGTTTTTAAAGATATAATTTTTTTTACTATCTGATATATAAAATTACATTTATTTAACCCGTAAAATATGCGAGTTTCATAAAGATATAACTTTTTATTATTTAATATATAAAATTGCATTTATTCAACCCGTGTAATACACGGGGTTCTAACCTAGTATATATATATACATCATACGAAGACAGTTAGGGGGGAGATACGAACAATTACGAATTTTAGAGTTCTTTGGACATCTTGAAGGCTGTTTAGGAGCTTGGGAAGTGTTCGGGAAGGCGTGGAATCATCGTTGAAGCGCGGGAGCATACGTGATCGAAGAATTCGGGTTTTATACTTTCGTAATCTCTCGTTTTCGTTTGTTTCTTGTTATTTGATGATGAATTCTGATTTGTTGATGATTGTTATGTCTTTTGATACAATGATTATTGGCTAAACTTTTCGTACTACCTATACATGGTTGAATGATTGCATATGTTTTGATTATTCTTGGATTTTTGAATGCTATGGATAGTTTATAAATTGTAAACGGTTTGTTCTATCAGTTAGATGTGTTTGCGTGCTTGATGTTGTTTAATTATCGTTTATTGCTTCGTTCGATTCTTGGTGACGGTCTTCATCACATAATAGAGTCGGGCTAGGGTTTTAGGTTTTGGTGAGTGTCTATATCACATAATAAATCTTTGATCCTTTAGGGTGAAAATCGAGTAAGTAACCTTAGAAGTAATAATCAGTAACTTAATAAAATCAAGTGTTCTACTAATCATCAATAGCTGTAAGGTGCGAGATTATTGCTAGGTCTAAGTGATTAAACCGCAAGGTGGGTCCCAGGGCCGGCTTTGGGCCTGTGCGGGAGGTGCCACCGCGCAGGGCCCAAAGCATCTAGGGGCCCAAAATTGTTTAAAAATATATATATGTTTTTCATATATAAATTTGATGAAGGAAAAATATACACAAATTCTCCCTTTGGCTTAATGGATGACCGAATTATGTGATGAACTGACTATTCCGGGTTCGAATCCCACCATAAGGCCTTTTGTGTTCTAATTTTTTCAAATTTCTTTTGTTTTCTAGGCTTGTTTTATTAACTGGGGGAAACTCATACTTTTTAGTTTTAGTTTTAATCTTGATTTTTTACTTTTAACTTTAGGCCTTCATAAATTTGTAAGCTCTTTGATTTTTTTCTTCTATTTAACAATTTACAAAACAAACTTTACATGTTTACTTGTTTAAATTTGTAGGTTTTTTATTTCTCGTTTCTTATTTAACCATTTACAATATAAACTTAGAAGAACTCAGTATCTAGTTCTATTTATTTTATTTGTATAACAAGGTTCGTGTTGCCAAACTAATTTGGATATGTTTACACATATATTACAATTCTTTTTGCTAAAGAAGATTCAAGTGTTAGTTATTTTTGCTTGTCCAGAGGGTATTGAAACTAATGTTAGGTGTATCAATTTATTTGTAAGATAAAACTAGGATTTCTTGTTTTTAATCAATGCTAATTTGAGTTGTGCATTCACTTTACTTTATGAATATGGATAATTGTGATACATTGAAATATAAAGAAGAATCGGTATGGATTATAAATACTTGATCGAGAGTTTTACTTCCAAAAACGCTAGGAGTGTCTCACGATTTGTTTAAGTAAGTAAGTTTGATCATTTTGCTACACTATTTTTGTTTTGTTTATTTTATCACAATTAGCGTTGTATTGTGGTTTTTTGATATATGATTGATGAGTTTATATTATAGGGAGGGGGGCCAATTTTTTTGTCTCGCACAAGGCCCAAAAGTTTTATATCATTCTCAGGGACGGCCCTGGTGGGTCCTTCTTAGGAAGTTAACCTTTTGGCTGCTGTCTAGCAAGTCTAGCTGAGAAAACAAACCTATCCTAGGTTTAGGTCTCGTAACGGAGTGAGCCTTGTAGGATACTTTTATAAAACCATTAGATGTCTTGTAAAGGAGTCTAATAACCGGTAATTTAACAACCTTTAGGGGATCTTAGCGTGCTCTTGAGAAGGATTAGGGGTCCTTAGATTTCCCGAGAGGTGAGAATTTCAAGATCCCGGTTCCATAGCAGACAACTTCCAATTATAATCATAACTAAAAGCAATCAGGATTCCTGTCTAGGTAGTTCCTTCATCATCCTTGAGTTCAGCCTTCGTGCGAGTTCGTGTCTAGTTCGTTTAGTTAATTTAGTTGATTTTTAATTATAATTCTTAGGATCTTTTAGAAACCCCCCCCCCCCCAATCAATAAACAATTAGTCAGGTCGTGTCAGTCTAAGTCTAGAATAGAGTCGTTAGCGTAATCAGTAGAGTCTCTTGGGTTCGATACTCGGACTTCCTTAGGCTATACTGCATCGATCGGTACACTTGCCGGTCGTGTGGTTTAGGGTTTAGAGAGTCTTAGTTTTATAAATTTAAAACTTAGAGAGTCTAGTTTAGGGTTTAATTTAGTTGTTTTTATTAAACCACTTTTCGGCACATCACTACCTCAGCTACTCACATGGTATAGATTAAGAAATAACCAGTCAAAACTGAGACTGCCCTAAATTTGTCAAAGAATTATGCAGCTAAGTGAAAAAGGTTTAGGAATGGAGGCGTATAACCCTCCTAATGAATGATTAGAGGCAGTTCACATTAATAATGACACTAGATAAATTCCTTATTGTAATTTTATTGCTAAGAGTTACGTTTGGTTTCAGATTCCGCTAAGTCTCTCATAAGACCATAAGCTTAGCAAAATTTTAGAAATTTTCCCCGTAAGAACCCTAGATATTAAGTGTAAGGTAAAACTTACAGGCAAAATCATGAGAATCATTTCCTCTGTTCCTGTCAGAAACCCCTAATCATAGAATTCTAGAAGTATCCTTCCCCTAGAAGAAGTGCGTCAGCATATATAGTTGATATTTCTTCAATCTCTATCGATTGCGAAAACCAGACAGTATGATAAAAGCGCCATATGAGGATTGATGCATCTTAATAAGTTCCATAGATTGCTTCCATGCCTGATCAGTATGGAGGTTTAATGCATGGGACCACAAAGATATCCCGATAGTCATATGGTACTAAAGTCAACTAATGGTATTCAAAGAAGATATCCATAATGGAAATTGTCCAAGTAAATGTTCCCGATTAAGGAATTCGTGGACTTGTAACATAAATGTGTCATTTATTTGACACAAGCAATAATGGATAAACTGGAGCCTGAGATATGAAAAATCTATATAACCTCCTTGTATCTTGATTACCTTCTCCTAGAATTACCCTGTTCACCTCCTGAAAGGCAAGTTGAGTTAAGGTTTACATCCCATTTAGGGCTGTATTATTATGAAATCCCCAAGACGGCTAGTACCATCATTGGAAGAATCGAAACCCTGATTATGTAAGTTTTGAAATAGAAAATTTATATAGCCTAACTCAATACTCCGAGGATTCGGTATAGTTAATTAAGAAAGACGGCTCATTTTGCTTATGCATTGATTACCACAACCCTAATTAGGGAACAATTAAGAATTTCCATCAGCTGCCCAACATCGTCGATTTGTTCGACTGACTGTGAGGATTAACTATCCCTTAAGATTAGTTTTAAGTAATGGTTGGAATAACCATTTCACCTTGAGATAAGCTTTTCTATAATAGTTGATGTATAAGTATCAAGGCTGCTCCTTTGGAGACCTTGCTTAGATGGAATGTTGAATATCTATTGTTAAATAGAAGATTGGTACGTCCAATCATCAGGATCTGAAAGTTGCCTTGGAAACAACGAATAGAATCATACAAATCCATGATCATCTGTAAGTTGCCAGTTTTGGCAGAAAATCAAAGATTAATGAGAATAGCAACCCTCCTAAGTCCTTGTTAAGGAATAAGGTTCAACAAAGATATCACCCTGGAAGGGTGTGCCAATTTGTTAATTATCAGACTAATTAAGCTCTGAATATATAAAATCATTCAAAGGAATCGAATATATCAAAGATCAAATAGCTTATGAGCTAAAACCTATTTAAGGAGCTTGGCGGAGCTCGCAATGTATTACACACTAAGGATTTAAGGATGTGTTTCGCCAATAAGTCAAGAAGCACTATCACATAACGGTAGGCAGACTTGTGATATAATGATAAACCTGTATCGAATGCGGATCGACAGGATAAGAAACCTCAAAAAGGATACATGAACCTACTATATAGAGGTCAAATTGGGAACTTGGAGAGGCTCCAGATATGCTATAGAAGTTAAAGTCCATTATGCGGCAAAAAGTACTTCCAGCATTTTAGCAAATCTCAAGGTCGAGATTTCTTTTAAGGGGGTGAGGATGTAACACCTCGTAAAATCACGTCCAATGATGTATTGACACGTGTAATAAACCCTAATAAAGTCCAATGTTGAATTTAAGGGACTAATTTTTCGAAAAATCGAAAAATTTGATAATAAAAGGACTGGAAGTGTTAGCATACCTAAAATAAGTTTCCAAATAACCTCTCACGATGATTATATTCACAAATGAGCCACTTGTCAATCGAGTGTAGCCGTTTGCGTAATTAATTGGAAGTTTGCGCAATAAAGGGTTAAAAGTGTCAACATGTTAATTCTTACCTCTGAGTGACCATTTAACAAACCGGGAGCTTCATGATATTTTATTATACTCTCGGGAATGCCAACTATTGGCCATCTAAGGTTTTTATGCCTATAAGTAAAGTTACGCCCAACTTTGCAAGTTAGAGGGACTAAAAGTGTCAATATGTTTAATTATACCTCTGAATGACCTTTTAGCAAACCTGAAGCATCGTGATGTTCAATAATACTTTCAAGAATGCCTAATATGGATTAAATGAGGCTTCAATGCTATTAAATGATGAGATGCGCAAGTTTGCGCAATAGAGGGGCCTAAAGCGTCAACTTTTGAATCTACGCCTTTCGGTGACCATTTAAGCGAACGGGAGCGTAGTAATATTTAACTATATGCTAGGGAATGATCATTATGGGCTATAGAAGACTTGGATATCATTAAACGGCATTTCGCGCTACTTTGCGCAATTAAAGGACTAATTGCGTCAAACTGCAAAAGTATGTCGATTCGTATAGAATCGAACCTTCCGTAATGTGACCATGAGTTAAATATACCATATTTATCCTTTATATAGCTTAGATATAGGCTTAGAGGTGTTTGGTGCGCAAAAATAAACTTTTATGTCATGCAGGGACTAAAAGTGTCAAAAAGTGCACAAGTTTGCATTTTCGCGCATATCTCACATTCTGAATATATCCGGACACCCAAAAATTTATGTAAGCACTAAAATATTTTATTTTAGTGTTTGGATTGATAAAATTCCATTCGTCGGGTAGTTTGGATCGTTTTTCGCGTCCGTCCGTGTTTCGTCGTAATTAGATGAACAACGTGACCGTACGGCCAAACGAACCGACATCTGACATGTTTTTGAGCATGTTTCATGTCCCCTATATTTAGGAATCATGTTAGAGCCTTGAAATGAGGTTAACAGGCCTTAGATGTGTCAGAAACACATTATTATGCAAGCAGGGACCAAAACTGCACTTTTGAAAGCTTGTTTGAGCTGTGCAGTCCGTAGGCTATGCCCCTTGCAGCGTAGCCTACGCCTAGGTCTGGGCAGATTCATATTTTCAGCATTTTTGTCATTTTTCAAGGGCTTTTAGGTAAAATTCTCAATACCATGAGTTGGTTTTCAACACCCATTGTATTTAGAAACCTTGGGCACACATGGAGGGCAAAGATTGAAGCACGGGTTACGAGAAACGATCCTAACGGTTCTTGAAATCCTATATAAACCCACTTGATCTTGGCTTTCATTCACACCTCATTCCATTTCTGCTTGTTCTCTAATTCTTGGAGGATCTTGAGCTTCTTGAGAACCTCCTTCTGTCCTTTGGACCCTTTGTAAGTGTTCCTTCGTGCTTAGTTTAATTATTTAGCGTTTTAAGCCGAAAAGTCAAGCGTTTGCGATAAACGCTTTGACTTTTAAACGGTTAAGCCATTGTTCGCATCGAACATGGCTACGTGACCGTAATTAGGTAGGTGTTTAACCCTCAAAAGGGCATCTCCTAATTACCACGTTTACTTAGTTAAATTGTCGGGTCAAATGAAAGTCAAATGAGTTAGTTTTAAATAAATTCATAACTATTAACATAAGAAATCATAAAATCAGTTTTCTCACGTTAATAACTTGGTAAATATTAGTTGAACATGTCTAAGCATGTTCAACCCGACAATTCTAAGTATAGGCTCGGTTCGGAACCGAAAGTCGCAAAAGTTGACTTTTGCTTTGACTTTCAGTTCTGACCCGATTTAGCTTAGTTTAGATATGCCTTAGGATTCCATTAGGACCATATTATAGGTTAGTATAACCCTCCGAGGTTATACAACTTGGTCCCATAGAAATCATAGTTCATGCTTGTTTCCGTTAAATGCCTAAATGTTAACCGTTATGCCCTTTTGACCCTAAAACGAGAATTTTGAAAACGTGAGAGGAAAATAATCTTTATTACTGATTTATAAACTTGTCCCTAAATTTTGACATCAGTTTGAGGTCTAGATTAGGAGTTATGCTCAATAGCGTAATTAGAAAGCTTTTTATAAATTTAACGGCTTAATTAGCATAAAGCCTATCTAAACCCAATTTTTGAAACCAAAATTTTTACCTATTGATATAAAATAATATTTTGGGATTTTTGAAGATTTTTATTTATTTTTAGGTTGAGCATAACATAGGGTTCTAGCTATAATTCGGTAATTGCCGGTTTTGCCCTTTTGGGCTATAAAATGAGTTTTACAAATCCTTTTGATGCCAAACCTTTTTCTACTGATCTAATATGATAAATAAAATATTTTGAGCCTTCTGGAATAATAAAAACTACAGCTTTCCTTTGAAAACCCGGAAATGGCTCCAAATCGCCTTTTTAAGCGTTTTTAACGCATAGTATGTATCAAAACTATTTTAAACATATGAGGGTTGATGCCTACTGATACATTCAGTAAATTTTTATATTTTAACAGTAAGGAAAAGTTTTAAACTCAGGTTTTCAGTTTTGACCTTTTAAGCCTATGTGAAATTACCAAAATGCCCCTACGGTGCATAGTATGGTTATAATTAATAAATTTCACATATATATGATACCCTACTGTTATAACTTATTAAATTAAGTATATTTACTAATTAAATCAGACCTGTAACTCAAAATAATATTTAATCTCTCTTATAACCTTTAAAATGACCAAAATACCCCTACGGGGCATAAATTGGTCTTAAACTCGTTTTGGGCATAATGGAAGGTATCCTACTGATATCACAACATATTCAAGGCATATTAACTTAGGAAACCTGTTCATGACTCTTGTGGTTGCCCGTTACGCCCTTTTCGCGTTCGGATCGGCTTATGTAACTAGTTTGCATAAATTAGCCGAAACGGGTCAAACCTTATCATTTTTTATATCAAAAACCAGAATGTGTTTAGTTTACCCATATTAAACAAGTATACAAGCTTGTCGGGTCTAAACCACATTCTAATCCGGTTCTCGCTTAATCACGCATTTTGAACCGTATCCTTCTTTAAAACTAACCGGTCTAAGCATAGTCTTAATTAAAGACCCGTTAGAAATCTAATAGGTTATTAAAAACCTTCGTTCCAGATTTAGGAGCCCAGTAAAAGCTATCTGTACTTGCTTGGTGGTATACGGCTGGGATAAATTGTATAAAATTTGCTCAGGTAAATACTTTTAACTTATTTTCCCTATACGGGCTTGGGGTATGGTATATAAAATACCGCTTGGTCGGGCATTGAATCTTTAATCGAATAGAGGTTAAACCATTGATATGCTCTGTTTGGAAATGTTTTGTTTGCTTAAAGCCTTTGGGGGGTTAATGACCATGTCCCGGATATCCTTGGCATCATTTTACGAAATGGCCACGACCTAAGCACGGGGTGTAGGCGTACACCCGTTAGTGCCTAAATAAATAATGTGGTGTGTCTATTAATCTTTAACCCGGTCTACGGATCGGGCTACTGAACGCATAAGGAACATGTAATTCTTTTACAAGATTATATTCAAATAATTATCCCAAGTTATAAAAAAGGTTTTGTACCGTTTGCACTTAAATCAATTTTCTAAAACATTTTCAAAATGAGTCAGTTAAATTGTATTTACCAGTGTAAACTGACTTATTTTCCAAAAAGGCTAAGTGCAGATACTAAACGGAATAGGCTGGCTACTCCTAGCATCAATAAAGAGTCTCGCAAGCTTAGATGCCTAAAGTCTGTTGAAAAATGTTCCATTTTACTTTCGATCCGCCTGTGGATCTGTTTCAACTGTTGTGATACTTGATATTACAATTTTATTTGGTTGAAATAAATCTATCTTTGCTTCAACTGTGCATTTAAATATTGTGTTGTTTGACTATGACGATATCAACTACGTCATTATACCCCCACCGGTGACACGTGGAAAATAGGGGTGTTACAACATACATGAACAACTTGCCTACTTGATATCTATACAATCATTTCAACATTAAATAATCAAGTCGTCATATAGAAAAAAATCAATAAATTAACGAACCTGCAAAGGCGATGTTTTTGAACCTCCTCACCAGTTTTGAAGCATCATAAACTCTAAATAAATAATTGTCTAGAGCAATCCCTTCACGAACATTTGTTATGTCATATGTTCGCCTCCTTAGCACCTGGTGCATGCTATGTGGTACCATTCGCAACTTTGTCTATATCTGAGATTCACACATATATTTCATCAAATACGTAAATAGATAAAAATCATTCCAAACGTTAAACAACAATTAGAGCAGGTATAAAAATCATTCCAAAAAATGGTCAAATAGTGTTGTAGGTCAACTTGTACAGGTACTAAACGCTGACAATATGTTCTAACCCACCCAACCTAATCTGCCCGCAAATCTTCTTGTGCTTGAGACCTATTGTAATTCTATCCTAAAAGTCGTCCATAGTCTATATTAAATGCATATAACCTTTCATATCGTTCCGTATATTCGTCTTTTAATCATAACTAACACATCTATAATTTTAAGAAAAGTTACAAAGAATAGACAAAACAAACCCTGTATGTACCCAAGTCTCCTCACCTGAGAGTATTTTTTTTTTAAACTTAGATGTGTATATTTACATAAGTTGATCAAATTTTTTGACAGTATCATAGATGGTCCATATGGTGTGCCAGCAGAACAAAGACCTTCATAATAGAACAAAAATAAACTTGTTAAGTTCAATGAAGGTAGAGATGAACTCAATGCATACTTTCAAAGTTGGGAAGACTGCAAGTTTACAATCTAGAGTATATTGGATGATAAGAATCTAGATATGACTACTTGTTGAGTAAAGCTATCAGTATTTTTTTAATTTGTCGCATAAACCTCAATCTGTTCAGATACAGGTGACTTGCTTCAACACCTTCTTCTGCAACCTCCATATTACTCTTGTCATTATTATCTTCTTTTCTTCAAACCTGAAAATTGAACAACATATTAGTAGTATGTAAGATGTTATTATGAATTCAGATCACGGTAATCAATTTTTGAAGGTTGGATAAAAAGATTACATATCTGATTATCTAGGGTCGAATAATAAGCTTCGGGTTTGGATAATTAGTTTCATACGTGCTGATTATTAAGGAAAAGAATAAATTACATAAATGACCACAATTTTTACTTTTAATTAAAGATTTTTCACACATAAAATCCACTTAAAAGGAAAAAAAGACAACTGCTCGAATTATATGCATATGCTAAAAACTAAAAAATATTATAAAGAATGATGTACAAAGTAGATTGAAAATATACAAATCATATTTTAAACTTCCTAAACTTCGACAATATATAATAAAGTATTGATTGGTAATTTCATCTAACCAAACCTTTTTTTTGGTAAAGTTTTAAAATTTTTGGGTAAAGATCTAACCAAACCTTAAGTAATAAGAATTAACCAAACATGATATAAAACCATATTGTTATTATCTATCAGGATCACTTCACACCCATGCCCACAAAACTACATTCCAAACTAAAGGTCACTCCCAACCTTTACTCATGGAGGAGTATTAGACAACATTATTTTAGATCTTAATATGTCTAGCAAACTGGCAGGTGAGTGGGTTCGGGTCAATACGGGTTAGAAGCAAAATGAGTTCGGGTCAAAATGGGTTTGAAGCTAAATGAGATTGGGTCAAAGTGGGTTTGAAGCCAAATGAGATCTGTTCAAAGCGGGTTTGAAGCCAAATGAGTTTGGGGCAGTTCGGGTCATTTTAAAAAAATATCAATTTAGTAATATTAGTAAACTGGAAATTTGTTTGATCTTGATAGATTTGTGTACCGAGTTGTCTTGGCGACTGCACAATTCAGAAATGCAATATCAAAAAAAGTCAATGAAAACGGATGTAGTTTTTTGTTAACACCTACGGTGTTTTGCAATACTAACTTTGCAACTTCATAAGTAACTTACAACTTCTCTGCAGGGGAAAACAATTTTCACCCACTATTTATAATAACTTTCCGACACGAAGCACCAATATGTGGTGCCTTCATATGCTCATGTTAAAACATATATTGACGGAACTAATGTAAGGGAAATGTTAACCTTCTCAAATTTGAAAATAAAGTGGCATCTGCTGACCTTAATTAATGGTGTATATATGTGTCAAACATCAATTTCAAAGCATACCCATTTTGTGAAGCCTTCATTTCATACAAAGTTGAATATTTATATAAAATAAGATATTAAACTGAAGAATAATTTACCATAAAAATGTTCTCAATATTTGTGAAGCCTTCATTTCAAGCTTTTCAAAACCCGTTTTCAATGTTTCCTCAAGAGACACATCGATGTAAGCTGGAAAAGAAAGGGTAACAAATTTCTGATAGAATTATAAAAAAATGGATTATTGCAAACCGGAGTCAAGTATATCCTAATGTTTGATAAAAATTATTAATTGATTATTGTAATAATATTGCTATTGTAATCATAATAATCATAACTATCACATTCATTTCGTAATTTGTAAAAAAAAAGTTGAAAGATGGGTCAACCTGATTTGGCCCCTTACAACCCGTACCAAGAAACTGCAACTATTGCAACAATCAGACTTCTTTGGCTCCTTGAGTGATTAGAAGACAGCACGGCTCAACTCAATACGGAATCAACTTTAAGTTGAGAACTGCATATGCACTTGCGTAGTTGTACGTTGTGCGTGAAAGATAATCACATGAACTGTCAAGGAGAAAGAGAGATATTATAAAAGTCTTATTTATCACTTTTAAAGCAATAGATAATCTAAGAAAATCCTCACCAGGTGCGTAAGGTGTAACCCACAAATTATGTTTCAGAATGTCAGGCCTTCTAAAAAACTTGGCTTTATAACATGCTAAAGGCAAACAGTGTGAACCCAGTACCAGCTTGAAGACGCTCAGAAGCCCAATTAAATTCATAGTTCTGGTGTTTCCAACCTGAATATAAGATGGTGACCACCAATAAAGATATGAAAATCAACTAAGTAAACAAAAACCCGAAAAAATATGTCAAATTGTTACACATCAGGAAACAAAAGTTATGTACCACGTAAAGAGACGTCTGTCAACCCTTGTAAAAGACGACATGAACGAAACCAATGGTTCTATCTTTACTGCCATGAGTTTCTTCGGTTGCTTTTATGTGCAAAACACCAGCAATACCATATAAAAATATAATTATTGTAAATGAAGAATCCATGATAACTCTTCAAAAATTATTTAAATAAAAAAAATTTGAATTCTTGCTTACCACTGAACACAAGAAACTGACAAGTTGAAGAGGCAACTCCCTGATAGGCTAATGTAACACCTCGAAAATTTACGTCCTATAATGTCTTGACACGTGTCATAATGTTTGAACGTGTGAAAGAAGGTTCTTGGAGGACTAAAGTTGACGAACAGTGAAACTATGTAAATATAAGGGTTCAAAGTGTCAAGAATGAATAAATACACTTTACAATAACCCTACATGATGCTTATAACCTTAAACGAATAGATCATGGATCATACGAAGCGAATTGTGAAGGAAAGTGAGAGATTACAAACTACAGGGGTTAATTGTGTCAACATGTTAAAGATATACCTCTGAGTGACCTTTTGACAAACCCGAAGCTTTGTAACGATTAATTATGCTCACTAGAATCTACCATAAAAATTTCACCAAGTTTCGTTATCGTATGAGCAAGTTGTGATAAAATTCGTGTGCAAGGGTTAGAATCGTCAACGTGGAAATTTAGGGCTTTTCGGGTGATCACAAAGTTACCCGAGGACTTGACAAAGTGGGTATAAGTCTTAAAGCCCCAAATATTAAATATCAAAGCTTCTTATGAAAGATTGGAGTTGAAAACGACCTTTCGGGGGACTAGGGACCAAAGTGCAAACAAGAAAAACAAGTTAACCTGATCAGGGGGCCCAAGCGGCCCGCATCAGGATCAACAAAACTCAAAGCGGGCCGCCTGAGACCTACAGATGCAGAAAACAACCTGCTGCCTTGGCAGGTGTCTGTTTTGCTCATCTAACCGACTTATATTGATGGTTTTTGATTCTATGGGCTGGTATACACTAGTATACAACTTATAAAAGCCATATACATTCATCATTGATCATTCTACACCCATTTGGAATCAAAAACGAAAGATCAAAGTCCTTGTCAAAAGTCTCGTGTTCAACATATAATCACATATCAGCTTCTGGACATCAAAGGAGCTTACGGGTCATTCACAAGACTTCCATATCATCCATTAGACTTGTGTAAGTGCTCTTGGTCCTTCTCGATTCAGTTTTACATCATTTATAGCCTAGAAATCAAACCGTCGTAACTACGGTTTGACTTGGCGATAAAACACAAACGGTCCAGAGATTTGTCGAAACGAAAGTTGTTACGAGTTGGTAATTATATGAGTATTAAACCCCTAAAAGGGCTCCCACTGATTTCAATCTTAACTATGTCGTTTGGTCGAGTCAAACTTCTTCCGAAAAGTCAACAGAAACATTAATCGCATAGTTAACGATACGGGTGGCGTGAAATCTGTTTTAACATACATATAACTTGAAAATAAGTATAATAACTTGTCTACGCTTGATTGATTCGACAACTTTATGTTTAGAACCGATTCGGAACCGAGATACGCAAAAGTTTGACTTTTGCTTTGACCTCAGTTCTGACCCGATTTATATAGGTTTAGACATGCCTTAAGGTTCCATTAGGACCTAGTTACATGTGTGTATAAGCCTCTGCGTTTATACCACTCGAATCCCTAATCGTTCTATGTTTCCGTTAATCGCCTAAATAGTGACCGTAATGCCCTTATGACCATAAAACGAGATTTTTGGAAAAGTGGAAGTGCCATAATCTTAGTTACGGATTATTTGGCATGTCCCGAAAATTTCACGTTAATCGGAGGTCTAGAATAGGAGATATGCTTAATGACGTAATTAAGAACGCTTTTATTAATTAAACGGCGTCATTAGCATAAAACCTATCTAAACCCAATTTTTGACACCAAACCTTTTACTCACTGATGTAATATAATATTTTGTGATTTTTGAAGATTTTTAATTATTTTTAAACTGATCGTAAGCTTGGATTAGCGCCTTAATTCGGTTAATACCGAATATACCCTTTTCGGCCATAAAATGAGTTTTACAAATCCTTTTAACGCCAATCCAATTGCTACTGATTTTAAATATTAAATACAGTGTTTTGAACCTGTTTAACTGATCAGGAAACTCAGAATCGTATTTTAAACCGTACGTCGCTTAAAACGGCTTTATACGCGTATTATACGCATAGTTTGGGTTTAAAACTATTTTGACATATAAGACTTATAACCAAATGTTATAACCTGTTAAAATAAGCTATTTTACTGATATAATCAGACCCGGTTCATAGAAACCTAATTAAATCCTTTTATAATCTTTAAAATGACCAAAATACCCCTACGGGGCTTATTAAGAGATTAAACTCGTTTTGGGCATAACGGAAGGTATCCTACTGATATCACAACTTATTTAAGGTGTATTAACTTAGGAAACCTGTTTAGGACTCTTACGGATACCCGTTACGCTTCATGCGCGTTCGGTTCGGTTTATGTAACTAGTTTACATAAATTAGCCGAAACGGGTCAAACCTTATCGGTTTATTCTCAAAATCCAGAATGTGTATCATATACCCATATTAAAAAAGTCTTCAAACTTGTCGGGTCTAAATCACATTCTATCCGGTCTTCGCTTAATCGTGCGTACGAACCGTATCTTTAAAACTAACCGGTCTAAGCGTAAGCTTAACTAAAGACCCGTTAGGACTCTAATAGGTTATTAAAAACCTTCGTTCCAGATTTAGGAGCCCAGTAAAAGCTATCTGTACTTGCTGATTTGATACGGCTGGGATTGAATTTATATTTAGCTCAGGTAAATACTTTTAACTTATTTCCCTATACGGGCTTGGGGTACGGTATATAAAATACCGCTTGGTCGGGCGTTGAATATTTAATCTTATTATGGTTAAGTTATTGAGATGTCTCCGTGTAATTTGTTTTGTTACTTAAAGCCTTTGGGGGTTAATGACCGTTGTCCCGGATATCCCTGGCATCATTCTACGGAATGGCCACGACCTTAGCACACAGGTGTAGGCGTACACCTGTCAGTGTCTCATAATTAAAGTGGTGTGTCCATTGATCTTTAACCCGGCTCGATCCGGGCTACTGAACGCATAAGAAACATGTAAATCCTGTACAAGTTTATATATTAGATAAGTATCCCAAGTTATAAAATATTAATTGTGCCATGTGCATTCAAATCAATCATTTTCTTAAACCCTTTTCAAAATGAGTCGGTTGATTGTATTTACCAGTGTAAACTGACGTATTTTCCCAAAAAGGCTAAGTGCAGGTACTAATTGGAATTGGCTGGCTACTCCTAGCATCAACAAAGAGTCTCGCAAGCTTAGATGCCTAAAGTCTGTTGAACCATATTATTTTATTTGCAATCCGCCTGTGGATCCTTTACTTCCGTTGTAATACTTTGATGTTACATTATTTCGGTTTGTAATATATTTATCCTTTTGCTTCCGCTGTGCATTTATATATTGTGTTGTTTGACTATGATGTTGCCAACCACGTCACGTTACTCCCCTACCGGGCCCACCAGTAACACGTGGAAATATGGGGTGTGACAGCTAATGACATCACTCAGAGCCAACTCATTATGCATTCAAAACATTCAAATCGACCCACCCGAGGAACTCCTTAATAACTTCCATATCGACCCACTCTTCACCACTTTATCCTAAACCATTCAAAACAAACCCTAATAAGCACAATTACATTATCACAAAAAAAAAAAAAACAACAAATCAGACACTTAATTCACAATACAAACATTAACCCATTTAAAAACAATCAAAAACACTTCAAATTATATAAATTAAAAAACCCGAGATAAAATCCAACATCCCTTTAACATAAGCAAATTAAACAGAAGTGTGTATAAACTATTTGACCCGTCATCCCCAATTTGCTTCCTTCCAGCTTAATCTGTAACAGAGATTCAAAATCAAATCGAATTTCAATAAAAAAAAACTTAAGATCACAAACATGCGTTAAAGCAGACAATGAAAGAAAACGATTGAAGATAAACATCCAATAATTACGAAACCCTACCTGATCTGAGAAATTGAGAACTTAAACTCTAGCCCCGATTCAAACACCCACAAACCCTAAAAATGAGACTTGGTTGCGGATCAATGGCGATTGAACAACAAAACTGAAAAACGATTCCACTGCTTCTATAAAATATATCAATGTTAACATATTAAACATTGATTAAAGAGAAAGAATCAAAGGATTATCGGATTACATCATTAGACATCGAAGAAAACATACCTTGTGAGAGTTGTCGTGTTTGAGATCTAGGGATTTCTGAAGCAGGTATGAGATCGCTATGTGTATTAGGGTTTCTGAAGTGGGTGTGAGAGAAAGATGTTTTGATTATAAGCGATAATAATGGAAACACATTCATAATTTTATATAAGAATAACTGATTGATAATTGATTAGTTTCCATATAAAGATTCTTCATTTAGGCGGTTTCACAAATGAGGAGAAAGGAGGAAAAGTATTTTGCCGCTAAAAACACAATTCTCTGGCCAAAGAGCATTGCCACATCAAAGTCAAAAAGTCAACATTATTTTGCTTTAGTATAAGAGATTGATAATAGTTATTATATAAATATGTATTTTACATATTAAGTAATTATTACATTTTAATAGAGTCGTTTAGGTTCACATCTGGGTCATGCCTTTTCCTACAGCTCTACCTCGTGGTTTTAAACTATTTTTTTAACAACAAATTTTTACACCAATCCGTCTTTGGCGGGGCTCAAACTTTTGACCTCAAGTGGAGCATCACCTTAACTCCAATGGCTTTCTCATATAATTTCAACTCGGTGCTTAATTGTGGGTATATATATATAGAGAGAGAGAGAGAGAGGGGCCGGTTATCATACAATATGCCTAATCCTACATTACGTACGCTATAACCGTAGCCGTCGGATCATCTCAAATAACCCCCGTGTTTAACTATTAAATTAATCAAATAAAGATATATATATATGAAACCGCCAAGGTTAAAATCGTCCATTACGAAATAAAAAACCCTGATAATCAGCAAACAAAACCTCAAAATCATACCGTAAGATTCTTAATCAAAACCGTATTCGAAAATAGAACAATTAATAAAAAATCGACCGATTCCTATTCACCAAATCCTTCTGCGAATTGAACTTCTGCTGAATTTGGAAATTCAGAACTGAAACAAATCGATGGACCGACTATCGAAGAAGATGATGCAGGGTGAAAATCAAATAAGAATATGCGAAATACATAACAAACGTGCGAAAAACACTTCAGACAAAAAGAAAGGATGTGTTTTTTGTAAAGTTTGCGAATTCATATAACATTATATGCGAAAAACACTTAAGATGTCATATAATGTGCGAATTCATGACAATACACATGCAATTTCAATAAAAAGTTAATAATCTTTGAAATTTCTTATAGTTTGCGAATTCATGCTTTTACTCATGCGATTTCAGAAAAAAAGTTAATTATCTTTAGATTTCTTAAAGTTTGCGAATTTGTTTTCGATTCAAATGCTATTTTGAATAAAACACTGCAAATATTTTCAAATTACTTTGTCCTAAAATTGCAAAAAAAAAAAAATTACGAAACTTAAAAACTAAAATAGAAGTATTTTATATATAAAAAAACTTAATTTATTACCGATGTGACTGTAATTTGACATGTAATGATCAATTTTACAATAAATACTACTGAACTTACTACCCTACCTACATAATAAATTACTATTTTAATATAAAAAAACCCAGATATAACTACATTACATATTAAGACATAGAACACGAAAAAAAACACACACAACAGACCAACAAAAATGGCATCTGAAGATTCAGAAAAAATAAAAAACATTGCAATAAAAGAACTATTGTCAACTCGCACCTTGACAGAAATAAGCACCGATGTCACCTCTTCTCATCTGGTTGTTGATGTGCAGGGGAAAATTCTTGAACAAATCAAGAAAAATCAAGATATATGGGAAATACTACTTGAAGAACCACCATCAAGCTTCAGAGACATAGCTTTGGATCACATAAAGGAGCAATCTCGAGCTGATGACTTAGCCTTCTCTTTCCTGAAAGATGCTCTAAACACTGTGAAGGAGAAGATGGAGTTCAGCTCTGCTGAACGTGACAAAATCTTTGCTTCAAGTAACTAAAATTCTGTTTAATCGTTTTATGCTTATATCTGTGTTAGACAATAACAATTATTTTATATTTTGGGTATGTATTCTGAACAAATTTTATGCTTGCTTATAATATTAAATCGCATGAATGATTAAGACATATTTGTCACAAAATAAAAACAAAGATAGCTCAAAATCGCATGTATTAAAAGTGAAATCGCATGTATTAAAAGTGAAATCGCATATAAGTCTAATTATAAACTGATGCATATAAAATCGCATGTATTAAAAGTGAAATCGCATGTATTAAAAGTGAAATCGCATATAAGTCTAATTATAAACTGATGCATATAAAATCGCATGTATATATATACTAAAATCGCATGAAAAAATGATATAAACAGATGAAGATAAAATCGCATGTGTTTCGTATAAATTCGCATGTACATTTTAAAAAAATTACTCATCCTCATCATCTTCTGAAACCTCCTCCCACTGATCTTCTTCTTCAGATCCATCATCACTACTACCACTATAATATTCAAACTCATCTTCCTCTTTGTCGTCTTCGACCTCATTGTCTTTGTCTCTGGGAACATTTTCAATCTGGACGCCCTTCATCTTCTATTTTTGCTGTTTACCTTGTTGTTTGGCTTTCAGAATCTTGCAAGTCCGAATATCATGACCTTTCTCATTGCATACGCTACACGTCCTTGACCTGTTCCCTTTGCGGCTGATCATTTGTTCCTTCTTAGATTTAATCCTTTTATGCGAGCCACGACCTTTGTTTCTTATACCAGCCGGCACACGGACAGTAGGAGGAGCATTAGTTACTGGTTGTTGATAACCAATCAACTTTGAAAATCGGTCAAATTTTGGATCAAGTTGCTTGGTTATACGACTCTGATCAACTCTCTCTTTAAGCTGCATCATTTGATCCCTCACTAAAACAAGTTGATCAAGGTCGGAAATCAAATTGCTAACCAAATACTCCCCTGTGTGGATGATTTCACGAGCAATCCGTTTAGCCTTGTGTTGCACATCCTTGCCACCCACATTTAGATTGTACTTCACATTTAACTCATTCGGCACCACATCCTTCATCCATCTCTTCATAACATATTGGTTTGGTATTTCTTTAACACCAAACATCTTGAAAAGAAAATAGATGTGTTTGCATAGCAGCCCATACTGCTCAAAACGCAAACAGCTACACTGTGCAGTTACATCATTTTCAAGATTTTTGAACCACACCTAGGAAAAACAAAAAAAAATATATTAAAAATTAAAATCGCATGTGTAACATAACAATTTCGCATGTCTAAAAAAATCATGTAAATGAATAAATTTTAAAATTGCATGAGAAAATCAAAATCGCATATTGCAAGATAATGATCTGAAAAAAAAAAGAAATTCACATGTATGTTATCAAAAAAAAGAAATTCGCATGTTTGAAATATATATGCTATAATACCTCCAATAAACTATCTCCATGGGCTTTAAAGTCCTTCAACAATTTCCTGATCTGTGGACCCTCTATTTTGGTGTCCATCGGCAGACATTCAGAAATTGTACCATAAATCTCTATTTGCTGATCAAAGAATATAGACCTGGTGAATCTCTTAGCAGCATCTTTTTCCAAAGAAGTTTCGCTCCAATCAGCAGGCTCAGTATATCTTGAAATATGATCATTCTTTCTATGATTAAACCTTTGGACATCCATTGCACCATCAAAATGATTCATAAACTCTACGAGAGTGAGTTGTGAATTAGCCACCAAAAAATGGTTCTCACTCTCTGATCTTGAAGTTGTTCTCATAAGTCCCGACATTGGCTCGTGCCGGTAAAAAGCCGGAATCCACATGGATCTCATCACAAACATATCATCAATCCATTTGTTTTCTATGAGACCGAACTCAATCATCACCAACTTCCACTGTCTCTCGAATTCTTCGGGCTCAATGGAATCAGTCCATACAATGTCGCACATCCTCCTTTTAAACTCATCGTTATTGCATAACTCGTGTCCAACCTATAACAATAAATGCTTTTTATATCAGCCTATAACAAAAATCTATAATATAAAAAAAAAATAACGCTATTGAAAGACAATATAGCATGCTATACCTTATCTGCCACTTTTTTCATTATGTGCCACATGCACAATCTGTGTCTGCTGATAGGGAAAACCTCCTCAATAGCCTGTTTCATAGCAGGGTCTTGATCCGTCACTACAACCTTTGGCTGCCGACCAAATGACTTTAAGAATGAATTCAGAAGCCATTTATATGATTCAATGCTCTCCGATGCCAACAACCCAGCTCCAAGTGTTACATTTCGACAGTGGTTGTCAATGCCAGTGAACGGAACAAACACCATCTTGTACCTGAACAAACACATGCGAAAACACATTGAAAACATGCGAATTATAAAAAACACATGTGAAAACAACAGTATAACATGCGATATATTCAACACCACTTCTTCAAAATGTCTACACATGCGATATTAAAAGCTCATGAAGTCATATAACATGCGAAAATTAGTAAAAAAACATGTTTGTCTTGAAACACTGACCTGTTTGTCTTGAAAGTTGCATCGAACGATATCACATCCCCAAATTCCATATAGTTAAGCTTGCATAAACCATCCGCCCAGAACAAACCAGTTAACCGTTTATCATCATCAACAGAATATTCAAACGAATAATCAGCTAAATACTGTTTTTTGTCAGTCATCCTATTAATCACCATGTCAGCGTCATATTTTCCTATATAGCTGTTAATTTGCTTCCTAAATTTTTTGCAATCATCAACCGTGGAACCAACGTTCTCGAAACCACCATAACGTTTTCTCGTTATATGTAAAGCTTTGACAGGACCAAGGTTTAAAGTGCCTAGCTCCCAAACCATCTCCTCCTGGACGTCTGACAATTGTCTGTAAGCTGGCAGCATGAGAATATCATCTTGACATACAAACTTATGATTATGACCATCAACAAATCTCTTTACTGTATATAATCTATCATCCACAGTGCAAATCATAAGTTGAGCTTTGCATCCAGTTCTAATAGTCCCCCTGTTCCTTGTTTTGAATTGCTTTTTTGACTTCGAACGATCGTCAATACACAGTGGCTTATGTCCCTCTTTAGAACAAACAAAATACTTAGTTTTGATTATACCACCACTGTGTACTTCACCACCTTTCCAAATAGAAAATCCAGCTAACTTAGCATATGATTGGTAAAACGCATATGCTTGTTCAATAGAGATAAATTGCATTCCAACCACAGGTGTAGCTGATGCTTGAACCTCCAGAGTGTAAACCCTTTCATCTACATGAATCAAATCAGAAAACAAAAAAACGTGCGAATTATCGGAATAGTTACATGCGACATATTAATAACAGCATAATTTCATCATAAAGAATAAACAATACATGTGAATTAAATGAACAATAACATGCGAAAATGATGATTTTGATTAATCTGTTTTATATATGCGATTTATTATACCATAACATGCGAAAAAGCATAAAGAAAATAAAATCAAATGCGAAATGAAAGACTCATAACATGCGAATTTGTGCATGTTGCTTTCAAATAAAAAATATAATCAACATTCAGACTTCAAAAAACAGCTACAACAATATAAAATCATTGCTACGATTAAACAAAAAACAAGTATACGAACAATTTAGAGATCTGAATTAACATAATTACCATTAAAACACTTGTTTACAACACTTGTACTTGCAATTGGATTTGGATTTGCAGGTCGCGGATTTAAAACATCCTCAATCGAAATTCTCTGATATGCAGATAATTGAGCATGATCACCGATCGGTCGAGTTTCTTCAAAATCAACATCTGTTCATCCAGTGCTGCTCTGTGGATCCATCGAAAAAAAACAATTGAATGAAACCCTAACACAGAAGAACGAAAACTGCAATTTGAGAATTATGAAAAATTTGAAACTGATTCGAATGATAATTACCGGGATATTAGTGTAACGAACATCTCGCTGATTGAATGAAGAGACGAATTTGCTCTCAGATGATTGAATTAATTGTCTGATTTAACCTTATTAAAGAAAAACCGAATCAGGACACGTGTATGGCTAATATTCTCGCGTATGTAATGTACAATTAGCTTATTTGTACCATACTCTTTACCTCTCTCTCTGTCTATATATATATATATATATACTAGGTTATCACCCGGGATTGCTTCCCGGGCTGGGAAAATTAATTAGATAAATATTAAGTATGCAAATAAAAAAATACAAAGTGGTATGTTGCATGAATTAGTGACAAAGTGGAATTACAATTTAAAGACAGTCGAATCCCTTTAAAATGCATATCCTTCGAGTTGCCAAAACATTTCTCTTAGTAAATCGAGTCCCTTCTACAAAAAGAACCAGCAAAAAAAATCATGAGGATAGTCTTGAAAGTAATGTCCCATATAAAAAAATCTTGAATGTAAAGAGGTTTATACCTTAAATTTCGGTAATGGCGATGGTGTTTGGAGACGCGCGTGGTCGCTTGAATAATTGGTTCACTTGAACTTTTCTTCACTGATGGGATATCTAATTCGACAACAATGTCTATAGAAAAAAAAACATTAACTCCCACTTAAAAAGCACATATATTTAAAACAAAGTGATAAAAAAATAAAAAAAATATGCCATTCGTGCAACTGTTACCTCGGATCCTCTAAAGGCTGTCTTCCGAAGAGTTAAGTGAGGACGGTGGTGCAGAGAAATAATAGTTTGACATAAACTTTCTTATGATAGTTAAAATGACTATAATCATAATCCTGAAATCATCTTTCTTAAACATTTCGGACAAACAAAGTGACCAATCCGAAATGTAAACCTAAAGCCTACATCCATTCTTTTGACATTAAGTGTTTCCGGTCATTACTGTATAGATTAAAAAATAAAAATAAAAGTTTCATATTAAATAAAGTAATAATGAAGTGAGATTACAAATATAACTAACGTATATATACAAATAATCATAATCTCTAAATATTTATCATATTAAAACGATGTTACCAGTATCATTTACTCAACATCTCTATAAGAATTTCAGCAGCTTGACATCAATTTCCAATACCTCAGTTCCATAAGTAGGTACTTTTACATAATCATTTGAGGGCACAAGGTCACTTGATGTTGGAATACTTTTGCATTTAGTGGATGAAGAATTTTTACCACTATGAGCCTCCCCTGCATAGAAGATGTTTTGCATAGTTGTGAAAAGGAGGTTTTTTATGAAAAGGAGGACCATATGACTGTCAAACATAAGGCCAAAAACAACAACTTAATAAACTATATAGAAGCTAGACAGGTGAACAACAATTTAAATATTACAATAAATAGTACTATGAAATGAAAGGAGTATATCTGGACCGCCAACTTGATAACAGTATACGACAAGTTTTGGCAATTTTGTCTCCTTGGTTAAGGATATTCCTAAAATTTGAACATTTATAAAAGGTTATTCTTAAACTATATATGTATCATGTGAAACGTTGTATTTTCTTTATGACATGAAAGGAATACTGAATAAATTGATATCGTAAAACATAT
This sequence comes from Helianthus tuberosus, assembly GCA_030545235.1. Lineage (NCBI taxonomy): Eukaryota > Viridiplantae > Streptophyta > Magnoliopsida > Asterales > Asteraceae > Helianthus > Helianthus tuberosus. The sequence goes on from CM060364.1 coordinate 11,504,452, forward strand.
ATCATGTTAAAAAAGTGCCCTTTTAATCTTCAAAGAATAATGTACACCTGGATGTATTAAAGTACTTAGAAGGTGTTGAATAATCGCATAACCTTCTTCAAATATCAGATCAAAAAGTATCATATGCACACTAATAAAATCGAAATCTCATCCCACTGATATTTCACATTTGTTCCCCAAAAACTATAATAAATATTTCAAAACTTCTTTATTAAATCTTAATCCAACAACTGTTTAGGCAATATTTTACCCATAAATACAGGTTCGATACAAGTACCCGGTAACAAATGCTCATCCCTAATACATTTTATCCAGAAGGCAATAAACAAAGTTTAAAATAATTACCTCAGAATATAGAAAGCCTTGTTAGTTCAAACTTTACATAAGGTGGTGTTGGACTCGAATTGTTTTGCATTCTGCATAACAGAAATCAACAAAGTGATATTATAAACGTAAAAACGATCATTTCACCTAAAAAGAACCAACTTTTGATTTTCTTTCATTGCAATCCACCAACCAAACCATACGCTACATCAAATAAGACCCAACTGATATAAATTAAATTGGTTTTTTTTAATATGACTATGATCTTTCATCACAACTGCGTAACACAAAGACTTCAGTTTCAAATAGCTAAAAAGGGTTAAATACAAAATGTACCCTTTGTGATTCCCAATGACCTTGATCTCACTCCGGTTAGACTTTCAAACATTAAAATCAACAACAGTGATTCTTTATTCATCCTTGAAGGCCACATGTCCAGCAACCAAGCCAATAACACACAGGGTATATCTTTTTATAAAGAAATTAATGGAAAAAGAATATATCAACACTAATAAGTAATAACCATAGTTCATGACTTCATGATATATCTGCTTAAATCCCAATTGTTGTGTATAATAAAAAATATATATGTTTTGAATAACAAAAAAAAATTAAATAAATAATAAAAAGCGACCAGCGGGAGGCTCGCCAAAAATTTCCAATTACATCGAATACACCCTTGACATAGAAACACCAAAGTACCTATAGAAATTGGCACATGCACCCGGGAATGGTCTAATCTCCATATAAGCGAGTCGTGTTCAGAAGAGCATATGAAGTGGCTCCTACTGTTGTTCGAACAATTGGTTTTGTAGCATCTATTGGCACAGATATTTGTAACACCGCCACCTTATTAAGCTCCTGAATATAATCAAAGTCAATATTATTCCGAACACGAATGTTATCAGTAGGTGACAATGGATTCTATAAGCTCGTGAAGCAGGGCAAGCTCCTTCTTGTCGATCAAAGAATTTAACAAAGTATTTAAATAGTAGAGTACCTGGCGTTCAATAAAAGTGCCTCTAGATTGCACTAAATCATCAACGACTACATGGCGACCTCAGGATCACACGTAAAACCTATGAGAAAAGAAACCTAGAATTCTATATATAGAAAATGAAAAAATGATTATTTATCATTTTTTTCCCACATCAACATATCGAAACTAATTTAATTAGAGACATGTCTATCTGGTAAGGCAATCAGTCAATCACAGCCTGATGATTTATGTAAAAGATATAGACATAAATATTCAATATACAGATCACCATGTAAAAGAGGATAACATGACATGCAAGTTTATTAGGGGGGGGGGGGGGGGAGGTGTCTGGATGTGTCTGAATCAATCAAATAGAAGCCCAAAACAAAATTAAAGAACAATCATATATAAAAAAAAAATCCTAAACTCTAAACAAAAATAGGGATAAGGTGTAAAGTGAAGAGAAACATGACACATGTAGGAGAGAAGATATTTGCTAGAGTGATTTTTACTCACAAACCGATTTGGATTCTCCAATTTCATTATATTGTTCATGCCCACAACACGCTACCTCCGCCGTAACAAATCCTACTCAAAACACATACAGAGATAATGATTAACAAATTAAGTTACAATAATTAATTTAAAAAATTAATTATGACTAATTATAGATCTAGAAGCCATCACACGAACTGGATTGTGATCGTAAGTTTAGTTTGTTATGGTATTTAGGCAAAGTATTGACATCACTTTATATACTGTTTGAATGAAGAATTTTAATTTAGAAATGGTATGATATAATAAAGGAAGGTATATAATTATTTAGTTTAGTAAAAATTGTTTATTGGCTTAAATTTGTTAATTAAGCATATATATGGTAATGTCAAAACGTAAAAGTTTCTAATGTATATTGTCTAATTGATTTTCTGTATTAAAAAAGCATATACAAAACAAAATGATAGATGGAAATTGATAAAATATTTGTATTTATATAAGATGAGTATTAAAACACATACCGTCAAAATTGCAAGTTGAATATATTGGTATTAGTTATTGATTTGATTGGTGTAAGTTGTCATCATGAGATTCTTTTTTATTGATATAATAAAAATAGTAAGTTGCCAACATATTAATATTTTTAATTTTAACTTTAATTGTCATCAAAAGAACAATGTTGGTCATCTTCTTATTTGATTTGAATGTAACGATTATTGATAATCGTAATTTAATTATAAATGAACTTTCATTTGATAACCTAGTAAAAAAATATGGAAATGATTTATCGATCATTAACCACAACAAAAAAGGAAACTATAATTTTGAATTTGAAATTCGAATTCGAATAATATGGAAATTATTGTGGATTAATTACATACCAAACACCTATCCATCTACTATAAATATCGATGATTTACTTTTCTTTTAACCATAAATTAATAAAATAAAATAATCTTTACGGAAATAATATAATTCATGTTTGTTTTGAAATTTTAAAAAACAATGTGTAACTCATTCTAAATATTGTAAATAAAAAAACGACATGAGTGAAGAATGATAAAGAGGTAATACGATAAAATATAAATCAGAATTATAAACAATTTTTAAGAGAAACTATGGAAAGTATTAAGTAGTAATAAATTACACAAAATGAGAGACAAACTGTACTTTTAAAATTGAAATTTGAATCGAGAACAAAACTAAATTAGATGAAGAGCCAAAACATGGAAACTATTGAAGGATTTATAAATAACCTAAAAGTTAAACACACTCACTCTTATACATAAATTTCGTGTGAGTTTTGAAGTTTTAAACTTAAAACAATAAAATTTAATACTGCAATATCTATAAAAAAACGTAAAAGTTAATTACACATATCAATTCATTAAAATTAAAATTCAAAACATAACAATATAAAACTAATGAATATTAAGACAAACAAAATACCGACATGACTCAAATGCATACCAAATACTGTCTTGAAACACAAACGATAACATAACTTTCCAACTAAATACATAGATAACGAAAATATATTGTTCAAAAAGAGTTTGTACGAAAACCACAAAACAAACTACTTGGAGACATTCTTAAAAAAAACTTAGCAAAAGGAATAATTACAAAATATGATGGAACCTAATAATGATGATTTTTTACATCAACCTGTATAATGTATAGCAACTAAAAAATCAAAACTTAAAAACCTATATTACCTGTAAATCGGAACCGTAGATGTCAGATTCTTCATGGATCTGGTAAAATTTTCACTAATCTCCTTGAATGACCTTCATATTCTTGAATCGCCACAGAGAGATAGCCAGATGGGGCGACGAAGAAGATGCAAAAGCCTAAGAATCACTATAAAAACCTTAATAAATCAAGATGCAAAGAAGACCTCAACTATAAAAAAATAAAAACGAAGAACACTATACGGACTGATTAAAGATGAGTACATGACATTACAACAAACAAAATAATGAAGGAAAAATAAGAGGGTACAACAGATCTAAATACCTTGAAACACCAAATCAGAAGATTGTAGAAGAGATTGTATCACAGATAATGAAACCTTCTCTGATGATAAAGGTAATAGACTCAAGAAAAAAGAAGGTTTCTAAGAGAGAAGTAAGAGAATCGAGAGAAATAGGAGAGAGAAATAGGAAGTTCCAGAGAAAGAAGTGTGTTTGATGAATAAATAGGATCCAAAATCACGGGTCAAATATGGCCTGATGGAGCTTCGCGAAGGAATAAAACACCCAACTCAGTTTCCCGCCAAAAAGTGAATCCAGGAGCCCTCAGCTAATGACACATCAGCCCAAATATTCTTGTTTATTATATATAATAGATTTTAAATCAGGGATTCTTATTAGTTTGTTTTGTATTCGCTGTTCCTTTATCTGCACTCTACAACTGATTGATAGTATGCATTGTTCATGTTTTGATATGGGTTTTGCCACTTAACTACAAAAATCTTAGAATCACCAAATCTTTGATCTTAGATAACACATTTGATTTTCTAGAATCAAGTTGTAGCATATCTTGATTGCTTTACTATCCTATAGCCATGCTTAATAATGATAGGTCATTCGGATTTATTAAAACTTGATGCTTTAGTTGCTTGTGTGACAACAATACAAATAAGACTGAAAGATGAACAAGAAGGAAGTATAAAGCTTGCTAAAGGTTTTAGGGGAAAAGCAAAGAACTGCATCAGGATGGCTAGAGAAAGGGTAGAAAAGGCACTTCAGTATCTCATAATCACTTTTGAAAAAAAAAAAAAAAAAACCACTTTGAAACCACCTTAAATAGAGTTGGCACTTTTGGAAGACCTAGTCTCATACCCAATTATAAAAGCCTATCTCAAACTTGTTGGTGTTGGTACCAAGTTACTCATTACTCTTCACATATTGAAATTGATAAACTACTACTTTTACTATAGAGGTGCACAAAATATCCGATGAATTAACGGTAACCAGTTATTAACCGAAACCGGTTATTAACTGCTTGAGGAATAACCAGTTATTGGTTATTTTTAACCATGAGTTAGTAACCAGTTAGGGATATTTAGTATAGTAACCGGTTTTTAGGTAGACCGGTTAACCGAAAAAAAAAAGACAAAAAACCGGTTATTAAACAAAAATAACCGGTTAAACTAATTAACCGGACCAGTTAAAGTAATAACCGGTTAAAACATTAACCGGTAAAAGTCAAAAAGTCAAATTAACTGGTATAACTGGTTAACCGAACCGGTTATTGAAATTAACCGGTTTCAATGGGCTTTGAACTTTTGGGCCAGCCACCCAAATCAATTTCAGTGTTTCACCAGACCAAAGAGTCTGATAACCCAGCAGTGAAACGTCGTCGTTCAATGTCGAAATTCAGAATTTCAACCATCTAGGCATCTTCTGATTAACATACAAACAGAGATGGAGGAATTGGAGAGCCGACAGACCCAAATCCTCAAAAGAATCACTCAACTCGAGCTCTCACTCCTTCCTCCATCCACCGATGAACAACCCTCCGCCACCGTAGCACGCCTCTCCGCCGCCCTTGTTGCCGGCGGCGTCAAACACTTCTCGTTCAAGCGGGTTCCCTCCGATTACTACGATTGGTCTTTGGAAGCTCGACGAGATGTTCTTGGAGCTGCTTCCATTCATCATCTCTGCAAAAGCATTGTCTTGGTAATGTTACTTCTTTTTAGTACTGCTATATATATGTTGTGTTGTGTTTTTTTTTTTTTTTTTTTACTTTAGTTTTTTATTGGAATCTATGCAATATATTAACTTGAATTATATACTCCCTTGGTTTTAAAAGAAAAAAAAGTTGGATTTATGGTTTTGGATGCAAAACATGTGATTTTCTTGACAAAATTGGTGTGCATTTTAGGGGTTATAGGGTAAATTGATAATTTAGATGATTGTACTAGTAACCTAAGTAGTTAATGCGGTAAAATATCGGATATTGGTCAAGGACCGATATTTGAGATATCGGAAATTTTAATATCATGCAAAATTTATATACATATAGCAATTTAACACTAACAATTCAGTATACTGTCCTACCATTAACAAATTAACCTTTTGCAACTTGCCAAACACTAACAATTGTGGCAAGTAGGAACTGATTAAGACTTAAAACAGTAACAACTAACAATTAAGACTTAAAACACTAATAGCGGCAATATGAAGAAAGACGAATGGTAGAACTAAGAAAAAAGGTACTAATATCGGGAAAATCGGTGATGTATCGGTCAATATCGCCGATCTTATCGGCACCAATATTTTGCACCGATATCTCGGCAGGGGACTGATAACCGATTTATCACTGATATATTGGGATATTAACTACATAGCTAGTAACTAAAATAGTATTTGGTGTTTGAACAAAATTCATCAATTTGTTATAGAGAACCACTAGATTGGCATTGAAAATAAAACTGCATTTCGTAGTGGATTAAAATGCCTGAAATTTTTTAAATTCATACTCTAAAAAGAATTAATTTTCGAAATCCGGGTGTTTGAATTTCTATATTTTATCCGTAGTAGCCAAAGTCGCAAGGCCCACTCAAGGTGAAAACTACAAAGGGCTCACCGTCGCTTAAGCATTAAGCACGAGGCGAAAAAGGGTTCACGCCCAAGGCATAAATAAAAAGTTTAATTCCATTCCAAAAATATAATACGGAAACCTAAGATATTTAGCAGTTAGAATTATCCACTTAATGCCAAAAGGTCGCAATTCACAAAAAAACAACAGTATCTAGGGGTGAGCAAATAACTGAATTAACCGAACCGTAATCGAATTAACTGAACCAGCCATGCATGACCTGTACATAGAGATGAATGCAGAGAACTAACAGACGCCTCTAGAATTCTGCCAAAAGTAGTAGCAATAGATACATGTTTGATGTTTATACTTTATAGGCGAGGCTATCTGATATTAGTTGCTATTTTATGACATTAGCTACTTATAAAATGTAGAGCTTATCAATAGCAGCTATCCGATATTGCAGAACATGTAGTTAACATGACACTTTAACGACAAAATGAGACAATACAAACAGGAAATGTAGTAGCAAATAGTCGGACGTCTTAAATAATATAGACAAAGAACATTTTTTTCTCAAGCTCACAGTAAATAATTACGACGATATAACTTGATAGCTTCCTTTGCATATTAATACTTTCTTTATCATGTTGCTGCTTGCAGGTAAATACTCAAGCTGCATCTGATATTACAGATTGCAGTGACCGCCAAAATTCAAAATACTATGTTGTTGTTGTTCAGGTGCTTTTTTGTTCCACTTTTTCATGCCTTTGTTAGCAATAATGCAACCCACCCTGCTGTTAATCTATCTTTGTAATCTCTGTTTAATGCAGTATACTGCTCGATTTAGTGCTGAGACTGTAAAAAACTTTCTTTATACGCTCAACAATGGCAAGATACCCAAAAAGAGATTCAACTGTAAGTAACATCTACTGTAATAATTGATGAACACTTCATAGTTTTGTTCTGGTAAATAGAACAGGGTTACTAATCACATTCTGTTGAGATCTCTCTTAATAATAGTTGACTTTCATGTTATACTGCGTCTTTTAGATGTAAATATTTGGATATTTAGGTCAAGATTTGTGTGTGCCATGATTATTAATTGCATTTTAACTTGGCTTTTCAGTAAGACTTGCTCCCGAAGAGATATCACACGAATTGACTGGTTTTGAACACAATGGAGTAACATGTGTCGGCATGAAAACGGACATCCCGGTAAGCTACTAGTTGATCTGCAAGAAGTCTTCTAAAATTATTTATCGTAAGAAAAAAGATGTTATGGGGATCTTGTGAGTAAGAAAAACGCAAACGTAATTTCTAGATATTATAATTGATAATAAGCCAGTAAGTATTTTTAGTTTGAAAAGTTGTAAACCTACATAACTCATAACAATTTTTTTTTTTTTTTTTTTTTTTTTGGTGAATAATGGTAGGTTATTTTGGATGAAGCAATTGTGAAGCTTCAACCTGACTTCTTTTGGCTGGGTGGTGGCGAGATAGAACTAAAACTGGGAATTAGGTCTTCCGAATTCATCAACTTCACAAAACCTTTCATTGTGAATTGTAGCGGTTCTTGATTATTTGTCTCAAACATTGTAGCAAGATAATATTATTGACAGATGGAACATGAACTGCAGAAGATTTCAAAGTTTTGAGCCCATGTTCTCACTTTTGGATTTGGTTTTATGGGTCTCCATTTTTTATTTTTGATATCCACTTTTATATGTAATCAACTCATGTGAAAGAGTGCACAATTAATATTTGTTCAAGCGTACCATAATATTCCTATTAGACCATGAGTAGTGGTTTGGCAAACCACGTGGTCTTTTTCGACACGTGGCGTCCACGTCATCTTAACCAAAGACCGTGGTGATATAAGGTGGGTTGGTCTTGATCTTTTTTAGCTGGGTTGGGCCATGACCAAGTATCGGTTGTTCGGTCTATAATTTCATATTTTAAGATGCTTTTGTTGGGCCAAAGTTTGAGATGATTTTGTGGACCAAAGGCGATATCTAATTAATTAAGAGAACTTAATCAAGACTCGAGTATACTTGAATCATGCTTCCATAATTGTAAAAAAAAAAAACAGATCATAATTGAGACACCTTAATTATAAAAACACAATAAAGAATAAGCTTTGAATGATAATTTCATAATAAAATTCATAACCAAAAAAAAAAAAAAAAAAACAAAGGGTGTGTTTCGGGTCAAAATTGGACCTGACTGAACCGAACTTAGATTTATACTTAAAATTAAGACCGACAACCAATAAGCTTAACCAGTTTGGTTTCGTATCAAGTATCCGGACTAATATGTCCTGCATATGCATTTGTTTCAATGGAAAAGTTTAATCGTGTGATCACTCCTCCGTTGTTGTACAAGGGTGGAACCAGGAGGGTCAAGAGAGTTCGCTGACTCCCCGGTGATCAAAACACATGTTTGTTTTTTATATATAAAAGTGGAGTTTTGTTAAGATAAACATGAGTTAGACCCATTAGTTGTAATCCCTGGTGTATTAACCTTATGATGACCCAGACTAGAAAGTTTTGGTTCCGCCATTGAATTGTCGTAGAAGCTGCATGCCTGCGATTTGGGCTGTAGTTAGAGATGGATGGCAGGCATTTGAAAAACTCTTCTCTACCGACAATTAGGACCAGAGGCATTGTGCATGTTTTATAAATGAATAATGATAATGCAGGATTGATTTTAGCTACCCTACGAATAATCTGTCCTGGCCCCCATCTAAAGTAGAGTCCACATTTGACTTTTGAATGTTAACATGTCATATTTTGTTTGGTTGTTGATGCAGGCCCAAGTGTGGAGGATTGGGCCATGACATTTCTGGAGGCCTATGATCGAGCTTCCAAGGGTGATTTACGAAAACGAGCATAACTTTGGCTACGGGTCTCCGTTAGGCGTTCGACCAGTCAAATCGTATTCTAATGGGAGTTTTGGACACTTTTATGTTTTTTCGGTATTTTATGCATTTTGTTTTTGGGCTTGTGTTTGGCCCATGGCCTTTTGGTGGCCCATTTCGAATTTCAGTCTTTATTTATGTATTGCTCTTGTAATTCCAATGGTCAGACTTTAATTTTGAGATTAATCATTTTTCACTTTAAATTCTCTGCCCTTTGGGTTGAATTTTGGGGGTTTGGGGAAGATCATCACGGGTATTGGTAGAATCAACGTGATTTGTTCTTCGTTATCATAACACACGCTACATCAGTTGTAAGTTGAAATGATTATGTTTAATGATAACACATTAACAAGATTTTGCAATAATACAAACTCTGAAGGTATTGGAACTATAGGAATTTTTTGTGTTTCCTTCAATGGCAGGTGGGAATCATGGGCGGATCTAGAAGAGGGTGGTTGGTTAATCTTTTGGCGGGTCGATCGTTTTTAACAAGTATGGGTATTTAAAACTGTCACTTTTTTTTAGCTTGCCGAAAGACAAGGGGGTACATGCACTAATCGGCTTTTGTCCCAATTGTTGAGTGTTATGTGCCTATATGTCCAAGGTTTGATACAAAACTACTATCGAGCCGGGGGTCTCACTGGAAGCAACCCCTCTATTCCTATGGGATAGATGCAAGGTTGTCTACATCTTACCCTCCTCATACCCTACCTTAGCTTTGCTATTGGTGGGATTTATGAGTATGATGATGATGACTTTTTTGTTGCTTGGTTTTAAAAAGTGTCAGGTGTTACTTTATATACAACCAAAAGTTGTATTTGTCTTATCTTTTTTACGGATCGCCGTTTTTTGAAGTAATCCATTCATATATTGTCGCCTCAAGGCTTATATGAAGGGTCGCCTTAAAGCATGTATGAAGTGTTGTCTCGAGGCGGCCTGAGGCACACCTATTAAAACCAAAGTTTGTTGTTTAACCACTCAAATTATAGTTGGTAAAGTAGTTTGAGATATTGGTCCTAAGACTGTGTACTAGTTAATTAAAAAGTGAAAAGGTAAATGTCACGTCATTGCCACCTAGGCACCCTAAGGCTTCCACTAACTTTACTCCTAAAAGTGCGTAATGATTTAACTATCCCACAAATATTTATGTAATCATCAAACAACATCCAAACACACATTGACACACACCCACCCCTAGGCAACGACTCCACCCCTTCTTCACGACCATTAACACAGGACCCCCCCCCCCCCGGCGCCCGGGTAACACCCATCCGGGGGTGGTGTTTGGCGCCTGTGGGTGCCGATGTGGCGTGGGGCGTCACCTCGCTACGGATGGTCTAAAAAAATTACTTGGACCAAAGTAATGCTCTGGTTCCAACCATAAGACTGTATTTTGCACCACTTTATTCTGTATCTACCATAAAGTTAAATTCGTATCATTATACACATGGATAGTTTTCTACAGTCACGTCAATGCTCTATCGAATGTCATTTGATAAAACTAACAAAAACGCAAAACAAACTAAGCGGCTGATCAAGTTATTAATTATAACATGAATTACATGTCCGTTTTGCATCCATTCACTTGGAATTTATGAACTTTTGCAAGAACATCAACAAGGTCGTTATCATTGCACATGCAATGTTCCAAATGATATTTAATTTTAAGACAACACTATCATATAGGGTCATGGAACTTCAGTTTCTTGGGACAGGTCTAATCTCTATGCTCACATCAAGTGTTATCTGATTGGCTCAAATGGAGGCTAGAGTTCATACAAATCATCTTCTAATTTAAAATGTGTTACCCTTTTATTTGTGGGAGAGACCAGCCTCTTCAATTATCATGTGTGGTAAACATCATAAAAGTCGATATCTTGACTTCGGTACCAAGTTCAATTTACAATTCGTACAAGCCTATATGATGAGCAAAACTCGTACTTTAGGTCCAAGTACATCGATCCTACGATGCTCTTGTTTATTTATTTTTAAGCGAGTTCAAATATCTGGTCTAGTAAACAATCATCAATTAACCTCTATAACAGAGGTACGTGTTTACCGGATCAGTAATTGAAACTGCACAAAAACTGAAATTCAATGTGAAGACAAAAACTACTTAACAAAAGTGATTTCGTTATCTTAAATAGCGAACTGGCTACAAGATAAAAGAAACTGAACATTTCCAAGGCTGAATTCGCTATTAGCAATAGCGAAGAACCCATTTTTCGGAAAAAAAATAAGTTATTTAAATGACTGTTTGAGATGTAAGGTTTGCCTGCATCCACCACTGACCTTACACTAGTTTTGCTATAGGTAGCATTTTACTATGTATAGTTATGATCGAAGGAATTATTTAGTTAAAGAAGTGATCATAAGGATTACCTGCTCCTTAGTTCACTCACCTAACAAACTTCTTCATTATTTACTGTAGTGTCTAGTGATGATCCATGAAACAATATAAAGTTTCTTATTTCAAAAGCTTTAAACATAAGTGATCAGGTAAAAATGTGAAAATGATAAACAAACTATTTCATAAGACTATCTTCAATGAGCATTCTTGAAGGCTTAGCACATGTGACACCGCCCTTGGGAGTTGGGAAGGGCAACATTGGAGCTCCCCGCCCTTGAAATTTCCGCCCATGGTGAAGGGTACCAACGGGGGAAACTTGGCGGTGCTAGCTAGGTACGTTTTTCTTTTTCTTTCACAAATTGATTTCTAGAGCTTTAGCGACTTACCACCACATTCATTTTTAGTTTTAAACTATTTCAAAAAGAGTAAGTAGGTAAAATAACAATAATAGGTAATGTTATAATTTTAATTTTTATAATTCTTTAATTTGTACTAAAAAGTATTTATTTATATAAATAGTAAAAATGTATTTATCTATTATAAAAAGTAAATCTAAATTTACCAATAATTTGATTTAGTTAAAAAGAATTGATTATGAAAAATAATTGTAAGAAGCTGTGATGATGTGAAAATGTAAGGTTTTCTAAGAATATTTCTAAAGTTTGAGAGAAAAGAGATGTTTTTAAAAATATGTAGAAATCTGATTTGGTAATTGAGTGGGGCATTTAGGGGACTGGGGGTGGTCCGTGATGGCACCCCCATCACTTGTTTTTTTTTTTTAGCACACCGCCGTCACTACCAAGTTCAACGAGTGATAGAAATAACGCGTGGAAAGGATCACGCGTGGAAAAAGGAAAATGATAGAGTTTAAAACTGTTTTTTTTTTTTATTTTAAAACCAGAATTCTTTTTTTAAAAAAGAAATTCAGAAAACTGTTATTTAAAAAAAAACAGAAACTGTTTAAAAAAAACAGAAAACTGTTATTTAAAAAAAACAGAAACTGTTTTATAAAAAAATTCAGAAAACAGTTATTTAAAAAAAACAGAAACTGTTTTTAAAAAAACAGAAAACTGTTATTTTTATAAAAAACAGAAACTGTTTTATAAAAAAAAATTCAGAAAACAGTTATTAAAAAAAAAACAGAAACTGTTTTTAAAAAAACAGAAAACTGTTATTTAAAAAAAAAAAAAGAAAACTAATATTCGGTGGCGGAGTCGATCTTCCGAATCGAAGAGGCGAAATTGGCGCATATTAATGAAATTTATAATTTTAGTGTTTTATTGTTAATTTCTAATTTAAAAAAAATTAAAAAAATTTGTGAGTGATGGAATTCCATCACTAGTAATGACCACCGTCACTCAAAAATGCTTGTGAGTGATAGAATAGTGGTTGCTGACATGGCGGAACATTAAGTGATGGAATTTCATCACTTGTGACCACCCCCACTCCCCTAAGTGTTCATACATTATATATTCCATGATAAATGAAGGCTAAAAGGAATGAGACTCTGAGAGCGTGACACGGAGGAGTTCCAAGGGGGCACTATCCTTGCAAGGGATCGGGGGCTGGCCTTCAAGGGGGTCCAAGGGCAACGCTCCTGTTTGGGGTCGCGCTAGATTTGCCTTAACAATGCTTCATAAGAATTGCATCAGTTTGTATGGAAGGAAGAAACGTTGCTGGAAAATTGTAAATCGGCAGAATAATTGTACATAGGTATCAAAATTTGTACGTTAGTATCAATTTTGTACCGTAGTAGCAAACAATATCGAAGAAGTAACTTAGAACTTAAGTACTGACAATGTTGAACTGACTACCGTAGCAGTTACAACCTAACAACAACTGTTACAACCAAAGGTTGTGACGTTTCACTCCAACTGTCATGATTGTTAATTCGGTCCTATATATTTCATTTGGTCTTATTCAATCATCTCTATTTGTACTTTAAATTAATTTTCACTAGAAAAGAACATCTTATTCTTGGAAAGAACTTTCGTCCTTATCCGATTTAGGATTTTTTTTATACCCACGATATGAAAGAACTTTCGTTATCCGATTTAGGATTTTTTATACCGACGATATACTTTAATATGAAGACGAGATTATATATGATTCAGAAAGCATGCAAGATTTTTTTATACACACGTTAAGACCCTTTTGTATTTAAAACTTCCACTAAACTAGAGTAATATTATTACTTTACTTATTTTTTTTAATGTAATTACTCTAATTGCAAAAGAGAGAGAGGGTGGGTGGGGGGGGGGGGGGGGAGGGGGGGTGTGGGCAGGAGAAGCAAGTTGATGAAACTACCATATAACTGTCGATCTTCCTGCTTTAAGAAGGAACCAACCAACATATTAAAGACATCAATGGACCACAAATCATCTTTTCTATATTTTCTTTATTGATAGAACGGTTATAACAATACTGCAACATAGACATAACTGCAAGTAACCAACCATACAATGATTCCATACTTACTCTTATCATATATATAGGAACAAAGCATTGCTAGAGTTGATCATAATATACCCCCAAAAGGGTTATTGTACTTACAACTCTGAATGCATAACTTAATTCATCTTACAATACAAGATCGAAAAATATAATATCGAGTAGCTAATTTAAATATAACAGGAAGGATCGAATCGAAGTACTAGACTCCCTTTAATTCTCTTACATAATGGAATATACCCATATGAGATTTAAGGGAGAATTAACAAGAACAAGTAACTTTAGGGTTGTATATTGTGGATAGGCGGTTTACGATGGGGCTGTGCATAGTCCATGACTACAACATCTTCAGTAACACTATTATCCTTAGATTTATTAATAGTTTCCTTTGAATCTTGTAGCTTAGACTCCTTTGTTGATCGACCATGATTCTTCCATTCCTACAATAATTAACGATAAGTAATTAAGTTTTGATGTGACACTTAAACAATATTTGATAACATCATATCCCTGATCACATGTGAAACACTTAATTATTGGTAATGGTTTTCTAATCTGTAGGGAGTAGGGACACTTGAGGTTTCTGAAATCTGATCACTTGGTGGTGGTATGTGACTTTTACTTCTTAAAATCTATTATCTTTTTTCATGGAGAAGCAAGTTTTGTAGATAATTAAGAAATATATGGAAAGATCAAGATCAAGAAAATATTTATGTGAAGTTTATTAGAGACTAAGATGATTCAAAACATTAATGCTTTCAAAGTTATAGCTTGAAAACGGATACCAAAAGTATTATCGTTTTGCATGCAATCATGCATGCACTAACAAAGATTACACTACTAGAAAAAGGGACAATTTTCTAAGAAATTTCCTACACAATTTTTTTCATCACAGATTACTACATTTTTATGACGAATTTCCTAAAAAAAAATTCAAGATTTTATTACAAATTTTCGAATTTCCTACACTTTTATAATTATATTAAGAAAAAATATATTAATAAAGGTTTAATGTCATATATATATATATATATACATATTATATTTAAGAGATATAATTTTATTATGTTTTCTTTGTAATTATATCCTTATAATATTGTATCCATATATAGTTGATTATTAGGATGTATAATAAGTTTTTTTTTTTAGGTTTAGGGTTCTCAAAAGTGTTTGTAGCTAGGTGGTTTTTAAGATTGTGAGTGTTTCTAGGTAGTCTGGTTATTGAAATAGCGGACTTTAAACAAATCCGGCACTGTAAAATATGTTTTATTGAGTAGCCGAATACGCTAGTTGGGTTGGAATCTCTTTATTAAGTAAAATATGTTTTATTAAGTCCGCTCGTTTAGTTAGCTAGCGGACTACCTACAAACACTTACATTCTCAAAACCCATTTCAGGGGCAGACCTACCCTTTGGTCAGGGTGGGCGGCCGCACCTCTTGAAAAAAAAAATTAATGTATATTTAAGGCAAAAAACCCGACCGCACCATTTGAAAATATGGTTGAACACCTCATCCGCACCCCTAGAAAATAATTTCTGGGTCCGCCACTGACCCATTTACAAAAACTTTTGAAAACCCTAAACCTTCAATAAAAAAAACTTGCATAATAATTTACGTGGTCTTTATTATTCAACAAAAGTCATGCTTGAATGTTCTTAGATGCATGATCATCTAATGAGATTTACCTCTATTTTGTTTTCCTCTTGAGAAAGTTGTACCTTGATATATTCACTTCCTGCAAGTTATAACATATATAACATATTAATATCCATAGCATGCTAAAAATATGAGCTTATTCTGAAATATTATCAAAATAAAACCTTTGAGAGTCTTCTCCTCATTTAAAGTAAACTCAAGCTTGTACTCCCTTTGTTCAATATTATCTTCATTAACCTTTCTTCCATGGAGCTCAAACACTAGTTCTGGTGTCTGGATTACATAAAAGATCAAACCAAGCATCATATGATCAATCACTAATCCATTACTATACACACGCCACTGACAACCTAATCCAACAAGTTTTCAAACAGTCGTTTGAGATTACACCAAACGACTGTCTAATTAAAGGTTATTAGGGCTTACATCACAGCCCCTACTTTTAAACTGCCGTTTGAAGGTTATGGCTTGCGTAGCCTCCCAACCTTTAAACGGCCATTGAGTTATTTGTCGAATGGCGGCTAGAGTTTGGGGAGCGGCGTAGGATTATTAAGGCCCCTAATCCACTCAAAGTCAAGATTTGTTATTATTTTGATTAATATACATAAAATTTGAAGTACTTTGGGTACAAACCTTGCTAGTTTCAAGACTGAATATTTCGTTTTCGGGTTCCTTGTGGAACACGCGAAGATGGCGGGAACTGCATGCATGCATGGAAACACATAGGTGGAGGATGAGAAAATAAGCAAGAAATGACATATTTTGTTTCTCAAAGGGATATGAATAACCAAAGGTATATTTATAGAGTTAGAGGTATGATCAGAACTAGTGTAAGTTGGTTTGCTCAGCCTCTGTGGCGACCGTTAGAATATGTGGTTGTGTTGGTTACTGATTGCACAAGGAAGTTAATATATATATATATATATATATATATGGATATATAATTATATTTTATAGAAAGACTAGCAATAGCTAGGGGCGGGGGTATATAATTGAATTGAATGCAGATATTGTAAGAGGAATGGAAGGAAGGATGTTTAAAGAGAGAACATGGAAGTGTTTGGTGATGAATCTTTAATTGTAGATATTGACATCCTCTACTGTCCCCTTCCCCTTATCACTTTTTATTAAATTTCATGGCCCATCCTTTTATATATGTTGTAGAATGCATTGTATATAGAGTTAAGTAGATGCATGATAAATTAATTACAATTTAAAGCACCAGACATGTATGAACTTTTATTTCTTTTTGTTCTGGTTCAGGTTTAGCTTACGTCTCGTGACAAATACTCACATGTAAGCTCCGGTCGTGCATGCTAAAAGTCAACTACGTTTTAGCTAGCTATCTTCATCCTTGAGGTTTTTTTAAACCTTTGATAGTTTCAAGGGAATCCGCTAACTCAATTGGAGTCTACTTGTCAAACGAGCACACTGGTTTTTTTGAGTTTGGCATGTTAGCTTATGCGTAGAGTTTGCTTGCCGCATGAATGTTAAATGTTTTTAGAGTTCGCTAGCGAACTTCATACAAACCAAAGCACATGCCATTTTGTTAAAATACCCACACAAAAAAAAATTAAATAAGTATGAACCTAGTTTGAGGGTTCTAAATGAAACCTCCTACATAGTTTAGTTAGAAGTCTTAGGTGTGGTGTTTGATTTATAAGTGAAAGTGAGAACTAAGCATATATAGCTAGGTTGAAAGATAAAAAAAGAAAAATATATATATAATTGTTTTTTTTTTTTTTTTTTTTTTTGTATAATCAAGTAGATGTTGATGTATGAACTAAAATAAAGTATAAAATAATATTGTGAGTCCTGGAGGAATGCAATCTCAAATGGAATGTACCATTACTCAACAAGAGGGGTGGATGAATGAGTGAAAGGTGTGGCATGATTGATTTAACAATCAGTGCTGTTAGGGAACACTACTTCATCCTAGCGGCAACGGCCCATGACAAGGGTGAGGAGTGATATAGACTTGTCGAGGAAACCGTATGTGTGTTGAGTGTGAGCGTATATGATAGGAGAGAGTTTACAAGTAGTTAAACTCATTGATCAACCTCCGTAATTAAGGATGAGAGGGATGTGAAAGATGGCAATTGCATTAGGTTGATGGTAGATGCATAAGTGATGTGACACTAATGCGGAAGAGAGAGTGTGTTAAAGATGTTAGCGATGTTATTACGATACACACCACCCTTAGAGCATCCGCAACAAAAGCTCTCTACGGATGAATCTCTCTGTTGCCTTCACACCGAAAACTCCTCACAAACGGAAACCTCCTCACGAATGACTTCTTTTTCTCTCTTCTCCTCATTTCACAAAAACAACATCCCCAATAACGACATCCTCAGTCACGTCACTAGCTAAAGATTTCCCTCTTCTCTCCCCTTAATTTACATGACTGCCAAGTTCGTCGCCCTTCTCCCTCTCTCTTCTACCTAATTATCTCTAGACAATAAAAGGCTTAAGAATATCTTGAACAAATGAATTGTTGCCATATATAGCTAGTAAAACTACTTTTAATTTGTGAGTAAAAAGTAATAGTATTTGTATATACATAACAATACTAAAGCCAAGTAATAGTTTTTATATATTCATATAACAATACTAAAGCCAAAAGGTTGCTACTTAGCTAGGCATGCATGTACTATATATGACAATAAAAAAACAAAAGCAATGGTAAATTTTGATAATCATAGTCTTTACCAAATTTAAGAGATTTTAACAAGAAAGAAACATGAATGTGAAACTTGCATTTGACAAACACTCATAAATTCATAAGGCAACCAGGTGGGAGCCACAAGGAGTGGGGTTGCAGAGACAAAGTTGGCATGGCAAGACCGCCACTTGCACCATCACTACACAACAGCGACGGGGCCACCCACCGCTCACACCCTGCCACGTGGCATCATCCCCATGTGCCATTGCTCTTCTTTACAAATGCTCACTTCATCGATGTTCTTCCTGACCTAACACACCATATCTCTGTCAAATCATCTTATGTTCCGCTACTTAACTTTAAAAGTTAACTATATGGAAGTACCCCGCGTTGCGGCGGGAGTACAACCGTACCAACAACATTAACAAAAACACCATCACCAACGACAAACAACATTGGAAAAGAAAATGTGAAAACGTTAGACCACGCATGTCCTTAACGTGTAGAAGAGAAGTTACAACCATTTTGAGAAAACGTTATACACCATAATCATACACGTACCTTAAGTATAAGAGAAGTTACAACCATTTTTAGAAAAGTTAGAAACATTTTGTAGTACATTTTGTTACTATATATTATATACTAAGCAGTGGGGAACATAAAAATGTGCCAAGTTGCTCCAATGCTATACTACCGATAATGACCACTAACACCGGAAAAACTCATAAAACAAAATAAATAAAAATGGAAAAAGTAACAGGGCGAAACGTAAACGTAAAATCATTGAACCATACACACCCATTACAGCATGTTAATACAAAGAAATTAGACCGAAACGTTAACATAGAAAAGAATAACTAAGTCGATATAGGACCTGCGAGTTGCGACAGACCTATCATATGAGAAAATAGACATAAAAACATTGAACCACATACGCACCTTACGTCGTGTATGGACACGAATAAATTAAAAAAAAATTAATGTGTATTACAAAAATAAATACATGATTTAAATAAGTAATAAAACTAAAACAAAAATCATAAAATAAATAATAATAAAAATAAAGATAATAATAAAATATAATATGCCTTGGAACTACAATCAAACTTTTTTTTAAAACTCATAAAACATAAGTTACAACACAATTATGCTCACAAAACTTGCTAATTGATACACTACTAGAAAACTGCTATTATTCCTACCAAAATTTCCTACGCATTTCCTACGAACGAAAATGGCGACACATTTCCTACGAAATTCCGACGTATTAAAAAGGATCTTAGTTTTGTGACAAAAAAAGCGACAAAAGAACGACAAATTGGTTTGCGTAGAAAATGTGTAGGAAAATTCCGACCGATCTCCGACGAAATCCGTTTTCATTTTAACCATTAGTCGGAAATTCGTAGGAATTGTTATGCGTAGGAAAAGTGTAGGAAAATTCCCACGGAAATTGACGTGGGAATAGCAGCAGTTTTCTAGTAGTGATAGTATGGAAATTGTCATTTCCGTCCCTGTAGTTCGTTTAGTTATACCAGTACATGTTAAGTTTCAAATTTATAACATTATCGTCCCTACATTCTTAAAACATGCTCATTCCATCCAAAACACTAAGGTTTAATCGAATAATTTGACAAAACACAGAGACGAAAATGACAATTAACTCATGTTTTTTTGGACGGAACTGACATGCAGGGCCGGCCCTGAGAATTCATGTACCATGTTCGAGCTCGAAAAAACGTGTCCTTAAGCCTTAACGAAATTGGGTATTGGGCTCATTAAAGGTTTAAACCTAATGGCAATGGGCTAATAACTATTAATTTATTTATTTTTTCATTTACATATCGGATTTTTTTTAAATAACATGCCCTTCGAAGTGATCGTGCCCTGGCCGGTGGTCCTCCCTGCCCACCCTAAGGGCCGTCCATGCTGACATGTTTCAAGAATATCAGGGATAGAAATAGTATAAATTTGACCTGAATTGTCATAATTGGACCAACTATAGTGACGAAAATAACAGTTAACACTAACTATAAGAGGACCCGGGGCGGTCAGTGATAGCCCCCCATCACTCGTGAAAAACAAAAGCACACCACCGCCGGTCATAAGTATCACCCGTTGATTTCATAACGCGTTATATATATCACGCGTTTTACAAGTTTGAGTGGTGAGTTATTTTTAAATGGAGATGGGTGTGTGGTGAGTGATGGGCATTCACTATAAGAACAGGCCGCCTTTAGCGACGACAGGCGTCGCCGGTATTGGTCCATTTTGTCGCCGCTATTGACTTTTAGCGGCGACACGTCGCCGGTAAAGTGTCGCCGGTATTGATTGGCCGGTATTGGCCCCCTGTCGTCGGTAAAAGTTAGCGTCGCCGGTATTGATCTTGAACCTTTAGCGACGACATTTGTCGTCGTTAAAGGGTCGCCGGTATTGCCCTTGGTCGCTAAAGGTTGTATGTCAATAGCGGCGACACATGTCGCCGCTAAAAGTCTTTTTTTTTTAATACAGCTGCTGTATTTACAGCACCCAGCCATTTTTTCGGCCGAACAAACAAAACTTGCCTATTTCAAACAACACAAACATACGCCACGAACATATACTAAAGGTAATATAATTAAAAACTACGTTTAAGTCGTACATTATAATCCTACAACGTTTAAATCTAAATCATACATTAAAAACAAGTCACTCATCGTTATCGTTGGTTTCATCGTCGGATTCATTATCGAATAAGTTGTCAGAATCGTAGTCTTTTGACTTTCCTTTTCCTTGTGAAGCAAGATAGTTGTTAAGTTGGTTAAAAAATGACGGGGTTTGGAACAAGCTGTTAACAAAATCCTACAATAATAGATAGCAAAACGTATATTAGCATATTAATTAACGCTACCAACATATATTTAACAAGGAAACATGCGTTCGTTTGTCATTTTATAAATTGCGTAGTTTACCTCGGAAAAGGGTTCTTGCGTCCGAGCTTGCGAAGATGACATGTTAGATGACGAGTGCGAGGACATGTTGGAAGAAGGTTTAGGCCCCATCCCGCGGTACCATCCTCGCCGCTCACCCAATGCTTCCTGATACGGGACAATTGGCGGACCCTCACCGCTCCATTCACTTGTGGCCTGTTGTATGTTCCGCTGTATTTTACGAAGATGATTAAATATATATATATATATATATATATTTGTTATAGAAAATAATACTTAAAAGAAATACTTACGTAATTTTGTTCAGCAACCGGATCAACCCAATTCCCTTGATTGTCCGTGTGGGTTTTAGCATACGTAGGTACCCAATCCATATCCTGTTTAACATTAAACTTAGATTAGACATTAAATAAACAAAAGCTTACACACACGCACACATACATAAAACATTACATTTTTATGGGCGGTGCTACCGTACGACGATGTCCCCCCACGGTATGGGAATTGTTGTTTATGGCGTACTAGTGTGTTGGCCTTGCTTTTTTTAATATATTTTTCTTGCCGGAAACCTTCGATGTTTCTCAACCAGTTTTCATAGGGCATATCCGCGGGATGGTATGCCCTTGCACTCTCAAGATCATCGTAACCTCCCTGGGCATCAAATAATTGTCTAGCTTCATACTTGCGGTCATTGTACCGCTTCATAAGCACACTCCTAATACCACCCTTCAAGTTTTTCGCCTCATAATCACGTTCCACTTCATCAAAATTGAAATTTTCCTACAAATTAAATAAAAAGGTTAAAATATCATATATAAATTAGATTTGCATGTGCTTAAATATTTGATCAAATTTTATGCATATAACTTATTTACCCGTAAGTGGTTCATGACCGCATCCTTGTAATGTTGTTCAACACTATCCCAACCAATTTTATCAAACGGGATATGCTCCGCCACATATACAAGCCGGCCTCCCTTGAAAACATGTCTCTTGATTTACCAACAGGGGTAAACGTGACCTGTCTGTCAAACGTAAGCGATACAGGCCCCCCCGCTTTTACTAGACGCCGTAGTTTCTCGTTCTTAGCGTTCCCCCTAACTTTCTTTGGGGGAACCGCTGCAATTAAAACAAAAATAATTAGTAACAACATTAATAATATATAAAATATAAGGACTACAAAATAATTTAGTAAAAGACTTACCGTCTGTCTCGTGTGTGCCACGAAATCCACCAGGAGGAAGCAGTGGATCACCAGCGCCGTCACCCCCATGTCCCCAGGGGGCCACATCCGCCATCAAATAAGCGAATATCAGCAATACCGAAAACATAATCCCTATAAAGTTACAAATGTTACAGCATGTGTATCTAATAGAAATTAAGGGAAAGTACAACAAGTGTAACTCAAATTCAAATAAATATTTCAAACAAGTGTTTATCAATTACAAATCAATATAAATTACAATAACTTTTCTTTTAGTCAGACTCCACATAATCGGGATCATCCTCATCACAATCAGTCTCGACCTTCAGGCCTTGCCGGGTTTTTGACATAGTTCTTTAGTTTTTTCATGTACCTTTCAAATGGATACATCCATCTAAAAGCTACTGGACCTCCCGAAATCGCTTCATCAGGTAAATGCACAAGTAAATGAACCATAATGTCAAAAAACGCAGGTGGATAGATCATCTCTAACTTGCATAAGATGGTAACAATGTCATCCTTTGCTTTCTTCATATCATCCACCGATAGTGTTCTAGAGCAAAGTTGCTTAAAGAACATACAAAGGTCTACTATTGGTGTAGATGTATCTTTAGTCAAAAGCCCTCTAACCCCAATCGGTATCAAACGTTGCATGAGGATATGACAGTTATGAGATTTCAACCCGGTAATGTTAGCATTGTTATCTGTCACCCTCTTACTGATATTAGATCCAAACCCATCGGGTAATTTAACATTTTTTTATAAACTGACAAAAAAGTTTTCGATCATCGGACTTGAATGAGTACTTTGGGTGGGGACTTAAGAACTTGCCACCCGATTGTTTCAGCCATTGTGTCGGCCGAATGTTTAGTTTTTCCAAGTCGGACCGCGCATTTGACGTGTCTTTGCTCTTATCGTTCATTAGAAGAGTACCGAGCAAGCTGTCGCACACATTTTTCTCTATATGCATTACATCTAAGTTATGTTTCAGCTGCAGAGAAGACCAATACTCAAGGTCAAAAAAATATGCTTCTTTTGGACCGGTTCAACTCGAAATCTGACCGGGTTATCCTCCCACCTCCAAAATCTGGATGCTTGCCTGGTAGACGATTAATTAAACGACCGAGTTAAGCTTCTATGTCAGCTGGGCTAAACTGTCTCGGAGGGTCTCGTGTCTCGGGTCTCCCGTTAAAGTCGAGACTTGTTCTCCAAGGATGGTTGGCATCTAAGAACCGGGGATGACCAACATAAGCACATTTACCAGTTACACGTATTGAAGGAGTGTCTTGGTTACAAGTTGGGCATGCCATGTAGCCTTGTCCGCTCCAACCCGATAGACTACTACGGGCTGGAAAGTCATTTATGGTCCATAACAACGCCGCCTTCATTGTGAAGTATGTGTTTGTTGCTGCGTCTTTAGTACGTACACCTGTCTGCCACAATTGCTTAAGCTCATCCACTAACGGTCTAAGGAAAACGTCCATGTCTTTCCCCGGTGATTTAGGGCCAGGAATCAACAAGGTCAACATGAATGTGGACTCTCGCATGCATAGCCAGGGAGGCAGATTATATGTGGTGAGTATAACCAGCCACGTGCTATGAGTCGAGGATCCACTACCGTTGTTAAAGGGATTAAAACCGTCAGCTGCAAGCCCTAAGCGAACATTTTGTGGCTCCATCGCGAAGTTTGGGTACTTTTTATCAAAGTCTTGCCATGCAGATCCATCAACTGGATGACGCATAGTCCCGTCTTCCGATCGTCCGGTACTATGCCATATAATATCTTTCGTTGTGTGCCTTGAACAATACAAACGTCGTAGTCTAGGTGTCAAAGGAAAGTATCGTAACACCTTACGAGCCACCTTCGTGCCTTTTGTGTCTTTATCGACCCATCGACTCTCATTACAAACGGGACAATTTTGCAAGGACTCGTTTTCTTTCCAAAAGAGAGCACAATCATTTGTGCACACATCTATCGTCTCCTATGCCAAACCAATCTTCTTAAATGTCTTCTTAGCTACATAATACGAAGGGGGAATCTTGTTGCCTTCTGGCATTGACTCTCGCAACAACGAGAGGAGTCGATCTACTGCTTCATTTTGCAAATGGTACGTATCCTTTATATTGAAAAGCTTTGCTAAAAAGTCGATAGAAGAAAACTTGGTACAACCAGGATATAATTCTGTTTCAACTTCCTTTACCAGGTCTTCAAAATCATCAACAACACCGCTACTATCTCCATTCGAGTTCTCTTGGTTAAGGTATGTATCTTCTTCCATACGATCCCCCCTAATGTCTTCAATAACGTTTACCATACCGTCTTGTGGCGCAACATCGTTTACTTCTGCAATTGGAGTCGTGTCCCTGTGATAGGCCCACTTCGTGTATTCCTTCCAAAAACTGTTAATACGCAAATGGTATTTCATTTCTGCCATAGTTTTTAAGCCGGAATTTTTACATTTGGTACACGGACATCTAACTTCATCGTGGTTTTTTATCACTCTTTCACACATCTCGATAAATGACTCGAGTCCTTGCTTGTAGTGAGGTGAATGACGCGGGGAATCAATCCAACTTTTATCGATAGGCATTATTGTAACACCCCAAAAACGGGTTTGGTAATCAAACCACGTTAAATATTACTGACGGGTAAAATACCGTTAGTGGTAAAAATTTACCCGGTAAATATTAGGATTTAAATAATTAATCCTAATATTAAATAAAAAGTGAGTAAACGCTTTTAAGGAAATAAAATGGATAAAAGGCCCGGGTTAACGGGACCTAAAATAAACTTAGTCATAAATATCCCTGAACCCGCTAAGTTAACTAGGAATATTAAACCTAGTTAATAAGTGGGAATATTGTTAAAAATAAGTAGATTGTGGCCTACTTAATAACGAACCAAACACGAGGGGTTAAAGTGGGATAACTAGAAAAGTTATTTAATTAAACAAAACACAAACACACACACAAATGTGTGTTCTGGATCGATCTCAGGAGAGCTCCCAAGGACCCAAACCCTAACATCTAACATAATCATCAAATTGAAGGTCAAAATGAAGCTCAAATTCACAACCAAACATAAATAAACGATCACCAAGTCAAGGGGATCGTAAGGTATGTCGAATTTCTAACATTCTTGAAGTTGTGAAAATCGATTAATCTTGCATGATACGATTTATGTATGAATCATAGAAGTTATGGCTGAATTTGGGATGTAGGATTGCTTAGGAACAAACCCTAAGTGAAGATTTAGAATAAATTGCTATGATTTAGGTGTTTGGTTAACTCACCACACCTAGCTAAGTAGGTTTTAGTGTATGATGAAATTGATGATAAGACTATGTTTAGAATCATCATGTGTGATAATGAATGAAAGGTGTTTGATTAAACCATGAAATTGGGTACATGATCATACTATCATGAAAGGGGTTTTAATAAAATATGATGAAACTAGTGATTTTGGTTCATATGAATGGGTGTTAGGAATCATCATGTCTACTAATTAATATGTAGAACTTGATTATATTTGACGATTGGATGAATGTCTAATGCTATAATGAAATGGGTTTTACATGTAGATGGAAACCTTTAGTTAATTGCTTAACAAATGAATGATTAGCTTCAATAATCGAGAGCTAAGTTAAATTGGTGCGTAAGAACTAGAATGGTTAAAGAGTTCGGACGAGAATGCCTAAGTAGGTTCAATGTGCCAAATGTGTGTTTGAATATGTTATAGACAAATTGACTTTTAAGAAGTCAAACTGACCAAAATGAAATCAAATGATGAATTTTGATGTAAAACCCGTAAGATGGAATAGTCATAATTAATTATGACTAATCTAACCGTCTTACGAATTATGATGATAGTTTGACGCTTGACAAACTAGGTGGAGGCTTGGAAAGGAAGCGGGTCAAACGAAGCAAATAAGAAGGAAAAGCGTACTTCGGATGCGAGGTAAGTAAAACTTACACCCACCTGTAGTATATGTGTTTATATTATAAGCGAAGAATATGACAAAGGATTAGGTTCGAATCATTGGTTCCGACACAAAACGAAATGGGTCGGAACCAATAAAAATGTTTTAAACCATGATTAATGGTGAAAGAGGCAAGATGGTAAATTAGTCACGAATTGGCTAAGAATTAGTGAGTTTTCTTAAAGTTACCTTATAGCGTAACTAATAATGGGAAAATGGGTAAAAATGGAAATTTAGTCAAGTATCGACTAAAGTAAATTAAGGTTTAAAGGACACCCATAGCGTAAGCCGAATGGGTTAAAAATATAAGAAATGACTTTAGAAAAGAAAGGGATCTAGTGAGAAAATCCGAAATGGGTCGGATGTGTGATTGGTAATTAAAACCCATGTTTTGTTACATATGAAAATGTTGGGTTATGTAGGTCGAACGG
The DNA here is from genome assembly GCA_030545235.1 of Helianthus tuberosus. Taxonomy (NCBI): domain Eukaryota; kingdom Viridiplantae; phylum Streptophyta; class Magnoliopsida; order Asterales; family Asteraceae; genus Helianthus; species Helianthus tuberosus. The sequence continues at coordinate 11,531,376 of CM060364.1, forward strand.
ACCAAATGGTGGGAATAACGCCATTTGACAAAATCAACTAATGTGATTGTCTAGTCATGTGTTTACAGGGGCGAATAGTAGTTTGGGTAATTGCGTCGCCATAAGAATATCGGTAATAAAAGCAAGGTGTCGAAATGGGTCACTAGGTTGACTCGAGCCAGGTACGTATAAATACGATTGTGGTTAGACATACATTTTTGGGTCGAATTAGTAGCAAATGCCCTTCGCCGTAAATGAGGGGCTAAAGTTGACTAAAATGCCCTTGATGGGTAAATCGGGCAAACGACCTTTAAAGGTTGTTGGAAGTAAGCGTTTTGATAGACTAAACCCTTAGGATAAGTATAAAAAGGGATGATATGAGACCTTAGTGCATAAATACCCTTAACGGGTCAAAATAGAAGTAATAGCGAAACGGGTTAAGAATGAGTAATAACTCGTGAATTGAACCTTGTACAATAGAAAATAATCATAATATTATGTTTACAAAAGAAACAAGGGCCACAAAAAAGTTTGTTAGATAGAATTATGAACGGGTCAATATTTGGTAAAAAGGGTAGTAAGCCGAAGACTTAAAAGTCTGAAATAATGTTAATCCGGATGTCGGATTTTAACTCCATAAGATGGAGAAATAAATTACAGACGCGTAGGAAAAAGAATCACCTAAAACGGACAACCGAGCAAAAAGTTATGAGCGTTCAAAGTTGAGTTTTGGGAATTTCCGGAGCTGGGCAGATATGCAGGACCAGCCCCTGGACTTGCTGGAAAACGTACTCCCCCGCGCCACGCGGGGGAGACACTGTAAACTGGCGCGACACGCGGGGGCTTCCGCGCCACGCGACAAAGCGAACGGATCCTGCCGCGACACGCGACAGGATCAGTTTTGAAATTTTATTTTATTTTTCACATTTCGATGCTAGAACTCGTTTATACACGAAATATCAATGTCAAAACTAACATTTAAAGTGGTTTTGACTTCAGGTTTTGTTGGGATTGTCCGGAGGAAGATCAAGCTCATTGAAGAACCGAACACGACCAAGATACAAGCTTCCGCACGACGTTTCGTTGTTAATTTCAAATGACGAACTTAATTACATTATGCTCTAAAACTTTTAAATTTGTAAAAGTTTTTAATAACCCGTATTTCCGCTATATATGTAATCCTAATTACATGATTGCTTTCGTAAATTATACGTTAAACTTGACGTAATAAGAACGGGTGTTACAAGTTGGTATCAGAGCCTTGGTTTAAGAGATTCAAGTATGGTGGGAAAACTATGCTTGGACTTAAACCTTACGCTCTTAATAAAGATTGGTGTTCGGTTCGAGGCTTGATCGCAAATCCGGTAAGTACATGTATATCAATGGTTTAGCATGTTAAAGTGTTGTAAACAACACATAGGGTTATCGTGTAATATACGATACCTCAATTAAATAATAGATATAGTTAACAAAAAAAAATTACGTGCGTTAAAACGTATAGTAGAAAAGCCTTGTATTATGATACGGGCATTTAGTAAAGTTGACATTACTAACTTTTATGAATGTTTTAATTGGAGGAAACTCGCATTTGAAGATGACGAGGGTTGAACAAATTACTGATATGATAGAGGAACGGTCTGAAGTATGACAAGAGGAGCATGCTCACCAAGGACTAAATCGCGTAACGACCGCGAACAAGGTTAATGGCAAGAAACGCCCGTCGGGGCAAACATTACCAGGTGCACGTTTTAAATTATTACGTGAATAGTAATATGCAACAAATACGTAGAGATTGAAAGTGCTTATGTAGATTGAAAACTTGGAAAAACCCGAATAGAAAACCTATCCGGGATATTATTTCCAAGAGAGACTTACATGGGGTGTAATGTGAAAATTATAAAAAAGGTCATGTATACCAGGTGTTGATCGCTTACTCTGGCCAAGTAAGTAGTGAACACGTGGTACCATGAACTTCTTATGAAGGACACACTTATGTCCGATGTAGTAAGGGCGGGGTGAATGGGACTAACTTAAATGGTACCCAAATGAATCGAATAAGTAAGATGTTTAATAGTAAACGTAAACGTAAGTCGGATGACGGAAGCGTATTACGTAAGAATAACGAGCCCGAGAGAAGGGACAAGGATCAAGTAAAAAAAAATACAGACTGACCAATAGGAATGCTAAGGCATAAGGATAAAAGTTTGACCGTCACAAGTGATGAAATTCACATGGACAAGTCAAACGAATTGAATAAAGAATAAAGAATTAATCTGAATAAAAGCGATGAATCTCGCTAAGATGATCAAATAAATTAAGATGATGTCTAAAACCATATGAGAATGGTTACTTAACGATGACGATGGTAAAGATACCCGATGGACGGGTAGGATTGTGGGTGAATGCGTAAACCAAGAGACGGGAACGCGAAATAGAAAGTCAAAAGACTCGGAATATTAGTCATGACTAAAAGACAATGAGAACTTGCAAACAGAAATTTTAATAGCTACGCTCAACTAATTTAAAGTTGAACGGGTCGAATAAAGAATGGAGTTTGATGATCACAAGTGACGAAATTTCACACGAACAAGTCAAACGAGATAAATAAGGTATAAAAACTTGGTAATGCAAGTAAGCGCAAACTGAATAATGGGAGCGCGAAACATTAATGAACCTACATGATGGGTCATAAAGGAATATATATATAGGAAAAATGCAAACTAGCAAAACAAAAATGTTAAAAACACTAAGATAAAGAACCCGGGTAATGGGTCGTAAAGAAGTATAGGTAAGAACCGGGTAACGGTAAGTGTAGGGCAAACCGACGTTTAATTGACGTTAGAAGTCAAGAAGTCGGAAAGATAATTTAAAAGAAAACAATGTAGCCTTAGACTACGGTCAAGGTCAAACGAAATCCAAAAAGTAAAGGTGAATAATTCTAAAACATAAGAAGGGGTGCCTTAACGCCATACGCGTATATAAATGTATACACATTTGAATAAAGACTCGAATAAAAGATGATCTACGGGATCATCATAACCTACGGGATATTAATTAGAGCAAAGGTCTACGGGGCCAAAATGACCCACGGGTCATGAATTGAAGTAAAAGGATCATAAGGGCCTCGCCTCAAAGAGGTGAAAGCCTAAGGAAATAGCCTATGAGGTTAAGTGAAGGAACCTACGGGTCGATATAGTGAGGTAAGGGAACTTGTTACGATTCCCCGTATAAAACTAAGATTGTAAAAGAATAAATTATGGACTGTCAATATCATGGTATGGATAATTGACAAAAGTTAAGGAAAAGATCCTAAAACTAAAACCTCGATTTTAGTAAGAAATAACGTTTTTACAAATATATATTCTGATAGGAATTTGAATAGTAAGCATGAAAGGTTCAAGTCTTGACACTGATAGGCGCAAGACGATACATTTGAAAAGTGATATTTTCGAAAATGAAAGGTTGATACAAACTAAACATGATGTGACACGATCACAGTTAGGAAATGTAATGTGAAGTAAAATCACATCATAACCAGGCGAGCGGTAAAAAGTAACGGGACTAATAAGTCTAGTTAGTGAGACCGGTTAAGGCCAGTAATTCAAATCAATAAAATTTGGCTTGCTTGTAAGCGGTGGATTCGGTATAACTGAACCGAATAAATAAATCCGAAAACATTATTGCTAAAAGTGAAATATTTCACTAAAGGCCTTTAAATGGGTCAAAGTAACGGATTCATAAAGAATTCAATATTATATGAAAGCAATGGATATCGCTAAGTTAACTAAACTAGTGGAAATAACGAGATTATGTTATTTCAAGTTGCACTTTGTCGTAGGAGTTATGTAGACAATTAGTAACCAAAAAGGTGTTACCATACTTTTCTGGTAATACTAACTATTGGATAAAAGTATAAATAATGTTTAAAAGATTTAGCGGATCGAATACATTGAGTTAAGCACAATAAACTACGTAAGAAAGGTTTCGGGGACGAAACCTCTTTAAGGGGGGTAGACTTGTAGCACCCCAAAAACGGGTTTGGTAATCAAACCACGTTAAATATTACTGACGGATAAAATACCGTTAGTGGTAAAAATTTACCCGGTAAATATTAGGATTTAAATAATTAATCCTAATATTAAATAAAAAGTAAGTAAAAGCTTTTAAGGAAATAAAATGGATAAAAGGCCCGGGTTAACGGGACCTAAAATAAACTTAGTCATAAATATTCCTGAACCCGCTAAGTTAACTAGGAATATTAAACCTAGTTAATAAGTGGGAATATTGTTAAAAATAAGTAGATTGTGGCCTACTTAATAACGAACCAAACACGAGGGGTTAAAGTGGGATAACTAGAAAAGTTATTTAATTAAACAAAACACAAACACACACACAAATGTGTGTTCTGGGTCGATCTCAGGAGAGCTCCCAAGGAGCCAAACCCTAACATCTAACATAATCATCAAATTGAAGGTCAAAATGAAGCTCAAATTCACAACCAAACATAAATAAACGATCACCAAGTCAAGGGGATCGTAAGGTATGTCGAATTTCTAACATTCTTGAAGTTGTGAAAATCGATTAATCTTGCATGATACGATTTATGTATGAATCATAGAAGTTATGGCTGAATTTGGGATGTAGGATTGCTTAGGAACAAACCCTAAGTGAAGATTTAGAATAAATTGCTATGATTTAGGTGTTTGGTTAACTCACCACACCTAGCTAAGTGGGTTTTAGTGTATGATGAAATTGATGATAAGACTATGTTTAGAATCATCATGTGTGATAATGAATGAAAGGTGTTTGATTAAACCATGAAATTGGGTACATGATCATACTTTCATGAAAGGGGTTTTAATAAAATATGATGAAACTAGTGATTTTGGTTCATATGAATGGGTGTTAGGAATCATCATGTCTACTAATTAATATGTAGAACTTGATTATATTTGACGATTGGATGAATGTCTAATGCTATAATGAAATGGGTTTTACATGTAGATGGAAACCTTTAGTTAATTGCTTAACAAATAAATGATTAGCTTCAATAATCGAGAGTTAAGTTAAATTGGTGCGTAAGAACTAGAATGGTTAAAGAGTTCGGACGAGAATGCCTAAGTAGGTTCAATGTGCCAAATGTGTTTTTGAATATGTTATAGAAAAATTGACTTTTAAGAAGTCAAACTGACCAAAATGAAATCAAATGATGAATTTTGATGTAAAACCCGTAAGATGGAATAGTCATAATTAATGATGACTAATCTAACCGTCTTACGAATTATGATGATAGTTTGACGCTTGACAAGCTAGGTGGAGGCTTGGAAAGGAAGCGGGTCAAACGAAGCAAATAAGAAGGAAAAGCGTACTTCGGATGCGAGGTAAGTAAAACTTACACCCACCTGTAGTATATGTGTTTATATTATAAGCGAAGAATATGACAAAGGATTAGGTTCGAATCATTGGTTCCGACACAAAACGAAATGGGTCGGAACCAATAAAAATGTTTTAAACCATGATTAATGGTGAAAGAGGCAAGATGGTAAATTAGTCACGAATTGGCTAAGAATTAGTGAGTTTTCTTAAAGTTACCTTATAGCGTAACTAATAATGGGAAAATGGGTAAAAATGGAAATTTAGTCAAGTATCGACTAAAGTAAATTAAGGTTTAAAGGACACCCATAGCGTAAGCCGAATGGGTTAAAAATATAAGAAATGACTTTAGAAAAGAAAGGGATCTAGTGAGAAAATCCGAAATGGGTCGGATGTGTGATTGGTAATTAAAACCCATGTTTTGTTACATATGAAAATGTTGGGTTATGTAGGTCGAACGGACCAAATGGTGGGAATAACGCCATTTGACAAAATCAACTAATGTGATTGTCTAGTCATGTGTTTACAGGGGCGAATAGTAGTTTGGGTAATTGCGTCGCCATAAGAATATCGGTAATAAAAGCAAGGTGTCGAAATGGGTCACTAGGTTGACTCGAGCCAGGTACGTATAAATACGATTGTGGTTAGACATACATTTTTGGGTCGAATTAGTAGCAAATGCCCTTCGCCGTAAATGAGGGGCTAAAGTTGACTAAAATGCCCTTGATGGGTAAATCGGGCAAACGACCTTTAAAGGTTGTTGGAAGTAAGCGTTTTGATAGACTAAACCCTTAGGATAAGTATAAAAAGGGATGATATGAGACCTTAGTGCATAAATACCCTTAACGGGTCAAAATAGAAGTAATAGCGAAACGGGTTAAGAATGAGTAATAACTCGTGAATTGAACCTTGTACAATAGAAAATAATCATAATATTATGTTTACAAAAGAAACAAGGGCCACAAAAAAGTTTGTTAGATAGAATTATGAACGGGTCAATATTTGGTAAAAAGGGTAGTAAGCCGAAGACTTAAAAGTCTGAAATAATGTTAATCCGGATGTCGGATTTTAACTCCATAAGATGGAGAAATAAATTACAGACGCGTAGGAAAAAGAATCACCTAAAACGGACAACCGAGCAAAAAGTTATGAGCGTTCAAAGTTGAGTTTTGGGAATTTCCGGAGCTGGGCAGATATGCAGGACCAGCCCCTGGACTTGCTGGAAAACGTACTCCCCCGCGCCACGCGGGGGAGACACTGTAAACTGGCGCGACACGCGGGGGCTTCCGCGCCACGCGACAAAGCGAACGGATCCTGCCGCGACACGCGACAGGATCAGTTTTGAAATTTTATTTTATTTTTCACATTTCGATGCTAGAACTCGTTTATACACGAAATATCAATGTCAAAACTAACATTTAAAGTGGTTTTGACTTCAGGTTTTGTTGGGATTGTCCGGAGGAAGATCAAGCTCATTGAAGAACCGAACACGACCAAGATACAAGCTTCCGCACGACGTTTCGTTGTTAATTTCAAATGACGAACTTAATTACATTATGCTCTAAAACTTTTAAATTTGTAAAAGTTTTTAATAACCCGTATTTCCGCTATATATGTAATCCTAATTACATGATTGCTTTCGTAAATTATACGTTAAACTTGACGTAATAAGAACGGGTGTTACAATTATGCAACTGAAAGAAAAACTAATTTAGGATTAACAAGACAAGGGTAGGCTGCTAAACCCACTTTTTGAACACTTTATCTCATATGTGAATGTGTATTACATGATTGTTTGTTTAAGAAAAATTCGGCAGCATTTCCTCTTAGCTCCCAAGTATATATGTAATGATATATATACCCGAGGAGCAAAGAGAAAATGATAACCGAATCCTTGTTAAACAAACAATCATGTAATACACATTCACATCCTAAATGAGATAAAGTATTCAAAAAGCAGTCCCAAGATAAACGGGGACAACCCGAAATTAATTTCTAAATCAATTTTGGGCGGGTATTTCTAAGCTCGTTATGTTTAAAATGATTAATTCAAACACGGGCACAATTTTTTAAGCTTGTTATGTTCTTAATGATTGTTTTAAATTTTGGACGGAACGTTATGTTTTAAATCATGATTTCAATTTCGATTGGGTGTTTTCTTAGCTCGTTATGTTTGAAATGATGAATTCAATATCAGGCACAGTTTTTTAAATATGTAATGTTCTTCATTTTGTTAGCTCCTTTTGTTTTAAATGGTGATTTCAATTTTGGCGGGTATTTTCTATGTTCGTTATGTTTTAAATGATAATTTTAATTCAAGGAGGGTATTTCCTAACTAATATATATCTTTCAAAGTTAAATATAAATGTTTTCAAACCTAAACACAAACATACTAATTATCAAACTTAAACTTTTTTTTTTCAAACCTACACATAAACATACTACCAACACACATACATACTTATAAAGACACATTTACATACGTACACATACATACCTACAAACACACATTTTGACCAAAAACACAAAATTTATACTTACTTACATACACATTTGCATATTTTATACAAACATACATAATAACATACACATTTTCACCAATTACAAACATTTACATGCACAATTGTTCATCATTTATAAACACCTACATACTAACATACACCTACATACATACATTCATAAACTTACATACACACATACATGCTTACATACACCAAAATACACAAATCAATAGATTTTCATATACACATTTTTATTAAATACACCTACATTATACATTTGGCATACTAACATACACCTACATACATACATTAGTTCATAGACTTACATACACACATACATACATTCATAAACTTACATACACACATACATGCTTACATATACCAAAATACACAAATCAATAGATTTTCATATACACATTTTTATTAAATACACCTACATTATACATTTGGCATACTAACATGCTTACATACACCTAAACCAAAAATTATACAATTTCTAAATTTAAAAAAAAAAAAAAACTAACCGTATTCGAGATGGTTACATACACCTAAACCAAAAATTATACATTTACATACCTAAATCAAACATTATACAATTTCTAAACTTAAAAAAAAAAAAAAAAAAAAAAAAAAAAAAAAAAAAAAACTAACCGTATTTTTCAAGTTTCAAAGAGATGAAGACCGAGGAGACGAAGTGGTGCCGGATTCGAGATGGTGGTGACCGGATTCGAGATGGTGGTGATCCGAATTTTCTTCCATAAACACAAATATACACAAAAACGAGCAAAAATTAAAGCCTATAACATGTAAATAACAAAATAGAGAAGAGATTTAACAAAAACAAAGTTAAACTAACCGATTTGGGCAAAAAAACCGGTTCTACGGCGGTGGTTCGCAGAGAAAATGGGGGAAAATGAAGGAGGGAAGAAAATGGCGCTGTAAGCACTTTTACGTAAAGATCAATACCGGCGACGGCTTGTCGCCGCTATTACTTCCTCTGTCGCCGCTGCTGTTCTAACTAGGGTTAATCAGGATAAGATTTGTGTGGCTGGGGATTAAAGTGGGACACCAATCGTTAGCGGCGACAGTTTGTCGCCGGTATTGATTATAAATTGTCGCCGGTATTACTTCCTTAGTCCCCAACCATTAGATCAGATTAATGATCAACGGCTGGGGTTCGGTTTGACGCGGATCGACCAATAGCGGCGACAGCTGGCCTGTCACCGCTAAAGGTGTTGCCGGTAAAAGTGTATAATTCTTGTAGTGATTTCCACTAAAATCCATCACTAGTGATTAAATAATGCTTGATGACATAGCGGAACTTGATTGAAAGTTGTGAGTGAGTGATGAGTGATGACCACCCCTACCCCTAATAACGTTATCCACTTAAACAGATTACCCCATATCCACTTATTTACGAGAACTACTGTTCTTTTAAATTTGTACATTAAAACCGTTATGTAACATTGTAACTGACTGTTTCCCTATTTCACCACTTTTGATTATTAATTTTTTATATGTTACACATAAACACATGTGAATGTGTTCATGTACGTGTTCTATACATTATCACATATTTCTCAGGATCTTTAAACTTTATTTATTACCCTACTTTTTTTCACAATTTTTTTTTCACCCAACAACCGCTAACGGTCCTCACGTTTGTTCCACGTGAAGGACAAAATGTTGTTTACATTTCTTCTCTTCCTTCTTAATTTTCATGTCAAATGATCAGAACCAAATCTTTATTTTATTATATCTGTTAAAAAAACACAAAATTGTTTACAATCAAATACATTTAACACAAACCAAGGTTTTGTCATACTAAACCTAATATTACGTATCTATACTATATTATAATACATGAGGGAAGGATTCCCAAAAGTTAAGAACTTCTTCCCCCATTATTTATAAATAAACCCCTAGAATGAGGGTAAAGTGGTCTTTTAAACCATAATTATTTTTTAGTCCCTCAATCTATTACATTTAAATCCTTGACATTTAACATAATTATGGGTAATTAGTTACACTTCCCCCCTCTTTAATTCTTTAATGTATTCCTGCGATATCTTACAACCCGTAATGTTTTAAAAAAATTCGAAGGTACCATGACGATCGGCACATTTTTTTAAACGTTTCGATAGTTGTCTTTTTTAGTTTCGCCGTGCGTTCATAAAGTACAAATAGCCGATGCGTAAATGTACAATTGATTAAAGCCAACATTTGTTTTTTACCCAAGCCAGCTTTGACCATTACCTAGCTACCGTGCATTAACATTTGTTTTTTACCCAAGTTTTTTGTTTTGAACGGCATTAATAAACTAAAATATTCCCTAATTTTACTTGTACAGAGTCAGTTTGTTGTGGCATGTTTAATATAGTATAGATAAAACTCACAACAAACTTCCTATTAAACATGCCACAACAAACTAAACAGGATATGTGCATCTTATTTTAAAAACTTAAAACTCACAACAAACTTCCTAAATAAATGGATGACTAATCTAAAACTAAACCCTAATGGACTACTATAAATACATAGCAAACACTCACAATTCTACATTTCTATTCCTAAACAGATTTAAAATATGGAGCCAGTTCTGAATTCACTTGATGCGAAAAAACAAGCATGCGATATTGAAAAATCTAAGGTCGGGTTCTATGATAAGTTTTGTTATATCACAATAATGAATAATTGTTTTCTTTTATTTACCTTTATGTGAATACTAACTTATTTGATTTTTCAGATCCAACACACCAATTTAAACATCCCAGTTGTCGAACAAGCTTTTGTTAGTTTTTAAGTAATATTTTCGCTTATAATCTTTCATATTAACAAGTTCGTTATGTTATTATTTGGTGTTTTATTGTAGGATGATGGTGATAATAGTGTTGAAATTATTTCTTATGGTGCAATGTTCAGTCCATACAAGTCTAATCTTCAACGTCAATTTAGTAAAGAAGTAATTTTAAAATTTATTTAATCTTTTTTAAATTTTTTATTCAATATTTGTTTTTTTTATAAAATTTATTTAATCATTTTTTAACTTTTTTATTAAATTTTTGTTTTTTAAGGATCGGAAGTATGAGAATCAAAAGAAAAGATCTAAGAGACTCTCTGAATGAAAATGGGTCGAGGTTATAAATTTAGATGATTCTGAGGATGATGAGAAAGAAGATGAATTAGATGATACTGCTGATTCGAGCACAAACAAGAAAAACGGATCAAAAAAGAAGAGAAATTAGATGAAATATATCAAGTGTTTTTATGTTTTTTTTCATTTTCAGTTGTTTTTGTTTGATCTAGACTGTCCCATGAATAATAAAGTTTATTTTATATTTGAAGTTTATGTTTTGTGTTATTTTATTGCACTTATAATTTACATCTCGATTGAACTAATATACTTTTGTCATTTGTTTAGTATTTTTTATTAACAAACGAATATTTACATGTTTAAAACAGTTTTTCTATACTTTATTTATTATTAATTTTTATAACAAAACAAAACTTTGATATTTAGTAGATAGAAGATAAACTATGTTCCAAAATTTTAGGAATTATTTAAAACTAATTTACGATATTAGTAGATAGATAGTAAACTATATCCCAAAATTTTAGGAATTATTTAATACTAATTTACGATATTTATTTAATACTAATTTACGATATTAGTAGATAGATAGTAAACTATATCCCAAAATTTTAGGAATTATTTTATACTAATTTACGATATTTAGTAGATAAATAGTAAACTATGTCCCAAAATTTTAGGAATTATAAGTCAACTAATTAGGTCCTCCAAGTTAATTATATGGGATGAGGCATCGATGGCGAAACGTCAGGCGATAGAGGCAGTTGATCGAACATTGCAAGACATTATAGGTGTTAGGCTCACATGTGTAACACTTATGACATATATCCACCACAATAATGTTATCATATACAAATAAGAAAACTACCAGCAACGAGTGCCGCAATCCAAAGTGTCGCCCCCGCCGCATCGCGCGGGCACCCTACTAGTATATTTAAAACAAAAACCATAGCGTATGTTACATATTAATGTCAAAGAAAAACACATGCCATGGGCGGGTGATGCGTGTTGATCAGTTATGTTAATATGTAATGGAAAACATGTAAATAATCTATGTTACAACATTCAGGTCAGTAGATATTCCAGTGATTGATGTAGGCATCGATGTAGACATGATAGTCAGCTTGACCTGGTTCTCGTTTAGGATGTATATGATTGATGGTAGTTCCAAGCTTTTTAGGGTTGAAGAACTCGTAATATGGAAAGAGATGAGGTCGATTATGTGTGATGTTATTATGAGAGTCTAACCTAAAACCCTCTCTAGTCATCTCCTTAAATACACCTAAATGTAAACCTTATTAGTTAATAAGGGTAAACCAGTCCATTAACAATTACCAACTAATATATATAATATAAATGACTATAATGGCTATATTATTAAAAACTTATATTTATATACTTAATCTTACAGGGTGCGCGTTAATGTGTGCGATTCGTGATGGATTTTGGGTAGTAATAGAGACATAGAGGGCTATTTAACCGGTCGTTGCTATGGCCGTTATAGAGGAAGGGTGGCCGCAGGGGCGGAACCAGAGGATGGTCAAGAGGGTCGGTCTATGGATCCTTCGGTCACCAGAATTTGTTGGATTTTTAAATATAAAATATGAGGTTTTTAAACAAAAACATGATTTGGACCCTCTAATTGTAAATAGTAGAGAAATGAACCTTGCGATAACCCCTGACTAAAAAGTTCTGGTTAGGCCACTGGGTGGCCGGCTGGTATTTGTGGAGGAGAGCTAGCACGGTAGATTGGTAGGTACACAACTTGATCCCAATCCCAAACCAATGGGGTAAGGAAAGGTCATGGTGTCTCCCAAGTGCATGGAATGGGGGTAGAGGTGCACAAACCGGTTAATTTTAATAACCGGACCGGTTAACCGGTTATACCGGTTAATTTGACTTTTTGACTTTAACCGGTTAATGCTTTAACCGGTTATTACTTTAACCGGTTATTTTATTAACTGGTCCGGTTAATTACTTTAACCGGTCCGGTTAATTAACCGGTTATTTTCGGTTAAAAACCGGTTTTTTTGCCTTTTTTTTGAATTTTTCGGTTATTTTTTCGGTTAACCGGTCTATCGGTTAAAAAACCGGTTTAAAAAAACCGGTTAATAACCGGTTATTATACTAAAAACTTGTAACCGGTTACTAACCTACGGTTAAAAATAACCACTAACCGGTTATTCCTAAATCGGTTATTAACCGGTTACGGTTTCGGTTAATAACCGGTTACGGTTAATTAACCGGTTATTTTGAACACCTCTAAATGGGGGTGGCCGGCCTAGGGGTGTCCAAACTGCTCGGCGCTCGAAGATCGTTCGACGATCGTTCGAAAAAGCTCGGAAATTTGCTCGTTCGATTCCTTGCTCGGTTAAAACCGAGCCGAGCAGCTCGGTTCGGTTTAAAAACGAACCGAGCACGAGCAAAGGTACGCTCGCTCGTCGCTCGTTCGGTTTCGATCGAATTTATTTTTATTATTATATATATTATTAAATATAATAAACATGTAACATATCCAGCCCCTAGAATCCTCATATCTTCAGTTCAAAAAAAAAAACCCTAATCTCTCTCAACTCTTCAGTTCAAAAAAAAAAAGAGGGGTTTTTATGGGTTTGAATTGATGTTACTGTATCAAATTTTATGTTTTGAATTCAATTTTTGATTGAAGATGTCCGGAATGACTTCAACGCGTGTTTTTTAAGTTATTTTGCATTTTAGATGTTCTTAAACATTAAACATTTGGATGACATTTTGTGTTTATTTTTGTGGGACTTTTTATGTTTGTATTTTGTTAAATTGTTAGAGTGTGTGTGAGACATATAAGTTGGTGAATGAATGGCTGTGTAGGAATGCTAAATAAAACTGAGCAAAAGCGAACCGAACCGAGCGGCTCGGTTCTAAACCGAACCGAGCACGAGCATAAGATTTCCGCTCGATTTCCTAAATCCGAACCGAACCGAGCGGCTCGGTTTCAAACCGAACCGAGCACGAGCAGACCTCCGTTCGGTTCGGTTCGGTTCGGCTCATGAACACCCCTAGGCCGGCCGGCAGATTAATGATCGAATTCACATCCACTATAAATCTAGCTAGGCCATCTTAGTCAACTCGTCTTCTTCGTAGCAACCAAGGTCCAAGAATACCTTTATGGTGGGTTTATCTTCGTATAGGGTGAGGGACCAAAAATGAAAAGAAAAAAATAAGTTGTGTTCATGTTTTAAACGTTTGCAAAAAATTGGGTGTAGAAAAGTGTTGGACGTGATAGTGGACTTGTTGAACTTGAATCTATGATTATCGATGAGGACCAAATTGTTACGTAATAAGAAGTATGGGACCGTTAGTGCAATTTTTGAACCTATGATTTGCATTTATTAAAAAAATGGATTTTAAATACCAACGCGGTCCACGATTTGTCTCTACAAAACGTTTGCTTTTCTTGATTCGATTGTCGGGTTTACATGACGTTTTTTTCTCTAATTATCCAAAGGAATAAAACCAAATATAATGATGAGGGTTAGGATCAAATACAAAAGATAAAATAAATAAGAAGGGTAAGAAGGATTCTAGTCCATTGATCTTAGATTTGGAGGGTTGAGATTAGTTGTAAGGAAAATAAGATAATAGAAGGGCATAAAGGGAATCCTACATTTATGGATTTTCTCTCTCCACATGCAAGGCACATGCCAATTCCCCCATCGATTTAAAACGCCCATAACTTTTTCATACGACATTTTTTTTAAAAACAAAATTCACCTTAATAACGAGCGTTTTTTTATCTTTAATATGAGTACCATATTATCATATAAAAATCAAATAAAAATTTTCATTTTTACTGGGTTTTTTTTGCATTGTGTTAAAGATTCAGGTCATTGTGTCTTTTAACTGGATTTTGGTCAGTATAGTTTCTATACATTGTGTTATTATCAAAACCTATAACACAATGTTAATTTGGGTTCTATCCATTGCGTTTTTATAAGAACCTATAACACAATATATGACACAATGAAGATGGTGTTATATCTGGGTTTTCTATAAATTGTGTTATTAGTTCAGGCCATTGTGTTTAATATGTTATTCATTGTGTTTTAATATGTTGTCCATTGTGTTTTAATAATTTGTTCAATTTTTTATTATCTTTGTTCATTGTGTTTTAGTTTGTTGTGTATTGTATTTTTAGTTTGTTTTCCATTGTGTCTTCGTCTGCTCTCCATTGTGTCTTTTATCTGCTGTCGTTAATTGTGTTTTTTATCTGTTGTCATCAATTGTGTTTTTATTTAGTCTGATACTTATTGTGTTAAATGTTATCACCATTGTGTTATACGTTATGGTCATTGTGTTTTAGTATGTTGTCCATTGTGTCTTTATCTGTTGTCATTGATTGTGTTTTTGATCTACTTTACATTGTGTTTTACATCATGTCCATTGTGTTATTATAAAAACCTATAACACAATGTTAATTTGGGTTCTATCCATTGCGTTTTTATAAGAACCTATCACACAATATATGACACAATGAAGATGGTGTTATATTTGGGTTTTCTATAAATTGTGTTATTAGTTCAGGTCATTGTGTTTAATATGTTATTTATTGTGTTTTAATATGTTGTCCATTGTGTTTTAATAATTTGTTCAATTTTTTTTATTATCTTTGTTCATTGTGTTTTAGTTTGTTGTGTATTGTGTTTTTAGTTTGTTTTCCATTGTGTCTTCATCTGCTCTCCATTGTGTCTTTTATCTGTTGTCATCAATTGTGTTTTTATTTAGTCTGATACTTATTGTGTTATACGTTATGGTCATTGTGTTTTAGTATGTTGTCCATTGTGTCTTTATCTGTTATCATTTATTGTGTTTTTGATCTACTTTACATTGTGTTTTACATCATGTCCATTGTGTAATATGCAACTGGGTTTTTGAATTTTTTTTGAAAAATATAACAATATGGTACTAATATTAAAGATAAAAAAAAGCTCGATTTTATGGTATAATTTTTTTTAAAAACAAATGATGTATAAAAAAGTTACGGACGTTTAAAAATTGGGGGGGGGGGGGGGGGGAATAACATGTGACTTGCATGTGCATATTATCTTCTCTTTCCTCTTGTAGACAAAATTACCCTTTCCATTTAATTTCTCCTATGACACTTGTCACTCTCTGGTGGCTTCTTACACTTCTTATTTTTAAACTCTTTGTATTATAACTCAACCCATAATGATGAAATCATGACGAAAATGAAAATACGTTAATATTTTATAGTATTGGCTATTTCAGAAAAGGTATGATCTAATATTGGATTCTTTTATTTTTAAATCTATTTAATATTTAGAAAAAACAAAAAAAAAAACTGATCATTTGTGCATTAATTTTTTTATTGAATTTATTACTTTTGTGTAGAATGGAGTATTAAATTTTATTTTTATTAATTAACTATTACTATGTTATAAATGTTTTTGAATTTGTATAAGTAGGGTTGTTTACTAGTTGAATCGAACCGATCAGACCATTGATTGTACTCGGTTCGTTTACAGATCGAACTGAATCAAACCGAACCGAGTGTTTTTTTCAACCTTGCCAAATTTGAACGAGCGTCTTTTGATACGAGTATTTTTCGAGCAAGGATCGAGCGTCGCAGAACAGAAAAGGAAGTAACGATGGAAGTGTTATTGTTTAGAGTAAAATGTAGTTTTCATCCAATTAGAACAAACGTCTAAATTTAACACATAACAAGTATTTTCATCCAATTAGAACGCACGTATAAATTTTAACACATAACAAGTATAAATGTAACAAATAACAAAGAATAAAAAACACTCAAATGGTTCTCTCGAGATCAATTTAGCGGGAAGATGATTCATCGACTAATTAAAGCAAATCCTTGTTCTATCTGAAATTCGAAATCGAATTAATCGATTGAAGCAAAACCCTGGCGAATTGGCGTCTTGGTGAGTGGCAATGGAGAAATCGAATAATAGATGGTCAATGGGGGGTTTGGTTCGGTACTTCTAAATCGAATGTCTGGTTGAGACTTGAGTATCGATTGACAATTCACATTTCAGTAGATATTTTGACTTAACTATTCAAAATGGACATTAAAGTACTGGACAATGGACTATTAGGTGAACAGTGGAATAAAAAGATAAGTTAATATTTACTGGAAAAACTTTTCATAATATGATAAAAGTTACATATATGTCAATTGTCAAGGTTGGGTGAATTGTGTAATGGGCCATTAGAATAAAAGGTTTAGTTAGGCTTATACAATGAGAAGGAACACACATTTTTAGATGTGATGAATAGCTCAATTATTGGGCTTATAGAATGAAAGCAACCGACTATGCCTGTTAATTTGTTATGTCATTATCATGGCCCATAAAAACAACCTGCTATTGGGCCCAAATTACATCATCTAGACAATTTAAATTTTAAAATAAAAAGGTTGGTGATGGTGTTATCAACAATAAGATTCGAAATTGTTTAATATAAGATCATCCATTACCCACTATACCAAATGCAGCATGCTTGGTCTTAATAATATATAAAATGTATTATTATAGTGTATAATCAGGAATCATATTGCTGGCTTTTTCATCAATGGATTACATTTTTTATTAAGTTTTTTAATTCAATGGTTTAAGTATAACATATTTTCATGTGTATTTGTGATGCAGTAAAATATTTGAGTCTTATGTAGCACACCAGAAGGAACCCGAAACCATAAAAATTTCTCAACGCGAAGGTCATGGAGAAAGTAAGTAACCGGTCTCTCTTATATGTGGCACATCTAGCGGTTCCATCTGTAAGTTCTCGACGTGCCCGCCTTGAGCTATTGGTTGTTTTTGTTTTTGATAGTTAGAATTTATTTGTTTCTACTAGAAAACTGGTCTAATGTGATTCTTTGTTAATTGTGATTAGTCTCAAGTAATTGTGATCAACGCGAACCTAGGATGTGCCTGTTGTCGAGAAAGATTTCACAAGATTATGACCAGAATCAAAGGTGAGCTTGAAAAATCTATATGCTTTAGCATGTACTCGTTCGAAAATCTATGTTATACTCTTATATTGCTTTTGATTTGCAAGATTGTTACTCTTTCAGTGTACCGAAAACCTGTAAGGTTGTCCTGAACCCTACCCACTTAGCTAAACATATTCGCAGGTTCAACCATAATAGGAGCCCACTTAGACTAAACCCATACCCGTGAAAGTTTTTGTGTTATTTTAGAAATTTACACCCCTGATTTTTAGAAAACCTTAGTAAGAACGGGTGTTGTTACTTGTTAGGAGTTGAGTTGACCCAAAATCATCCTACTTGTTCTTGAATTGCAGGACTAAAAGAGTACACGGTGGATGTTAGAAATAACAAAGTGATCTTGAGAGGAAACATGAAAGATAATGATATTTTGAAGATCAAAACGGTGAAAAATCGCTGGCTAAGACATTTTTTGATGGGTTGGATTACCAAAAGTTTTCCTAGATTTTGGTTCTGAATGCGATTGATTGTATATGATCATCATAATATTATTCCTATATGGTTTGAAACCGATGTTGTAAATATTACTCTTAGTTTTTGTTGTTAGTTAATACTGCAATCAAATCCTGGTTAGGCTTTGATGTGAGATTGAACCATGCCTTGCTTTCGCGAGCTGCAACACATAAAGAACTTGTTGGAATATATGAAGCCTCAGGCATCACTCCGGAAACAATTGTAAAAAAATAGATTGAATACATGTTTTCATGTGAATTGTTAACTTTGTGCACCCTCTTTCTACCCTAAAACTGCGAAAGAAGCACAAAAGTTGGGGTTATGCCCCCAACTTTTGTCTGAGCCTGGTTCCGAATTCATGGTTCATAACCGTCAACAGATCATTAGTAAGTTCGGCTCTGTTCGAAACCAATCATTAGTAAGGGGATGCTTGACAACATTTGAATGGTTAAGTGTTGAACCAGAGGTCCGAACCATTAAGTGCTAAACCAGTAAGAAATCTGAACCATTAAGAACCTGTATAATACTTAACCGTTCAGAGGCAAATGTCTGACCAATTCAGATCAGAGGTCTTAACCATTCATACTTTATATAAATCTTAACCATTTAGAGGCAAATGTCTGAACCATTCAGACATCTGCTCGTGAAACAAACAGTCTGAACCATTAAGTGCTGCACCAGTAAAAGAGTCTGAACCATTAATAGCCTTATTAGGAGGTAAACAAACAGCCCCTAAGATAAATCTAGTTATGTATGTATATATGAAAGTGATAATACTTTCATGTATAAATCAAGGCAAAAGTGGCATTACACCATCACTTTTTAAAAGTATAAACTCTGCAAGTTTTAAACTAAACTTGTACATCCAAAAGTTGACACAACCTTTTATTTTTGTATTGCTAGACGTCAACAACTTGAACCACAAACAACATACTCAAAGAAACCTCAAACCCCTAACTAAACGAACCACACTGATCTCATATTCAGTTCAGTTCACTTCAACCTGCCACACATTCTTCCTTTCCTCCGCCTTCACCTTAGGAACCATAATTTTCAGCACACCGTTCTTCATCTCCGCTTTGATCTCATCGAGTTTATACGCATCAACAGGCAGATCAATTCTGCTGGAGTATCTACGCGGCGGTTCTTCGGCGTTCTCGGTTTCTTTCTCTTCCTCCGCTTTGATGATCAGCGTGTTCTGCTCCACGGAGATCTTCACATTCTCTTTGTCCAAACCTGGCATGTCGAATCGCAGACTCAGACTCTCATCAGTTTCCTTCGCGTCCCATCCTCTTCTTCCTGCTAATCCTAATCCTCCACCTGCAGATGATGTCATGAACGGATTCTCCATGAATCGATCCATCATGTTGAAGATCTGGCTCAAGCTTCTCGTTGGAGCGAAAATTTGTAGTTACCAATGAAATCAAAACGAGAATTTGTATAGAATTTGCAGATGCGACCAGCAGCGAAAATTTGTCATGAACGGATTCTCCATGAATCGATCCATCATTTACGCACACACAACATTAGTATAGAATTTGCAGATGCGACCAGCAGCGAGAATTTGTAGTTACCAATGAAATCAAAACGCATATCATCAGCAGCGAAATCTAATTGCCATGAAATCAATCGTTGCAAACACGATACGTAAATTATCGAATATGAAAACGATTTAGGTTAAGAGAAACAGAACGGTTACTGAACGAAGAACTACAAATACATCTATCAGCAGCAAGATCTAATAGTCATGAAATCATCCGTTCAAACACGATACGTAAATTATTGAATATAAAAAACAGATAAGGATAAGAGAAACAGAACGGTTACTGAGCGAACAACTTCAAACACATCTGTATCATTTCGTGCACGCAGCATGAATACAGAGTTACAAATGCGTATACGAAATCAAAACGCATCTCATCAGCAGTAAGACGAAACTAACCGTTTCAAACACGAATACGAAAACGATTCACGATAACGAAAAGTCTGAAAACGGAAGAATCAGTGAAGAACTAGAAATACATGAAAACCTAGAGCTCACCTGAGAAGAAATCATTGTCACGGCGGCGAGAAACGGAAGAATCAGGACGGCGATTGTCATCGACGCTGCGATTGAAATCTTCATAAGCAGAGACCTGAGATGCGTTGGTATTGAAGCTCCGATGAACGGAAGGTGTAGCAGAAACGGAGCGAATAGGAAGAAGAAGCTTGTTGAAAAGGTGTGCTGCTGCAGTGGTGCTTCTGTTGAGAATGGTGGAGGTAGCCATATCTTACTGTTGAAGATTGATGATGGTTTAACGGTGGGGGAGCGTTTGATAGCTACAATTTGATTCTGGAGTTTGTTTGTTACGTGGCGTTGTTGGGGAGCGAAGTGGGTTTTATACGTGGAGAAAGGTGAGTGAGACTCACGATGGAAGTATGTTCTGGATAGTGTAGAAATGTGAAGAAGTTTCGGGAAGGTTAACATTGCATCCAGAAAACCGTTAAGATGTTTATTTTTTGATGGGTTAATGGATTTAAACACCCCCAACTATGCCCATTTGGCCGATGGCACGCTCAACTTTCACTTTGGCTCAGAACACTCCCAACTTAACACATCGATTGTCATGGCACCCCTTCGTTAAATATTCACTAACCAGGTTACTAAAATTGGCCTATGTGGCAATTTAATCTGATGTGGCATTCCTACGTGTCAAGTATACTCATTCACCATCTTTAAATCCCCCAGTCACTAACAAACTCATTCTGTAAACCCTAATCCTAACTCATAGAGAAATCAGACGCACCTTGGAGCAAAGCCATCATCAACATACGATCCGGTCGATTTTCGTGAAGAACAAGCCCTAATCTTGAATCAAAATGAGCTCCTCTTCTACGTCTTCATCCACAGTCTCCAGAAACCCTAAATTGTTTAAGGTTGATTTGGAGGGTAATGTGTACTGCCATCATGATGTTGTAGCAGTTGTTCGAGTTGTTGGACGGAAAAGTGTGCGGCAAGGTCAACAATTCTATGGATGCTCTCATTGGCCGGTATGTTCCACCTTAACTCCAAGTATTTTTCTTGAATTGAATTGATTGATTAACAGAGGTGTTGTTGGCTTTTGCAGAGATCAGACTGCAAGTTCTTCTTATGGAAAGAAGATGTCGACAAAATGTTCAACCAACATGCATCCCAGTGCAGGTTCAGTTCAGAAGACCTGAAATATGAAAACATGGTCTTAGTAGAAGAGAATAGGTGGTTGAAAGCAAAGATATCTGGAACAGAGTCGAAATGGAACAAGCAACATGTGTTAACCTTGTTTATTGGCATTAGCATAGTGTTGTATATGTTTAGGTAGTATGAACTGTGTTCTTGTTGTAATTGTACACTTTTGACTTTTGATGGAATTTAATGCAAAATCCTACTCCTTGATTGTATATATCTGCACATGTATTGATATTACCAGATTAGTCAACATATCCAAACTTTAATTTGACCAACAAATGTCAAAGGTCATGATATAATAAGAAACATACCTCTAATGGGTCTGCACATATAGCTGCACATCTGCATATGGGTCAAAACTGCAAGTGTCCAAAACTGCACAATGCATATGGGTCAAACTGGAAGTGTCCAAACTGCACAATGCATATGGGTCAAACTGCAAGTGTCCAAATCTGTGTATGTTGTCCAAGCTGTAATGACCAAATATGCACTATATAATGACCAAAACTGCATAGTATAATGACCAATCAACCAAAATGCATAAAGACCATAAACAAGACTTATACCATTACATAACCAACAGTTATAACATACTCTAAAGTTACCCTAAAGAGTTATAACATCACCACAAGTTATCCTAGAGAGTTATTACATAACTTAAAGTTGTCCAAACAGCCAACAACACAAAAAGGTCATAAAGACCACAAAAAAGTCAAACATGTCCATTTATCACAAAAAAGTCAAACTATGACTTTTTAACTGCTGCCTTGTATGTTCCCTTTCCATTTGACATTTGACTTGACAGTTGACTTTTTAGCTGACTTCTGGCTGGAAATTTTGCTTCTCTCCTGGGTAGATTGCTGAGTTGTACACTAGGCTGATTATCAGCAACAGCCTCCTTTCCTGAGGCAATGGATTCAGATCTAGGGACTTCAAGTACAGGAGGGTTACCACTTTTGTCAGATGCCCTACTCACTCTACTAACATGGACTACTTTCTTTTTTGACTGGGTTACAAGTTTTTTGGGCCGGCCTCTTCGTTTAATGGGTTGGGAACTGGATTGGGCTTGTGGTTTACTGGGTGGTGAATAAGATTGGGCTTTGGGTTTACTGGGCTGGGACATGAATTGGACTTCTTGTTCATGGCTAATTGGAGCGACTTGAATAAAGACCTCCATGAATGGTTCAGACCATGTTAGAGCCTTCAATGCAATCTCCAAAACATCATTATCATCCCCAAACCACTTGAATTCACCAGTATCAGAGTTTAATCCATACATGTAAAAATCCCTACTTTCATAACACCCAGAATCCATTGCATACTCTATCAACTCAAAGTATGCAATGTGATCAACATCCATACGTATCAACTTTGATTCACCTCCAACATATTGAGGTTGATCAAAACTAAAATCCAATGTTCCACCAAACCATAGCATCACATCGATAATCTCCATCAGTGCAATCAGTGAACAATACCAATATATTGAGAGAAAACGTACCTCTGATCGATTAGGGTTTGATCGCCATTGATGAACTTCAGAGCTTCTGATATGTTCTTAACTTGATTTGAGTGAAGTGTTGGTGTGTTTTGGGGATTATAAACTTCACGAATGAGGGGTTATCCACATCAGTTAATGTATGACACGTAGGAATGCCACATCAGATTAAATTGCCACATAGGCCAATTTTAGTAACCTGGTTAGTGAATATTTAACGAAGGGGTGCCATGACAATCGATGTGTTAAGTTGGGAGTGTTCTGAGCCAAAGTGAAAGTTGAGCGTGCCATCGGCCAAATGGGCATAGTTGGGGGTGTTTAAATCCATTAACCCTTTTTTTATTTATTTTTTTCGAGTTAAATGCGACTTTAATCCATATGATTTGGCTTATTTTAACAGTTTAGGTCAAAGGTTTAACACATTGCTATTTTGGTTTAAATAATTTCAAATGTTGCCGTTTTAGTTCAATCGATTAACTCCATCCATTTTTTCTGTTAACTAGAAAGGTAATTGGTCATTTTACATGGCTGAATTGCCCTTCTAGTTAACAGAATTACATAAAAAAATGACTGAATTGCCTTTATAGTTAACAGAAAAAGTGGATAATGTTAACCCAATGGACTAAAATGACAATGTTTGAAATTATTCGGACTAAAATAGCAACGTTTCAAACCTATAAACTAAACTAGCAAAATGGCTCAAACCACACAAACTAAAATGGCTTTTAACTCTATTTTTTATAAAAAGAAAAGTGTAGTTAAGAAATGGATTTTTAATAAGTTAATATTAGTAATGATATTGAGGATGGAGATACAATAGAAAGTTTATTTGGCTAGGAAGACTAGGAAGTGATCTTGACCATCCATTTAGTTAATCAAGAGCTAAGATTAAATCAGGGAAATTGAAGGAAAGAAAAGAGGCGCGCGAGTTTGTTTAGGGCATTCTAGTCAATCCAAGCCAATAGTTTCTCTCTCCTCCAATTCCCCCCCATTTTTTAAACGTTAATAACTCTTTCATACGACATTATTTTTTTATAAAAATTGCACAAAAAACGAGCGTTTTTTTATCTTTAAAACGAGTATACTATTGCTATATTTTCAAAAAAAAAAATTAAAAACCCAGTTGCGTAAAACGCAATAGAAAAACCCCCAGTTACGTAAAACGCAATGAAAAAAAAACCTAAAAATGACATTTTTCTAAAACGCAATGCACCAAAAACACAAAAAAATGACTTATTTGTAAAACGCAATGGCCAGAAAACACAAAAAAATGTCTTATTTCTAAAACGCAATAGCCAAAAAACTCAAAAGAAAATTTACTTTCTAAAACGCAATGGACTAAAAACACATAAAAATGTGTTTTACCTAAAACGCAATGCACCAAAAACACATAAAAATGTGTTTTACCTAAAACGCAATGCACAAAAAACACAAAGAAATGTCTTATTTGTAAAACGCAATGGCCAGAAAACACTTAAAAATGACTCATTCTAAAACGCAATGGACTGAAAACACCTAAAAAATGTGTTTTACCTAAAACGCAATGACTAAAAACACTTCAAAAATGTGTTTTACCTAAAACGCAATGACTAAAAACACTTAAAAATGTGTTTATTCTAAAACGCAATAGCCAGAAAACACATAAAACTCTCTTATTTCTAAAACGCAATGGACATATAAAACTGTCTGGGAACTGTCTGTGACTGTGAACTGTCTGAATTGTCTACGAATTACTGTCTTCGAAATGAGGGATCTGCCCCTTGGACCCCGCCAGGGGCTGCCGCCCCTGGGACCCCGCTACCAGGGGCGCTGCCCCCGGACCCCCGCCATGATCGTAAAACGCAATGAGTAAATCGAAAACCCAGATCGTAAAAATGAAATTAAAGAATTTCTTACATGGATCGAAGTAATTTCTTCAACAATTGACGAAGTTTGAATGATAGAAACACTTATCAGCGCTCGAATCGAACGAATCGAGTGATTATCTCCAAAATCACCCGAAAAAACAAGATTTTTATGAAATTAAACTGGGTTTTCTTCAAAAAAAAAGCCGAAGAACACGTTGATCGGGTGTTTGAATCATTGATTTGTGATGAAAATCACACTATAATGTAGTGATTATTGAGATAGAAAGTGAAGAAATGGTTGAAGATGGTGGGTTTTGAAAATGGTAGGTTTTGAAAAGGAAGAAGAAGGGGTTGGATTGACTAAAATACCCTTCCTCTTTATTTTAAATATTGCCACATATCCTAATCCTATTGCTTCCTACACTTCCTAGCCAAAATAAACTTCCTATTTGATCTTTTCCCATGATACTGATGTATAAGATATTTGTCTAATGATTATATAAGATTTTTTCTTTTAAGTTGAATGAGATATTTATACTATAAATAAATATAAGATGTTTAAATGAAACTTAAAAGAAGATCGTCATTTGTGTGGATTTTAATATTTTTTGGTATTTTTTACTAGCGGTATGAAAACGGATACAAACCAATGTAAAACACGTTTTAATATTTTTTGACGTATTAATGTTTTTTTTATTAGATAAAGTACATTTGATTATAAATACATCATTATAACTTATGACAAAAGATCAAATACAAATACCTTTATCATACAAAATGCACGAAAAGGGTGAAAAAGTAAAAAAAAAAAAAAAAACGCGGTAGCATTTTCGTATTTATTTTCTCGTAGAGTAATTATCAAAATTACCTTACAAACTATGCAGTTAATAGCGGTGCTATAGCGGTTAGCGGTCTCCTGGCATCATAGCGGTCCAAATAGCGGTTGGGTATAGCGGTTCCGCTAATAGCGGCGCTATAGCCCGTTATTTGTAGACCTTTATAGCGGGTGGATCAGTGCTATTAGCAGTCAGCCCAACTTAATGAAAAGCCCATTTTTTTAATAAAACCCATTACAGCAAAAAAGGCCCAATGTTTGATAAAACCTAATACGACCAATTAAAACCTAGATACGACCAATTTATTATGTTCAACGACCAGCGCTGTTCGATTCTTCAGTCTTCGACATCATCAGACTTCAATTGCTGTTCATCAAAGCTGATAAAAATCGAATCAAAGCTGTTCGATTCGATTGCTGGTCTGATACTAGATCGTGTTTCGAACATCGACACTTTATGTTTTTATGTTTTGAAGTGGAGACATTACCACTAATATTTGGAATGATAAAACTATGAATTTTGATATTACTATTAATATTTTTCAAAGACATATTTATATATATATATATATATATATAAAAGTAGAGTTAGAATCCTGTAAAAAAGACTAAAAGTGTGAGAAGGATAAGAAAGAATCTACCCCATTAGATCTTTGATCTAATGGTTTAGATTAATAGGGACCAAATTGTAAAATTTGTTTTATTTTTTGGACTGAATTGAAAATTATAGGGGTAATAAAGTCTTTTATATCCATTCAAAATAGGTAACTGTAATCAAAATCCCTATAATCTCTCTCTCTCCCCCCAATCGCACGACCAGAGAGCTCTCTCTCTCTTCAAATTCGATCTCTCTCTACATTGCAGTGGTGCCGGATCGACAGTGGTGGTGCGACGCTGGTGGTGCGGCGGTGGTGGGTGCCGGATCGGCAGTGGTGGTGCGACGCGGGTGGTGCGGCGGTGGAGGTGCGACGCTGGTGGTGCGGCGGTGGTGGGTGCCGTGCCGGAAGTGGTGGTGAGACGCTTGTTGACATTTAAACGGACTGATCTCGCCGGAGAATGTCGGAGATGATGGATGGCAGTGGTGGTGGTCGTGCGATCTCTCTCTCTACATCGAACGGTGCCGGAAGTGGAGAAGATGATACAGAGGTGTTATATTTCTTTCAGTCATGGTGTTTATTTTCTTTTCTGAATGGTGTTATTTTCTTTTCTGAATGGTGTTATTTTGTTTCTGAATGGTGTTATTTTGTTTCTGAATGGTGTTATTTTCTTTTTCTGAATGGTGTTATATTTATTTACTGAATGGTGTTATATTCTTGTACTGAATGGTGTTATATCATTGACTGAATGGTGTTATATTGTTTATTGAATCATGTTATTTTTTGTTTACTGGATGGTTTTTTTTTTGTTTCTGAATGGTGTTATTTTTGTTTCTAAATGGTGTTATTTTGTTTCTGTATGGTGTTATTTTGTTTTTGAATGGTGTTATTTTTTGTTTACTGAATGGTGTTATATCTTGTACTGAATGGTGTTATTTTGTGTACTGAATGGTGTTATATTTTTGTTTACTGAATGGTGTTATATTTTTTTCGTAAAAACACCATGAATTGAACTATGAATTTTTTTAAAACACCATGTCATGAACATGGCTCTGATTCTGTGAATGATGCAAAAAAAATTAAAATGAATGATGTTATGGACGGTTATATTCCTTAAATCAATGATTTTCTCTCTCCAAATCCTTAAATCAAGGATTACCATATTTGAATTTGTTAATGCATTTACAATCTTACCCTTTTCAATTAATTTAGATCTAATGGTTGAGATTATTTCTTACCTTTCTCACACTTTTGGTCTTTTTTACAATAACTCCACCCTATAAAAGTATATAAATTATGCATGGTATAAAAATTACCGCTATATCACCGCTATACCACCGCTATAACCTATATATCGTATAGCGGACCTTGACCGCTATCCGCTATTTTACCGCTTTAACTGCTTAGCTTACAAATGATCTTGTAGGATAATTTTGATCTTGTAGGGTAATTTTGTAAAATGTTCTTGTAGTGAATTTTGATCTTGTAGGGTAAAAAAGCGTGAGATAGAAAGTTGGTCCATGTCACGGCAAAGACATTATGACAAGTCCATGACAAGTGGTATCAGAACAGATTCGACCCTTGAAACCATGTGGTGTGCTCATGTCTTTATTTGTGAAATGTCTACAATACCCTTTAAACAAATAAGCTAACAACTATAAGCTTCTCTTCTATTGTCATAAAAAGACTACTTTAAAAAAAAATAAACAAACCACTCATGAATTTCTTCCCTTTCCTACATCAGTTATGATCATTTCAGGAAAGCAAAAAAATTCAACTAAGTAACCGACCACGCCGATGAAAGATTCTTTATTTCTTCATGATGTACCCGAGAATCAAACCAATCAAGCCAATGATGATGACAAACATCAAAGGCGCACCGCCTCCTTGGCTTTTGTTGCTTCCGCGCCTCAAGAGTTCCTAATATTTGCAACAAAAGTGATAATTGCTTCACCAAGTAAAAAGATAAAGAGAGAACGGGTTGCAGATAGGTACAAGTAGAGGCGGAAAAATGGACGGTACAAGTAGACGTTTGGCCTATTTGACCCATTTACATTATACTAATATTTTTATTATTTTGCATATACAACAAACCTGAATTGACACAATAAAAAACGTTAAAAGGGAAAAGGGTCTCACCAGTTCTTGTCGAATTTTGTTACTTTGTTCAATAGCAGCATTCTTCTCGTCGGTCAACTTTGAAATGAGAGATCTCACCTGAAAATCCATGAGCACGTTAATCCAACTCAATCCTTTTGTGGGTCCACCGATGTAAAGCGGGACCCACAAAAATGTCCTCGGTATCCATGTGGAACTCATAAAATGAAAGCATAAAACAGCCAAACCAGACAGATAGCGTCATGGCAACTACCAAAAATACTAAAACACTAAAAATCATGAATTATGTATGCAAGTTGCAGCAATACAAAAAAAAAAAAAAAAAAAATACTTTTTTATGTTCATATAATAACAAACCAGAATTGACAAATTAAGTACCAGTGATCACTGTGCTTTTCTTTATACTAAAACTAAATCACTGTTCTTGCCAAAAAACGGAAAAGAGCAAAACACAACGCAGCACACATACACATTGACTCACCTCTGAGGATTTGTCAAGAGAATCCACATGCATTCTTGAACCCTGCAAGCATCAAAAATGAAAAAAAAAATTAAGAATTTTAATGAACCAAAAAGACTAAAATAGCCTCAGTGCCTCTCAATATTTCCTTATCTTACCCCTGATCCTTTAGGTGAAAACACTTCCTCTGCTCCTTGAACAATGGATGAAGTTGACGGGATTGGAGGAAGATATACCACTCTTAACTTGCACTCTTCCACTTTATTCCCTGAATCCTTGGTAAACTGTAAAACCATTATA